>QEPC01001726.1:172954-222322 GCA_003113815.1 Sphenodon punctatus | reverse complement strand
GAGATCACAGTGAACCACGGTGAATACCCACCTGTGGTCAATGTGCCTCGAACGTCTGTTTGGTGGCCGCCAGATGTTCGCCACGGTCAATACCCACATGGGGTCAATTTGAACCACGCTTCCCGGGCTAGCCGGGGGAATGTCCCGGGAAGCGTGGTCAAAGAGATCCCCAGCGGGGACCAACAAAAAGTAACATCTGGCCGGGCGCCATGGCCTGGGATAACCGGCGGGATCCCGGGCTGTGGTGAATCTGGCCCGACGCGGCGGCCGCATTGGCCCCGCCGCCCGCCCGTCTCCTCAGAGGGTGGGCGGCGGGAGCGTGGAGGGGGCGGGGCCGTGCGGCCGCACGTTGCGCCGCGCGGCCCTGCCCCCTCCCGGATTCCCCGCCGGGATCCCCCAGCACGTCTGTTGTGGCGTGATGGGGTGACCCCGGCGGGGAATGAATGGGTTGATTTCGGTACGGGGCCAACGGGCCCCGTAACGTCTGAAATCACCCAGTATCATGTATCAATACATACAAATCCCAGCAATATCAAGACCTCCAATTGGGAGAAATGCAAACTTACTTTCAAGGTAATAGGGTCAATATATAATTGTCTCCAAGTAAGGCAAGCAGGGTAGTCCAATAATATGTGTGTCAGTGTCTCCGGGGGCACATTATGATCTTTGCTATTGCAATATTGGGTGAAAACAGACATGACGCTAGCCACCTGTTAACCACCCTTGGTGGTTATTTATGCATGTTGCAGGGCTGCATAGGGCACCAATACAGTCCTGCAACATGCATAAATAACCACCAAGGGTGGTTAAAGGGTGGAAACATGTCTGTTTTCACCCATTGACATATCCTTTCAATACGGGGAATTCCTCTCAGTCTACCTTCGGTAAAAGCTGATGGGAGGACGTTAAATCTTGCTAAAGTAAGTGCTACCCTAGTTTGCCCCATCCTAGAATTAGACAGATAAGTTGCCCCCTCAGTGGGGATCAAAAAGCTCGTATACAACTGGGAAACCCTTTGGACGCCAATATGCTCTCATACACATTGGGCTTCCTGGTCTTAACCTAGATTTGATTTCAGTCCAGGCTCTGGGAAATGGTCAGGATAGGATGTAGGAGATAAAAAAATCCCATAGAATGAAGGATTTCCTCAACCTTGGCTGGCCATTTACCAACAACTGAAGGGATAACCTGCCGTGCCAATGAACCTGAATCAGTTAGATTTAACTGAAGCCAAAATTTCAAAATGGCTAACTTAGCCATTACTGAAATTAGGCAAACACCTGTCTCTGCCCTAAGCAGAACTGCAGGTTTACATTTTGGCACACATAGAATTGCCCGTAGCATTCTGTTTTGTTTGACTTCAAGCTCATTAATCATGGCTATGCTCCACACTTGGGCTCCATATAACAATTGGGGCATCAGTTGAGCTTTCAATAGTCTCAGGGCTGGTCTAAACAGCTTTCCCCCTTTGGCCCAATAAAAGTCTGTAACACCTTGACCTGTTGACCTTACCGCTGCCTGAGCTGATTTGCAGTGCGAGCGCCATGAAGGAGCAGCAGAAACTATATCTCTGGGGTATTTATACTGTCTGACCTGCTCAATTCTATGGGACTCCATCAGCCATTTATTTTGAACCTGCACTCTACTATCACCAGCACCTTGGTTTTGGTGTAATTAATTATTAATAATTCGTTTCTGCAGTAAGAGCAAAAGGCTGCCATTACCCTCCTTAGCCCTACCCGGGTACGGGCTATAAGAGTCGTGTCATCGGCATTTAGTAGGGCCAAGAATGTCTGACCACCTAGCTCTACAGGATGATGTGCGGCATTCGCAAGTGTCTCCTTTATCTCATTTAGATATACACTAAAAATTGGCCAAGTACACAATTTAGAGTGTTTTTACATGAGAGCGGCAGGGAGGGGGTCCTTGGTCAGTGCATGGGGCGGGGCATCCACACATGAGAAGTGCATGGGGAGCGCTTCACACAGGTGGCTTCCCAGATGGCTGCCCTGTCCACACACCAGATTTTTCAGGAGTGCTCCGTGCAGGGACTGGGTGGCCGGTGCATGGATCATGGTAGTGCACCTCCCCACGCATCGACTTCAAACGTGCGGTTTTCCATGTGGGCGGGGCATGTGTGGAGCCGCCTTGTTTAAAAACATCCTGAAACTGTTAATATAATTGGCATTCTTCAGACTGATGGGTGCATAGCAACTGAACAGAACATCACACCCATGGCTGCACTCAGGATACTGAGATGAGGAAGACATCATTAGCAGATTGTGACCCCACGAAGAGTGATCATTGCTTAAATTAGACAACATAATTTTGGAATGACAACGTAAGTTGTGTTTCATTTCTAGGATACAAGCTGCAATTCTTAATATTAGAACCTTTCTACTTATCACAGCATGGGATTTAAATGTGAAAGAAGAAAAATCCATAGCAACATATCAAAAAGAAGAAAAATATATTTATGTTCTCAGCACAAGTAGGGAGCAGTTACAAACACTTGTACTGGTTTGGTTTTGTTATTGTTGGCACAGAAAGGTAGATGTTTCTATCTTGGGATGCTTACTGTTTTTATGATCTCAACTCCCACCTCACTTCTACTCTACAGCAAGAAAGCACCCCCCGTTTCCCCCGAAATACCTATTATTGAATTTCTTTCCTTGGCAAAAGGGACAACTAAAACTGATTTTTAAAAGGTAATTTCCTCGGAATCACTTGTCCATTAGATGGAGAGGTGTTTTTTTTTCTAGGATGACTAACAGTCTTCCGGGCTTTGCAAAACTCAATTTAATTGCCACCATTCCCTTTATATATTTACTAATAAACTTAATAAAGTTAAAACAACAACTGCAAGTGACTAAACTGTTATGTATACTAAAGCTAACTGTGCAGAAATCACTTAGCTGTTAGTCTAACTGTATATATATTCACTAGGGGTGTGAAGTTCAGGTTCTAATGAACCCAAATTTTGTTTAAAATGCCCCTTTCAGTGGAAGCCAAAATCTGGATGATTTCCCTCCTGGATTTCAGGTTCCCTAAGGTGCCAAGCCCCTGGCCCCAGCTGCCACAGGAAGAGAAGCTGCCAGGGCCCCCCAGGGTAGGTATGCAGCCCAAGGGAGAAACCAGAGCTCCAGATGTGTATCAGCCCCTGTGCCATGGGCAGGAGGTGCACTCTTTCCTGGCTGATCCTTGTGCTCTACTGCAGCAGCTGCAGGGGGACCTGGCCCAGCTCCGGCAGATCATGCAGGACCTGTTGAGTCAGCTACCCTGCGGGGCCCCCAACTGCTGTGGTTGGGGTGATTGTGCAGCCTGTCAGGGTCAAGAAAGATTAGGAGCAGCAGTTGTTGGGGACACTGCTGTGGGAAGTCTTCCCAACCTGGGCTGGAGGACACTGTCCAGGCATACAGCCCGGTCCACCCTAATGGCACCCTGGAGGTCAGGAGAGCCACCTGCCAAGCTGGCTGTGATCCGCTCAAGCTCTGAGCGGGGCATCCACGTACAGGAAGTGCATAGGGAGAGCTTCACATGGATGGCTTCTGGTACGGCTGCCCCATCCACAGAGGTAGGCACCCTGGTCTGCATGGGGAACTCCGGATTTTTCAAGAGTGCTCTCCTCAGGCACCAACTTCAAATGAGCGGTTGGATGCGTGGACAGTGGGGTGGGTGGGTGGGGGGCATGCGTGGACACATCACATTTAAACATACTCTACGATTAGTCATGAAACTAACTAACTATCTGTATGCCACTTTTATCCAAATAAGGTTAAAAACAATCTCTATTTCAACCAATCAGAGTCTTATCTGCCTCTAGCTTAGCTAATGCCCATCCGTTTTTTTACCACTTCCTTCAAATACAGCTCTCTCGCCCCCTCTTGACAAGCTTTAACTAACAAATGTCCAGTTAGCAGATCAACCTTGCTATTTCCTAGGCCCTAAAGCATTATCCTAATCCAGGTTTCCAATTAATAAGCAAACCACCATTAAACACTATAACTAAAGGTAGCCTAAACCCCTCACCTCCTTTGTAAAGAATACAGGCAGGCAACCACCTTTGGTGGGAAGGAGAGCTCTCCAAGGACTTGTTTCCATGAAATATTTATCCTGTGATCTACCCTAGAGTGTTCAGATGATGTACAGGCCTGGGGGGACAGAGGAGGATGAATAGTGTTTTGCACCAGCCTTGAGGCAGGGAGATATCAGTGCCCTTGTCATGGACAGACCAGTACCTCATGCAGGCCTCTCTCCTAGCGTACGTCTGTCCCTGGATGGGCGTGGAACCAATTCAAATGGTCACCTCCATAGACTGATGGGAGGCTTTGGGGGATATACCCTCTGATCTGGACAATTGTCCCATCAATGACCTCGTCGGGCTGTGGAACACCTTGCTGACGGAGGCCATTGACTGGACGGCTCCGAGGCGTCCGCTTCCCAGGCGGCAACACCATAGGCTTTCCTGGTTTTCGGAGGGGCTGTGGGTGCTGAAGCAGAAGGGAAGGCGGTTGGAGAGACGGTGGTGCCACTCACGTGCTGAAGCTGACAGGTTATGGCATAGAGCGAGCTTACGAGCCTATGCTGTGGCTATGTCGGCAACAAAGAAAGCTCTTTGCTGCCCTCATAGCATCCACTAAATCCCATCCAGTGGAGCTGTTCCGGGTGGTGCGGGAGCTGGTCAGTCCGGCCTCCCTCCACCCTGGAGTGGAATCATCTAATGCCCACTGTGACTTGTTTATGGATTATTTTGAGGATAAAAATCGCTTGGGTTCACCATGATTTTGAGCCGCACTTCCTGCAGTGGGGCAATTAGAAGTTATGGAAGCCCCGCCTTGTCCATGTTTGTTGGATTAGTTTCGGTTGGTGACCCCTACCGATGCGGAGGATGTTCTTGGGATTGTTAGGGCTAACTGTTGTGAACTGGACCCTTGCTCGTCCTGGCCGGTTAAGGCCTGCCAGGAGACGATGGGGCCAGTCAATGCCTCCCTTAGGGAGGGCAGGGTGCTGAGCTGCCTTAAAAGAGGTGGTGGTGCAGCCCCTGCTCAAGAAGCCATCGCTTGACGTTGACTCCCTTGCCAGTTATCGGCCGGTCTCTAACCTCCCCTTTTTAGGGAAGGCTACTGAACGGGTGGTAGCCCAGCAGTTGCAGGAGCATCTGGATCGTGTCGGTTTTCCTGATCCCTCGCAGCCAGGATTTCACCTGGGTTATGGCACTGAGACTACTTGTGGTGTTGGTCAACGATCTATGCCGGGAATTAGATCAGGGTTGTTCGGCCCTGCTGATTCTATTAGATCTGTCAGTTGTTTTTGATACTGTTGATCATGAGATGTTGGTGATGTGCCTGTGGGACTGGGCAGGGGTGGACGGTATGATTCTTGACTGGTTCCACTCCTTCCTGGCTAGAAGGACTCAGCGAGTGGTGCTCAGGGATCATTTTTCATCTCGTGCGGGCGGAGTCCTGCAGGGTTCTGTTTTGTCCCCTCTCCTGTTCAACATGTATATGCAGCCGCTCGGTGAGGTGGTCAGGAGGTTTGGCGTGCGGCGTCATCAATATGCTGATGACACACAGCTTTAACTCTCTTTTTCATCAGAACCAGGCCTGGCAGTCTCTGTGCTTACTGGGTGTCTGGCAGCTGTGGGGGATTGGATGACGGCGAATCGACTAAAGCTGAATCCCGATAAGATGGAGGTGATGCTGATGGGTAAGGTGGTGAGGGTGACGGCCCCCATCATTGATGGGGTCTGCCCTCTGCTGGTTCCCCAAGTATGGAGTCTGGGGGTGCTCCTTGACTCACACCTCTACTTGGATGCTCAGATGAAGTCTATGGCAAGGAGTGCCTTTTGCCAATTACATCTGGTGCATTGGCTTAGGCCATATGACTCTGACCTGACCACTGTCATCCATGCTTTCATCATCTCTAGGCTTGACTACTGTAACGTGCTCTATGTGGGGCTACCCATGGTGACGGTTCGGAGACAGCAGCTGCTGCAGAATGCTGTGGCTCATCTCCTGGTGGGACTGGGCTGCCGGGAATATATTACACCAGTTCTTCGGTCTCTGCAATGGCTGCATATGGTTTGCAGGCCCGATTCAAGGTGTTGGTTCTTGCCTATAAAGCCCTACATGGCCTTGGGCTGACTTATTTGCAGGACCGCCTAACCTTCCGGAACCTCTATCAACCCCTGCGGTCACCGGGAGGCGCTCTCCTTGAGGTCCCCTGAGTTTGCCGGGGGGCACAATGGGGAAGGTCTTCTCGGTGGCCGCTCTGTGGAACTCCCAGCCGTTGGAGGCCCGTTTGGCCCCGGATCTCACCTCATTTCAACGCCATTGTAAAACGTGGCTGTTCTGCCTAGCTTTCGATGGGGAGAATGGGTACGGTGGGGTGGAGGATGGGTTAGGGTGATGGGAAGTTAGGGATATTTTTTTAATTCCTCCCTGTCGTGTTTGTTTTAAAGTTGTTTTTATTGTAAGCCGCCCACAGCTGCCTGTGGCAGGATGGACAGGATAGAAATAAAATAAAAATAAAAATAATAATAAAAAAATCAATCAATAGGGGGAGAATCTTGCACAAAAGTACACCCAATCTGAATCACCTGGTACTGGCTTCTTTCAGAAGATCCTGGGCTAGATGGGACCACTAGTCTGACCTAGTCCTGACCTATATTGTTTTGATGTTTTTCAGTGTATTGTATCTTTAGATCTGTTTTATTGTATTTTATTGTGTTCTGGCAACCCAGAGCGGCTTACAAGAGGTGAGAGGGGTGGGATATTAAATGTAAATAAAATAAATAAATAAATAGTCTGACAGCTCATAAGTTCCTACTCTCCAGCTCACAGGCGTCTTTGCTTGAATCAAGGATCAGTTATGTTTGGGATAAGAGCTGCCTCATTAAATACTTCTCATTTTACGTCTGTTTATTTGGCATAGTTTAGTCCACTGGCCATTTTGAGGAGTCAATGTGAACCTGCTTGATTAGCTTGTTTTATGGATTTTATGTAATTTATGCTGTTAGGTAGCTGGCTAATAAAATATAAAGCCATCAACACAAGCTGCAACAGGGCAGTGGTAGGACAGACAGCAGAAAACCTGGATAAGCACTCCATGCAGACACTTTATTACATTGCAGAGTGCAAATTTAGAGTTGTCATTCATAGGAAACTGCTGATTTGCCAATGAAAAGCTCTTCATTTAAAAACACTTATTTACAGGTTATATATAACTCTATGTATTATCTATCATTTAATGTGTAAAGTGCATTCCGTATGTTATCTGCAGTAAATTTCTATGAAACACAAAAACTGGAGACAACAACTCCAAGCTTACACATCCCTTATATTCACAAGATTTAAAAATATATATTTGTTTACTCAAAAATGTATTCGGTTAGCTAAACTTACATACATTAATTTAGATAATTAAACCCTTCAGAATATTTTAATTTTCTTTTGTGCTATGGCAGCAAACACTATTCATTAATGCTTGCCTAGCACCGAAATCCCCAAAATAGAAAATGCTACAGAAGTGTGATGGCGAGCGGGCTGTTTCCTGGAGCTGTGCTTTGGACAATTGACTGGACCTATGAAAGACCTGAGGGGCGGAGCCACAAGCCACAGCCGGGGGTTAAAAGGACTTGGCCGCCCGAGGGTGAGCGTGGCGAGCGGGCTTGCTGTTTCCCGGAGCTGTGCTATGTGCAATTGACTGGCCCTGTGAAAGACCTGAGGGGCGGAGCCACAAACCAGAGCTGGGGGTTAAAAGGACTTGGCTGCTGCTGGAGGCACGCACCTGGGACGCCTTTCATGCTCCTCTATTTCTTGTTTGTTTAATTTCCTGGTAGCTGAAATAATTTGACGATGCAGCCACAAAAGCGTACCCGGGCTGATGTTGCTGATGTCTCTCCCCCCGCATCTAGTTCCTCCAAACAAAGGAAAATAGAGAGTTTTTTCCTTTGTGCGAATTCAAACTCCCATGTTAAAGGTACAGGTGCTCTAGTCAATATCCCTACATCTAATCATTTTGTATTATTGGCAGACATGCAGGATGAGACTGTAGACCCCCTAAGTTTGGCTGTGCACTCCTCCCCTAAGCAGTTGCCACTTGGTATACACGAGGCAGGGACTGTGCCCCATGCAAATTCATCTGGGGAAAGTAAGTCTAAGAGCTATGTTTCATTATTAGCAGAGCATGTATCACATCTCAGACCATACGTTTGGTGTTTGCTCAGCTCAATAGTTTTAATGCTAAATTTGATGATCTCGCTAGTCAGATATCGCTGCAAACATCTGCCTCAGTGTCCCAGGCCAAACAAGTCCCTACTGTGTCCAGCCTTGAGGCTACTGCCAATAGGACCAATTCTGCTTATCGGGCAGCCCCCTTGGGTGTTCCCAGGGGGAATTCCCGCTCACTGAGGGAATCCCCTGTTTTGACAGTGGAATCAAAGATAGCTGTTTCTCCATGTCGGGGTAATGCTGGTCAGGAGTTGCTGACAAGAGAGGGGAAGTATACTAAGGTTCCTAACAGTGTATTATTTACTATCCTTCCTCTCCCCTCGGGCAAATTGCCCTTTTGGAACTCCCCCTTGGACATGGCAGAGCATTTGAGAGCGTTGCTGAAAATCCCTATTACTAGCAAAAATATTTCTGCGGTTGACCATCTGGCTGTGTCCAAGGGCCGTTGGATTGTGAGCATCTCCTTTGACGCTGAGCGCTGGGTTCCTTTAATTTATGACAAGGAGTCGTTTCTTAAGGATAAGGCTATTTTTATCTCAAGAATCTATAATGTTGCTCCTAGATTGAATCCTTCCACCTTACAGGCCCCTAGGGACCTTAAGTCAATCTCTTTTTCCCAGAGTTATAAAAGCCAGCCCAATCGACCAGCTGAGGGGGAAGGACCCGAAATTAACAAAGCTGATACCTATTGAAAAGCTGATTGAGACCTCCATGGGTGATCCCATGGAGATAGCTCTTTGTCCTAATATGGATTTAGCAGCTGATCCAATAGTTTCGTCCAATGGGCCCTTTATCGGCCCGGGATAATGGATTCCCTTTTTGTTCAGCTGGAAAAAATGGATGCCATGAAAAGTTTAAAGCAGTGGTTTCAGGCTACTCCAGCGAGGCCTCATGTACCAGTCTGCTTGGTTTTCTGATACATCAATCTTTCCCCCTAGAGATTTTCTCCAGGGATAAGGATAGTCTGACTGATGCCCTACCCCTTAATTTCGGTAACGATTTTACCATTACCCATACTTGTATTAGTGTCAGCCCAAAGATGGCTGAGTCTGTCCTGCCCCCTGTGAGGAAATCCCAGAATATTGTATTATCTGGGGTTTCAACCGGGGACCCCAGAGTTGTGTTAGCTTCCTGTGATTCCCCCAAAGCTCAGGTTATTTGTAGAGAGACGATTCCTTTCGAACCTCTGACGTCCTGCCCAGGTGGGCATGTCTTCGGAAGCTTTTTCATGCCCAGAATGACTGGGCCCTTGGGACCCATTTTTGGTGTTTCTTTTATGTTGGAATATAGCTAGATGGACAGCCCACAATTCAGATCCATCCCTCTATGCTTTTTTGAAATCATTTACCATGGTTTTACTCCAAGAAACCTGGACGAAAAAACGATTTAATTTGCCTGGATTTCAGGTTAAGTGTCCCGGCTATTTCTTCCTCCACTAAGGGTAGGCTCAGTGGGGGCTTGGCTTTTATGGTGTCAACAACTGCAAATATTAAAATCTACTTAGCAAGCATTTATAAGTCTTATTTTGCAATTTGTTACTGTTTATTTCCTTCTGGTTTTGAATTACTAGTGGCAAATGTATACGTCCCTCCTAGTTCTTCTCCATATTTCTCGAATGAGATTTGGCATGTAATTAAGCTCAACTCCTGGGATGCACTGGAGACATTGCCCAATGCTTGTCTTATTATGGATGGCGACTTTAACACACGTCTGGGTGCCCCCATGTTAAATTCAGATGACTCCTATTTGGAGGGATGCCCAGTCCCACCCTTTAAATAACGTTCATTGTTCAATGGACTCAGTGGTCAGCCCTAGGGCTCCATTATTAATCAAAACCTTGGAAGACATTAACTAAATTGTCCTGGCGCTACTACCTGGCGACGATAAAGGTAATTTTACCTATCATTCTTCGCTGGGCTCGAGTACCATTGATTATTTCGTTTTGCAGGCTGAATGTTTATTTATTGGTCAGGAGTTTCAGGTGCTGCCTATGTTTTTGACAGATCATTTTCCTCTGTGTTTACTTATTAAAGATTCCTCTAGTAAAAGACCTTCACAGCAGAAAAATGCTAAACAGATTGTGGATGATGGTATCTTTATCAACAAGGGTTGCTTATGCCCCAGAAAGGATCTGATGGCTCTATTTCCCTCCCTCATTCAGCAAGAACAGGTTATCAAGTTCATATCTGGTGTAAGCCTTATGCAGTTTGATTCCATTGACTTTTTTGACACTCTAATTGAATTAATTATTACTTTAAGTGTACCTAGTGCACCGCAATCACATACCCATAAATATTCTGGGTGGTTCGATAAAGACTGCCGTAATTTAAGGAATATCCTTCATCGGCTTGCCAAAAGTGTAATCAACTTTCCTACTAAATCTAACAGTACTCTTCTAACCTCTACGCGAAGGGAGTACAGAAATTTGCTACCTAGGAAGCGATCGGATTACGGTAGAGCAAAATGGCTAGAGCTTATCCAGGCCGCTCAGGGTAATGATGCAAGGAAGTTTTGGTCCCTCATTAAGCAGAGTAAAGTTGGTTCCACAAGGGAATCAATAGTTACCATACCCCCTGCTGTTTGGCAAACCTATTTTTTTGATTTATTTGCAAAATCTCATTCATTTTCTCTTCCTTTTGAGCCTGATATTTTCTCCCTGGCAGCTTTCTCCCTGGCAGCTTCTGCTTCCTCCCTGGCAGCCGGTTCATCCATTTGAGATTGTGGATCTAATAGCCAAATTAAAATCAGGGAAAGCCCCCGGCTGCGACTCTGTCACCTCGGATCTCCTCAAATTGGATCCAGACTGGTGGGCTTCAGTACTGGCGCCTTTATTTACCTATATTGACGTGACTGACTGTTTCCCCAAATGTTGGCTCAATAGTTTGGTTGTGCCTATTTTCAAAAAGGGGGACGCATCGCTCCCTTCCAACTATCGACCCATAAGTCTTTTGAGTGTAATTGGGAAACTTTACTCTAAACATCTTTTAATGAAATTTCAGCTCTGGCTGGATGCTAACGAGATAATCGCTCCCAAGCAGGCTGGCTTCCAGGAAGGCCAGTCTACTCCTAACCACATCTTCATTTTATACCAGTTAATTATTAAACATACCCGCCCGCTTCAGGGATCTCGACTCTACCTGTGTTTTGTGGACCTTAATTCTGCATTCGACATGATAGACAGAGACCGCCTTTGGTACAAGCTAAACAGGTCTTCTATCGATCATCGTTTGTTACTACTTATGTCTAAGCTCCACAGTAACAACACTATGCAGGTTCGCTTCTCTTGTAATTACCCACCTACTCCAAAAATCCAGGTGGCCCGTGGGATAAGGCAGGGCTGCACTTTGGCCCCGGCTTTGTTTAACTATTATCTTAATGACGTGGTCACTTATATGGCTGAATCAGATACTCATCCTCCTAGTTTGGCAGGCCGTAAGATACCCATTCTCCTCTATGTAGACGATACAGTTTTGATCTCGCAGACCTCCATCGGATTCAAAAGAAGCTTGCAGAGATTTACAGCTTTCTGCCAGGAAGAGTATCTGGTGATTAATTTTACCAAAACTAAAGTCATGGTCGTAGGAAGTAAGAAAGCAGCTTACTCCTGGTCCATGGGTAATCACCAAATTGAGAAAGTCTGCTTCTATAAATATTTGGGAGTTACATTTTCGGCCTCCAGGAGCTGGCGGTTACATTACGAACTAGCCCTGGGCCAGGCAAAAAAGACTTTCCAAACCATTCAGAGTTATTTCTTCTCCCATGAAGGTCGTCTGATCAAGCCTGCTATTTGCCTGTTCAGAACTAAGGCAGTAAGCCAACTCTTTTATGCATTTCCCATCTGGGGTTTGGCTTATCTGAACTCTATCGACCTACTCCAAAATAGCGAGCAGTATTAAAACTCCCAAGAGGTACCCCACAGGTATTGTTGAGGGCCGAAACAGTTTTGCAATCCTTTAAAACTCAGGCCCTCTTTGCCTGTATCAAATACTGGATGAAGATTTACTTATTTCCCCCTAAGTCTAATTGTCTTATTTATTTAACAACAGATGCAGCTGGAAATAATTCTTGGTGTCTGGCAATTGAGAAAAGTCGGACAGTTAGGCTTTTCTAGATCTTTTCTTCTCACATATAATCTTAAGAGTGCCTTGCAGCTGGTTAAGTTGAGAATCTCTGACCAGGAAAAGCAAAGTGAAATATCAGCCCTATCCAACCAGAGTGGCTCCCTTTTATACCAAGATAAATTCTTGCTTGAGCAAGTCTTCTTATCTTATGCTTTGGACAGATTGGCACAAAAAGCATGCTTTCCTGTTGTTTCGATTTAGCTCATTTCCTTCCGCTATCCTTAGCGGCAGGTATGCTGGCCTCCCGAGGGAACTTAGACTTTGTGAGAACTGTTCTTTGGGGCAGGTGGAAACTCTTGAGCATGTGGTATTTATTTGTCCGGCTTATGCTGATCTGAGAGGAAAGTTTTTGGACCAGTTCCTTAGTAATTATTCCCTCATAAACTATGACATGGCATTAGCTCAGCTACTTTGTGCCAAGGATACCTGTCTTGCAAGATTTATGGCCGCTTTCTGTGCCGGTGTTCTTGACATCAAATGGAGTCAACTGCTACTAACTCTGTAATGCCAGTTGTAAATTCGGGATGATCACCTTTTTGCTTGTTAAATTTTATTGTTACTTGTTGTTTTATTTTGGTTTTTATTTATCACTTTGTATTATTACTCTCCTTAATTTTTAGGTTTGTAACTGGTTGAAATGACCTTTTGGTCACTCAATAAAGCTTATTATTATTACGGAAGTGTAAATTATATATCTGCAATAGCTAATCCATTTTATGTGATCATATTTTGCCACGTAAGAACAGAAAACATTTACAAGTGTTTCCATCTTCTCATTTTGTATACCAATCTCTGAAGCAGGCTTTTCAAGATATCAACCCAAATCTTATAATATCACAAAAATGTTTTACAATCACCTTTCCAGTAAGGTAGGTGACTCCCTCCCCCCCACTGATGTATACTCAAAGCTACATATACATGAAATGGAGCTTACCCAGGGTAAAGTCCATTTATGTGGCTGCTGTGATTGAGAAGTTGGTTAAACCCCACTCCATGTTATTGGAAAGGAGCAGCCAAACACATTTAATAAATTTCTATTTTTGTTGATTCCTATTAAAAACTAATATTCCATATTTACATTCTGATAAAGTGATACTAAAACCGTAAGCTACATCAGCTTGGCTAAATGCTACATTATACATTGAAAAGTAGGGATGGGAATTTCGGATTTGGATATAACTGAATCACCCCCAAAATAGCCAATTTGATTCTATCAAAAAATTCAGATCTTTTTTGGTTTCGGGTGATTTGAATCTTTTATATTGATTTTTTAATTAAGATTTTTAACACTGCAGTTTGTTCCCATTGACTTCAATGGGGGAAAATGCATGCAATAAATCCGATTCCAGATCTGAAATTAAAGAACCGAAACTGAAAAATCCAAAATTTCTCCTGGAGTCCCACCCCTAAAAGGCTAGCACAAAAAGAAATGAAATCCTGTTGATGTTTTTCCTGCTCCATCAGCAGTACTTTGTCCTTTTATCTGTGGTGAGCTTCAAACAGCTATCATGAATCTACTTAGCAATCTTGAAGAGCTGCTAGATAGTAAAGAGATTGAATTGCAGTGATCTGCATGGTCAGTAACAGTATAAATCAATGACGCCATCCTGCTTATTATGTACACCTGGAACAATGACAATGCAAGGACTGCCCTGCGAAATGACATAAAAGGAAGATCACTGGGAATGTTAGCTCTTATTGGCTGTGTACAAAACATAACCACTTATTTCAATATTTGGAAATGGCTGCATGTACCTTGTACAAAGCAATGATTGATGAACAAAAGTTTGGATCTAGCCTAAAATGGAGTTAACAACAACAGTCCCATCCATACTTGGCTAACCTCGGTGACAAGTGTGAGTGACTCTCTTTTAATTTATACCCATCTTTTGGGTTCTGTGAGATCAGAGGGGAAGATTATGGATCCCACCAATTAAAATGCCAGACTCCCAGTCCAAAGACCTCTAAATTTAGGGACAGACGGTGAGAGTGTATGATCTGAACTCTAGCTTCTATAATTGTGGACTGGGGAGAGATGCTGTTGGAAACTAGCCTAGTTATGGCTTTGAAGATCAGTTACAACACCTTGAATTGCAGCAGGAAACAAGGAAGAAGCTATTTGGCACAGCAGCTAAATCCTTTTATCAGCAGATTACACCAGCAGGCTGGAACATTCTGCAGTAGTGATATATTTTATTGGACCAACTTCAGTTAGTGGACCAAGGCTTTTGGACCATGCAGGGTCCTTCATTCTACCTGATGAAGGATCCTGTGAGGTCCGAAAGCTTGCATACCTTCACAACTGGAGTTGGTCCAATAAAAGATATCACTTTACTACTTTGTCTCTATTGCCTATATTTGGGAACAATATGGCAAACCCTACTTCTCTGCACATAAAATTGCAGATCGCTTTGAAAGAGAGAAATAATTGGGTTCTCAGCAACTACTGATGGTTTTTGAGCAGTCAATGAACTTTGAAATAGTCTGAACAGAGAAAATGGCATGAAAGCCCTGACAGCAGACCCTGCTCAACAGCATACTTCCTTGCCACTGGCCTTCACAAGCCCCAACTATCAGGAAAGCCCCTACAGCTTGCAAGGAATGCAGTCAGATTATGAAAGATTGTATTCCTTCAGTTAAAATAACTAAACTTAGCTAGGACAGCCAATGCATTCAAACTACTCTCTTCCTTTGATCTGGTATTTCTGGTGAAAGAACTCTGACTAAAGCAGAGAAATATACTGACAACTTCCAAATGATGAGACTGCTTAATATGAGAAGTCTAAATGATTATGTGTCTTTATCACTGCTAACTGTTCTTGGTGATTAACTGCTGCTTTTACGGTATTTCTACTTATTTCCAATCTAGCTGTGTGGAATGTTCACAAGCAGATTGGATATGGCTACGTGTTGCACAACTGCAAAATCTCTCTACCTCCACTAATATTTTTCCTTGTGGTCTGAATTCCATAAATCATGTTAATTAGAGATCTGGCAACACCCAATAAATTTCTTAGGATCATCAATATCCATGGCTGGAATATTTCCCATAGCTAAGATCCTCACCATGTTGTATAGTAAAATCTTTCAAATTCCTCCTAAAAACCGGTCTCTTCCATCAGGCCTTCCATAGCAACTCACCCCCCAAGACTGCTCACCAACTCTGTCCTTTCACTGTGTCCCCTTCTCTCCTGCAACTAAGCTAAACACATATACCTGTAATTTCTCAACTTCGTGAATGTGTCCCCGTCTCTCCCTTGTTTCTTTGTCTCTCGTCTTTCCTAAACTATAAGCCGTTAGGGGGAGGGATCCGTCTCTATGGCCATACGGTGCTAAATACATTGCTGGTGCTATATAAATAATGAAAATTTGTTTGCTACGTTGAGATTCAGCTTAATAGACAGTATGTGAGTTCTCATACAAAGACTGTATATAATAAAGCTGGATAAACCCACTGTATCCAGGCAAGAGCCATTAATGATGCAGCAGTTTAAATACCACCAAAACCATAAGCACTGAAGATCATGCAATAGGTATTCTCAAATACGCTGGAGTGGCTGATTAACAAGGTGAATGTTCAAACAAAACAAGGACTTCCTTGAGCATATTTGTGAAGCAAAGCACAAATTGCTGTTAACACCTGAAGCCTTTCAAGTTATATACAACCAACCAAGGGTAAAAAAAAAAAAAGACAGGTGGGTGATACAGTGGCTTCCCAGTCTGGGAAACCGCAGCTGACATAGGGTATTTTCAGACGTTACGAGATCACAGTTTGGCCCCGTCCCCTCCCCGATTCCCCGCCGGGATCAGCCGGCACGTCTGTTGGCCGTGCTGGTGTGATCCCGGTGGGGAATCTCAGGGTTGTTTCTGTGACAGGGCGAAGCCGCCCCGTCACGTCTGAAAACACCCATAGCCAGTAGAGGGGCACTGAACAAACATACCTGTGCCTGGAGAGCTGTTCCGCTGCATGCATGCCCCGAGTAGGGCAGGGAGCTAAACAAACATAGGGGTGACTGCCCCTGCCCTGTCCCCCACCATGATTGACAGCCATGGTGGCCCCTGCCCTGAAGTGGGCATGGCTGAACACACGTGCTAGCCCACGTTGGTGGCCCTTAGCTCAGGCTGTGTCCTCCAAGATTTTCTGAGGACATAGCCTGGGCTAGCCGTCTACCTGCACCAGGCTAACATCTGGCGGTGTGTAAATAGATGTGCTGGTGGATCCCGGACCACAGCAAGTCACCGTCATGTTGTTTTTACCCAAAGTAGCACCAGTCCTTGTTGTTTACCACAACCCTGTCTCATCTATCTCTGATAAGCACAAAAAAATTCAGTATGGACTACGCTGAT
Organism: Sphenodon punctatus; assembly: GCA_003113815.1. Taxonomy (NCBI): domain Eukaryota; kingdom Metazoa; phylum Chordata; class Lepidosauria; order Sphenodontia; family Sphenodontidae; genus Sphenodon; species Sphenodon punctatus. The sequence goes on along the minus strand of QEPC01001726.1, from coordinate 205,623 downwards.
CAAAATGACCTTTCTTTTGCATTTCTTGGCCAGGGATTAAGACGCCAAATAAGTCACTGAGCTTGGGGGCTTTGGACTCCTATTATTGCTGATAACTCTCAAGCTTCTAAGCAATAAGGTGCTCCATGCTTCTTCCTAACAATAACCACCCATCTCATAACTGGTGCATCACATACCAAGGGTGTGCAGAAAGCACATCATTTATTTTCCTTTCCAAAAAACCCTTTTTGGTTTTTTAATAAAAGGACTACCATTTTCATTTGTTTTGTTTTATTTTATTAAAAATAATTATAGTTTAAAAAAAATCACTCCATATGTACAAAATGGCCACCGTAGCTGTTCTGCGCCTGTGTAGCCCTTTTTAAAAGATGGCACCAATGCCATTTTGGAAAAGGGCTGTGCATGCAGAGAATAGCCTTGTTGGCCAGTTTATTTTATTTTTTTAAAAATAAAATAAAATGAAAAAAATAAAACAAAAATGAATGAAATCAAACAAATGTTGTTTGCTTATTCATTTGTTTTCATTACCTTAGTTATGAAAATGAATGGGGCTCCAGAATTAAATTTGACATTTTCATTGACACTGGTAGCTAGAGGACAAGGCCCATAAATTAACCCAGCTATCACAAACTACACATGCTATGAGGCTGCTCTAATAATTACCATATTACATCTCATTTAAAAATCACTGCAGTGACCCTCCATGAATTGTAAGACATCAGTTCCCAGGATATGTAGTTTATGACAGCATCTTACAGCTAAAACTTTAGAAAAAATAAAATGTATATTCTGTAACTTCTAGATTTATTATAATTTTGTTTCCAGAAATTTAGCAGCTATATATTTTTTTCTTGATGACTTTTCTGAGAAGCTCACAAGAGGATGACCAAAATACAAACAACAACAATACAAGTTTATTGTTGCATAGCCAAGGCTGTTGCAACCTCAAACACACATGGACACAATAACACATGAACAATTATTATACATTGAGTTAAATTTAAACGACACAATTTAGGCGTTAGTCAAAAATGCAAGCCTCTGCTGCTCAACTAAAATACAAAATTTAGCCACAAGTCTTGTAAATTCCGAGTCAACTGGGCTCAGAAATGTAGATAAGAGAAACCTAGGATTAGAGTAACTGGTTTTGGACATAATACCCCCAAAGAACCTTCACCTCAGCCCGAAGAATTTGGGGCAATAAAATAAAATGTGAACAGGGGTATCAACCTCTGAGGAATTGCAGAGCCTACAAAAATGCTCTGGGAACTCCTGTATAGCGCCCTTCCAGAAGGGCTGAAGGATGGATACTACATCATAACCTAGTGAAGGCTTGCCTCATTCTAGGTTCAGTCCATACAAAAAGATAACTAACCCCTGGCTTATGAGGATTGTATGGGATGAAGTCCAGAGTCACTCTTTGCACTGACAAAAGGGACTGCTCAACTTGAAGTTGTTGGTCCCACAAGCGTTTTTTTTAAGAGAACCATGGTGCCTTTCGGTCCTAGACCCCTCAACAGCGGAACCAAGAAGCCTAGCTTGTAAGTTTCCTTCTCTACCAATGCAGACCAAAATCCCCAAAGGCCCGCTTCTACTGCAAAGGGTCAAAAGAGAGTTGCCCTGCGGCACAAATAGTATGGTCTTTTTCAAAGTTTGCTGCAGAGCAACTGTTCTAAGGGAGGGGCACTGAGTCTCATAGCGTAGAATAACCTGTGGAGTTCCCTGCGGTACCCCAAGAATCCTATCCAATTTCTCAGTTGCTTTATGCCTCCCGGTTTGGGGGTGGCAATATCTTGACAAACTTGAGTCTACTCAGAACAACTTTTTGTGCAGGACCAAAATACAATAGGGACTGCAACATTTCTAAAATAAAGTAAAAGGAGTAATTTTGGTTTTCAAAGGTTTTGAGCACCAAGTTATCCTGAAAATCACTCCAGGAAAGCACTTCTTATAATTAAAAGCTGATGTGTTCTGGTTTAGACTTAAAGAATGTACATCATGCTGTTTTACTGAGTCCTAAGATACATCTAATGATCCAGGAATTTCCCACATTGCATATAGCCTTTGTAACTTCAGTGTTTTACTATGAATGATCTGAAATGGAAAATTTAAGGAAAAATTCTTAAAAACAGAAGATATCATCATGAAAGATCTTAGATATAGTAAAAGTGGCCTATTTTCAGGAAACCCTTATGTGAGCCAAATTTTGAAGACAGAAGGACACAGCTGAAATCATTGTTACTAAAAGTACAGGAGCTAAGAAAACAAAGGTGCTAACTGCATTAAGAGCATTTTAAAGTTAGAAAGAGATCAGAAAGTTGCTCTGAAACTAAGAATTCTTTTATGATAGCTTTGGATGAAGAAGAAAGGTTCTGTCAAGTTCCCGAGAGGACTTCTGTGGCTGTGAACTTACAGGAATTGAACGACTCAGGTATCTTGATGGAGAAGCAGTAAGCCCCGTAAGAGAGGGTCGGTAGGTGCTGTACTCATCTGTCATGGCGCTGAGAGAATTGGCATGGCTGTTGAGGTTGGTACCACTATTGCCGTTTCTGTTGTACAGGTTGTTGTTCAGTTCACGGTAATTTCTGGCAGGCAGCTGTGAACTGCCATTCGTATGACTGGAGATTTGGTTTACACAATAACCTGTCCTAGAGGACGATGAAGTCATTTTGCTCTCTGTATCATCTGAAGCAGCATACAAGTTCCCTAGAGAACTGGCTAGCCTGGAGTTTACGGAAATGCTGAATGGAAAACACATGAGGGGAAAAAATACACAATGTATATACATATGAAAATTAATGCACAAGACATTTAAAGACATTTGGGGAAATGACAAGATCCATTCTGACAAATGTAAGTGATGGTAGTACACAGCTTCCCTCTCTCTGAAATAGTGCAAATTAGAGTACTACGGAACCTACACCTCAAAAACCACCAAGACGAAACAGGAAAATAAGCTAAATAGTTGAAGTAAGAGTACACATATGGTGCCTTTAGCGCCTTTGAGTACCTAGGACCAACGTTTTGTCCTGTTTTACCTTAATAGTCACAGTAGGCCTAGAGTTGAGTTTTGATTAATGTACTGCATTATTCATATTAAGGGTTTACAAAAGCATATTAAATAAAATGAGAGAAAATTTGAAATTTGGGAATGTTCTCTCACTCAGTTTATGACATACACTGCAGCTGTACAAAGCAAGCACAACATTCAGATTCACAGCATTGTGAGGTCAAAAGCGATATGCAAATTTTACCTCTCTCTCCTTCCCACCTCTTCCCTAGAAGACCTACTAGTGAAATGAAACTTACCCTTTTAAATTAGGGCTTGAGGATGTAGTGTTCCTGTTTATTCTTTTTGCTGAGGGTGAAATAGCTGCCACTACTTTGGAGGACTTCAATGGAGACATGGACCCTTGTGTACTACCTGTAGTATTTAATCTAAAAAAAAGTTTAAAGCTTTAATGAGTAAGATCACACCATAAGATGTAAGATTATTACGATGATGTAAGATATTCAATACTATTTCTTAAGTTTAAAGCCAACATTTTTCAGGAGTAGGAGCCTAATTTTTTAGTTCTTAAATTCATATTTTGACACATATGATGTAAGATGGCCAAATTTCAAAAGGCTGAACAGCTGCAATCCCAACTTGTTTTTGAAAAATCTTCGCTTTGATTTTTTTTAATTTACTGCCATCTATGAAATTTTACTGACAAACTCTTGCATCTACTTAAAAAAATGGATACACAGATAATTTCAGCTTTAAGAGTTCAGTGCCACTTTGTTAAACAGAGTCACAAAGGCTATTTGAGTAAGTTGAACTATTTCCTCTTGGTACGGAAAAAATTATAAAAAACTTGGAGATGGTAAAATGTCCATTTAAGGTTGAATATCTAAATCTCATCAAGATGGCTTTGTTATCAAATGCTGGTTATTATTCTAGTGCTTTAGGACCAGAAGCACTCTTACCTGTAACATCAGTCAAGACAACAAGAGGTTCTACATTTCTAGGATTGGGCTCTTAAGAACAGATTTTCAAAAGCAAAACATATTTATGCAGCTCCCATTACCTTTTCATGGAAGTGACATGGCCATGTGCAATTTTTGCCTTTCAAAAACCTTTTAATGACAAGTTAAGCAATAATATAAATTTAGGAGACTGAAGACCTGGTGTGTTAGAATTCCCAGAAATATCCTTGAAAACACAAATATGCATAGCAAGCTTATTAAAATAATTTTGGCCAAGCCTTACAGTCCTGCAACAACCCGGTGTCCTCTCATTTAAACCATTTCTGTAATGGTTCTTCCTCAGTTTTAAGTATCACATTTCAACCAAAACTGAATTATCTTTAAGTGATCATTTAGAACAGGGTTTTCAGAAATAGTTTAATTCTGGCTTGGCTCACAAGTGAAACAGAGGTAGTCACAATTTATCAGTTTCAGAATGATTACAACACACTTTGCCACAAGTGGTAGTTTCTGCTCTGCATTTACTCGGCATAAGACACAAAAGTGAAAATGATGTTCAAGACTGAATTCCATTGGTGCAGCTGGACTGGAAAGAGTATGTTGCAATATAGAAGCTCATTATGATCGCCAGACTGAATAAAAAGTGAAAAGTCTGAGATGCATGTTCATCAGGAGCCAGACCCTATCTCTAACAGAAGGAAAAGGGAGTTTTACAAGCTGACTTAAAATGGAAGCAGTATCAAACCACGCAAAGACTCTAGTGGGTATGATTTTTCTCTACTTATATGTGAAGCAAAACAATTATGATTTAACTGGATAGCTTTCACGGGACAACAGAAAGCTTTTTAGGAAGCCTAATGATTTAGGATACCATTTTAATGCACCCTCAGTACTTAGGAAAATACCTAAAAGGTATCTCAAAGAACAGTCTAGTTCTGCTGTTACTGAAAGGCTACCTTTACCCAGTGTTCCACCACCCTTCAGAGTCCTTACAATAGCTTTCAATATCAGCCAGAAATCTCACAAATTGCTATTTGGTCAACTATTTGCTCTAATTAATAAGATTTTTTTTATTTTTTTTTAAAAGGTCAGACAAGAACAGTGAAATTTAACTTAAATGCATTGCAGGTTTCCCACAAGATTTATTATGTTAATAAATACCTGAAAGGTTGTGACACTGATCTGGTGTGCAACTTCATATCGTCTAGCCTAAAGAAAAAATCAACGCAGTTGTTCATGCAAAAAATCAAATTACGAAGGCATAGTTTCAGTCGTTTGCTAAACATTTGATCAAAGACAGAGACATTACTTAGGTGCCTCATACAGAAAGAAGTAAATACTATATTTATTGTAGAGAAAATAGGGTTTGCTGTGTAAACTATAACCAACTGTAGTTGGTTACAATAAAATAAAATAACTGTAGTTAGTCCAATAAAAGATCACTTTGGACATAAGAAAGGAGAATTGGTAACCTACCTTCGGTGAATTCCTCTCTCTCATACACTCTGCATACTCCTCCTCTCGGGTAGTTCTACCATTGACCGATAGGAGGCAGATGATTAATTTTCTTTCTTCTGCACCTGCGTCACTGTAACTACCCCGCCGCCTCTCCAGTTCGTTCCAAAGCTGAGAAGACCACGCTACTCATTTGTTAACTAGAAGAATCATTGTTAGGGACAAACTCCCCCCCCTCCCCAAATGTAACTCATGTAACTAACCTTAACTCTAAATTAACTGTAAACATTAATTGCGGTACTGATCCCAGGAACCTCCCCTCCGAATGGAGCCGTCTGGCTGGGAGGGTCGGAGGAGTATGCAGAGTGTATGAGAGAAAGGAATTCACCGAAGGTAGGTTACCAATTCTCCTTTCTCCTCATACCTCTGCATCCTCCTCCTCCTCCTCTCGGGATGTACCCAAGCCTCCAGAGTTTTAACTTTAGGGGTGGAAGCCAGCAGCACTGGAAGGATCCAGTACCGCCTGCAACACCCTTCTCCCAAAGGCTGCCTCCGCTGACTGAAAAACATTTATTTTATAATGTTTAACAAAGGTGTGTACAGAAGCCCACGTGGCAGCCCTGCAGATTTCTTCATAAGAGGCCCGTGCCTTAAATGCATAAGACGTGGCTGCTGAGCACACGGAATGGGCCCAAATCTGAAGGGGGAGGGGGGGATTCTACCCCTTGCCTTGTAAGGCTCCACGATGCTCTGTTTTACCCACTTGGAAATCAAAGTTTTGGAGGCTTTTGTGCCCTGTCCTCCCCGGCCTCATGTTCACTAATAGGGCTGTAGACGGTCTAAAAACTCTGGTCCTGGCCAGATAGATCTTTAGTGCCCTTCTCACGTCCAGAGTGTGCCAGATCTTTTCCCTGGGGTGGACCGGGTTGGGACAGAAGGAAGGTAATATTACCTCCTGGGACCTATGAAACAAGGAGTTAATTTTTGGAAAAAAAAGCCTGGTCTAGCCTCAGAGTGACTGAGTTCCTTTGAAAAATGCAAAAATTGTCCTCCATTGAAAGCGCTCCGAGCCCCGAGACTCGCCTCGCTGATGTTACTGCTATCAAGAAGGTGACCTTTAGTGTCAGAAAGTATAGTGACACATGTCGAAGCGGCTCGAACGGGGGCTTAGTTAATGCCTCCAGTACGAAGTTCAGGTCTCATGAGGGAACCCTATGCACTACTGTGGGAGATATCATTCTTGTTGCTCGTAAAAATCTTCTCACATTTCTGTGAGATGAGACCACTCTGTTCGCGACTGCCCTGAGAACTGAGTCAATGGCAGCCGCCTGCCTAGCTAGAGTGTTCACCCGCAGGCCCGTCCAGGCCCTGCTGAAGAAACTCTAGTACCCGAGAGACTTTAGCTTGCACCGGATCCTGCCCCTGTCTAAGGCACCAACCAGCAAAGGTTTTCCACGTGGCACTATAACTTCTCCGGGTGGCGGCCCGTCTAGAGGGTTGGATCGTCGACAAGACAGCCTCGGAGTAACCCTGTGCCCTCAATGCTGAGCGTTCAAGCTCCAAGCTGTTAGACTTAAGGTTCAAATCTCGGGTGAGTAGACTGGACCCTGGGCGATTAAGGTTGGTAGGAGGGGCAGCTTGTGATAACGAGACTGGCTGATACTAATTGACCAAGGGGTGATTAGTATCAGAGATGCTTGCTCCCTGAGAGTCTTGGAAATTGTCCTCTGAATGAGCGGAAACGGGGGAAAGGCGTAGAGGAGACTCCTGGGCCAGGGGCAATTCAGGGCGTCTATCCCCTCTGCCTCCGGGCAACGTGCTCGGGCGAAGAAACGGGGTACTTGGGCAGTCTCCTTCGTTGCGAATAAGTCCACTATCGGTAACCCGAACCACTCTACTATCTGTTGAAAGACTGTTGTGTCCAACCGCCATTCGTGTGGCTGTAGGGTCTGGCGGCTTAGCCAGTCAGCCTGTATGTTGTCCTGCCCCCTGATGTGCAAGGCCTTTATGATGATTGAGGTAGGCCTTCGCCGTCACGTTGTCCGTATAAATCAAGACGTGCCGGGAGGCGAAGGTCGGAGTCAGCTGGCGAAGGGAGAGACGTACGGCTTTTAGTTCGAGTACGCTGATCCTCTCCCTGCATCCCTCTGTGACCAGGTGCCCTGGGCTGATTGGGATCCCGAGCGGGCTCCCCATCTGCGGAGGCTGGCGTCCATTGTTAAGACCGTCCTCACCGGTTCTGTGAGTGGCACTCCCTCCTGGAGCGTGTCTGGGTTTAACCACCAGGACATTGAGGACTTTAGGCTTTGCGGGATGGGGACCCAAGGGTTGAGTCCTAGTGTGAGTTCTCTTTGAAAACTCCACAGCTGCCTTTGCAAGAGGCGAAGGTGAAAACGTCCCCACATCACCTGCCCTATGCATGAAATCATGAGGCCTAGGAGCCTCGCTAGCTGTTTGAGTCTCATGCGGTTCCTGAGCCTTAGCACTTGGACCAGTGACCTGATCTTGCTTCTCCGTGCTGGCGGGACGAATGCACGGTCTAAGTCGGTATCCACCAATATCCCCAGGTGCTCCAACCTGCAACATGGCGATAGGTGGCTCTTGTCCCTGTTTATTACAAATCCGTGTCTCTCTAAGTATTGTATTGTCCTGTTCAGATGTATCTGTACCTTGGTCGCGGAGTCGGCTCTGATCAACAGGTCGTCCAAGTACGCGTATATGTGTATCCCCTCACTGCGGAGGTTGGCAATGAGGGGTACCAAGATTTTCGTGAAGACCTTGGGTGCTGATGATAGCCCGAAGGGGAGGGCTCTGAATTGCCAGTGGCTCCCGTTGTAGGCGAACCGTAGCCACTTCTTGTGTTGATTCGCAATTGGCACGTGCAGGTAGGCCTCTTTGAGATCCAGAGAGGCCATCCAATCGTTCTTCTGCAGACTTTGGCAAATCGATGCCGCCGTCTCCATTTTGAAGCGACGTTTCTTTACATGTCTGTTGAGGGCCTTTAGATCTAGGACCGCCCCCTGCTTCTTGGCCACGAGGAACAGGATGGAGTAGATGCCTGAGAATTGGTCTTGCGTGGGGACTCTCTCTATAGCCTGAATGTCTGACAGCCTCTGGATCTCTGCTGTCAGTGCCCTGTGTTTTGCTAGGTCTTTTTGCACCGGGGAGGCTAGGTATCTTTGTCTTGGAGTGTGCTCCAGTTCTATCCTGTATCCCCGAGACACAGGACAGGACCCAGGAGTCTGTTACGGAGACTCACCAAGTGTCCTGGAAGAGCTGAAGCCGGCACCCTATGGGTACGGTGGCATAGTCAGGCTTCCTGTTTATTCTGAGCTCCAGGGACACCCCTGGATCTTCGCCTGTCATATCTCCCCACTCTGAATCCTCTCCCTCGAAAGGAGAAGTTACTGTGTTGGAATCTGGGCCCCTGGGAGTGCATTTGTCTAGAGGGACCCCCAAATCCCCTGAATCTGAAAGGGTAGAACTGAAAAAAGCCCCTTTTTGGAGTGAGCTGTTGGAGGGTTTTGGGTTTGTCTTTAAGATTAGCCTCCTCCAACACCTTATCAAGGCAAACCCCGAAGAGCTTGGAGCCCCTGTAGGGGGCCAAGGCTAGAAGTTTTTTTGGCCGTAGAGTCTCCCTGCCAGGAACATAACCAGACTCTACGTCTGGCTGAAATCCCATTGGCCATGGCTCTTGCTGACCGGACTAGGGCATCAGTGGTGGCATCCACTAAGAAGGCGGAGGCCAGGCACATAAGGGAAGACAATCTCTGGGATTTTCTTTCAGATAAACCCGGGTCTTGGGCCTGCTGCATCCATGACATTAATGCCCTGGAGACATAAGAAACTACAATGTTGATCTTAAGGGATGTAGCATTCCCGTCCATCGCTCTCCTGGAGCTGAGTCCACCCCCGATCTGTGGGGTCCCTTGGGTGGCAGTCTCCCTCTGTCGGGAACACGGTCTGCTGCGCCAGAGAGGCGGCTGCAGCGTCAATTTTTTGGGGACTTGAACAGCGGCTCCTTCCTCCTGGAAAAAGCGTAAAGGGCATCTTGTGCCTTGTTCATTTTGCAGGCTCTGTCTGGGGATTTCCATTCCTCCAGTACCAGTCTCTCAAATGCTTTATCCAGGGGGAGACCCTGATCCCTGTTATGGAGGGTGGGGATCAGCTCCCTTGTTTCCTCCTCTTGGGAGTTAGAGGAGGCCTCCTTTGCAGGCTTCTCCTTTAATTTGAGAGTTTTAATGACGTGCCCCATGAGTTTCTGTCTGCACTGATTAGGGAACTGTCTGTCTTTATCCCTGGGGTCTGTGGAAGCCTCCACGTATTCCCCTTCCTCCAGCTCAGAACCCGTGCCCGAGCTCAGTGACTCAGAGTTTGAATCAGCCGGTGTCTCTGCATAGGCTTGACTGGAGGCCTCTGGCTCCTCCTCCTCCTCAGAGCCCTGAGGAGAGAGCAGAAACTGGGCCTTGGCTCCCCCTGGTGGCTGTTTGATCTTTTCCCCCCGCTTTGGGTTTTCCCGCTCTAGGCTGTTTGGCGGAGGCCGCGCTCGCGGCGGGGGGAAGGGTTTTCTTTCTTTTCCCCTTATTTGGCCGGGAGAGCTCCCTGAGGGAGATCAGGATCTCGTCCATGGTCTGGGCTATGGTGTCTAGCGAGAGGGCTGGAGCCAAGGAGTCTCCCTGCTCTGATGCCGCTCCCATCCCGCCCGCCGGAGCGGAGGTGGGGGCGCCGGTTGTTGCCCGGCTGAACTCATCCCCCTTGTATTAATCTCAATTAATTTGGAGCCTCTGCCCTGAGTGCTCCATGGGTCGGATCAAGCCATGCTGATCTCGACCTGTGACGGGGGGATCACCGGGTTGAATCCTCTCGCTAGGCGGGAGCTGCGTGGCGTCCCCTGCTCCCCGGCGCAGTGCGAGGGAGCCGGCTGGTTTTTTGTTTGTTTGTTTCTCCTTTGCCAAAAAAAACCCTAATTGCGAAAACCCGAGACCGCGTCCAGGATTGCTGCCCCTTAAGCCCCGTCAATAAACCTCTTTGTTTTCAATTCCCTCTCTCCTAGGGACCTGAGCTTGATGAAGGTGCATCCTACCGGTCTCGATACGGATGACGGACTGGAGAGGTGGTGGGGTAGTTACAGTGACGCAGGCGCAGAAGAAAATTAATCATCTGCCTCCCATCAGTCAATGGTAGAACTACCCGAAAGGAGGAGGATGCAGAGGTATGAGGAGAATATATCCTTCATAAACAGCACATGTAAGATTCAGCACTCATTAGGGGAAGAGTAGATAAGGCATGTAAAATGGGGACAAAATATGCTCCCATATATTTTCACAGAAATACAATTTCTTTTAAAATGATGGAATCTTGAAAATACTACAATATTCCCAAAACAACGTGGGAGTTGTATTTTGATTCTATTTACAATCAGGTGGCAACTGATTTGCATGATCCTATTTCCCTGATAGATCTTCAAGAATGGCCCCGAACATCTTATGATGAAATAAGGGACCTTATAGAGCATCCTAAGCCTGGTAAGTCACCTGGTGAAGATCTGATTCCATCAGAACTCCTGAAGGAGCATATATTATGGTGGACTCCCCTTTTGGCTACCCTATTCTCCTACTTTGACAGGACAGGGAAAATCCCTCAGGGCTGGAAAGTAGCTGTAGTAGTATCCATTTATTAAAAAGGCGATAGGGCGCAACCATGCAATTATAGGCTCATTAGTCTCCTGAATATTATTGCGAAGTTGTACGCCAAGTATCTTTTGATTAAACTAGAACAATGGTTAAATGAGTATATACTTTTTGATGAACAAGCAGGGTTCAGGAAGGGACGCTCTACCTTGGACCACTGTCTTTATTCTTTCACACTTAATTAATAAACATACTCAATCTAGCAGCAAATTGTATGTTATGTTCCTGGATTTAAGATCAGCTTTTGATTTAATACCTAGATCTAAATTATGGATTAAACTGGGAAAAGTATTGATAGACGCCTCCTGCTTCCTATGAGATCGCTATATAATGATACCACTCTTCGTGTTAAGCTAAACCAACAGGGCTATTTAACTGATCCAATCAGATCTTGCTCTGGAGTCAGACAGGGCTGCATTTTGGTCCTGGCGCTATTTAATTTTTATATAAATGACCTGATTCCAGCAGTATCACAGATGGAGAATCACCCTCCCAAGCTAGGTAACAGACATTTGTCATGTTTACTATATGCAGACGATGCTGCATTGATGTCAAGAACCCTAGTGGGAATGAGACGCACTATAGAACTGTGCTCCGCCCATTGTCAGTCTGAAGGGTTAGTCATTAATCGTGACAAAACTAAGGTGGTAATCTTTTATAAACAGCAGTACAATCATGTCTGGGCAATCGATGGGAAAAAGATAGAACAGGTTTCCTCATTTCGCTATTTAGGCATGGCTTTTCAATCAAGAGGAATATGGACAATGCAAGTGAACTCAGTAATTCAGCAGGCTAGCAAGGGCGCTTTTGCAATCAATCGTTGCTTTTGTGCACAAAATTGCCAATTGATTATTCCAGCAATTAGTTTTTTCTGCCAAAATAGGGGGACAGCTGCTGTATGGGGCTCATCTTTGGGATCTGGATAAAACCTTGGATATTGAAAGAGTGCAATCAAAATTTTTGAAAAGATTACTGAGGCTTCCTCCAGGTATTTCTAACGCAGCACTTAGAAGAGAGACAGGTAGAGTCTCCCTGGCATATCTTATTTGGCATGCAGCATTGAATTACTGGCTCAGATTGTCTTTTTTAAATCCAGAAGGTCTTTTGCCACTGATTTTTTCTGATAACTCTGCATGTGTTTGGATAATCAAAATACAGGATAAGATCAAACAAATGGGGCTTTCTATCCCCTATCTAATATCGCAGGGATATGCAAGGGCCAAAGTGGAACTTCTCCAACGACTTGCAGACACTGAATACCAGAATGAAACATCAATGATACGAGAGGCAAGATCTCTTTCTGGTTATCTATCTGTAATGCCCCATGGGAAATCCAGTGCAATGTATTTGGTCGGTCTCCTTTCACCCACACAGAGAAAGGTTTAGCTTTCCTTAGGGCAAGGCTAAACATTTTCCCTTCAGTCCTGTTGGAGGGTCGATATAAGGGTGTTCCAACTCCATTTAAGAGTCTGCCCTTATGCGTCAGGTGAGGTGGAAACAGTTGCTCACATCCTATTGTATTGCAGATTATATGTTGATACTAGAGAGAGGCTACTTTGTCCTTTAATAAGATCTCTACCAGGAAGATCACAGGAGATTTGTGTCTTCTTCTTACTGGTTGACAGTGGGTGATTTTAGACATTACGAGATCACGCTCAACCACAGAGAACCATGGTCAATTCCACGGCGGGGCCAAAGCAGACTGCATGTCTGTTCGGCGGCTGCCAGATCTTCACCACAGTCAATACCCACATGGGGTCAAAATCAACCAAGCTTCCGGAGCTCCGGCCCGGACCATCTCCGAAAGCATGGTCAAAGAGAGTCCCAACAGGAAACAAAAAAAAGTAATGTCTGAACGGCAACCACCGGCCGGAACCAAAGACAATGATTCCCAGCCGGGGGCAAAGCACGCAGCGTCGCTGCCAGGCAACCAGCAACAACACAGACTGGGGAGGGAGATTTTAAGGGCACATGACAGCAGCTGGTATGAGCTGTCCCAGCGCCTTCCGGGTGCTTTGACCACGGCCTGGCCTGGGATCAGCGTAACGTCTGCTGCGCTGCCCCGGGCCGTGGTCCGATTCCCTGCCGTGGTCCCGGTCCCTTCATGTCTGTTTAGGGTTTTCCTTGACCACGGGGGGTGGTTAATCTGTTCACCCCCGCCGGGAATCCACTGTGGTGAATCGGGACTGTGTAATGTCTGAAATCACCCAGTATTCCGGCTATAACCGTCTCTGTTGCAAAATTCTTGGCATACATGTGCAGGATCAGAATACAATATCTTAATGATTGGGGACCGAAATAAGTTAGCTTATCTAACTGTTTTTCTTTTAGTTATATATTCCACAGGATTGTTTACTTTTGTATTTTTATTTTGTATGGTTCTATTTTGTTATTCTTGTACTTACTTGTTTGTGTATATGCCAAGATCTATGGTCAAGCATTCCAATAAATATTCATTCTCACTTGTTTGTGTATATGCCAAGATCTATGGTCAAGCATTCCAATAAATATTCATTCTCTCACTCACTCACTCAGGGAAAAATAGATAAGGCATTTAAAATGGGGACAAAATATGCTCCCAGATATTTTCACAGAAATACAAATTTCTTTTTAAATGATGAATTCTTGAAAATATTCACTTTGTAAACAAATTGATATATTAGGTTTTTAGATGCATTTTCCAGATTTTACTAGGGATACTTCTATTAAAAATATTTTTACAAACAGTAATAAAGAAAATTAGAATAATAAAGACATTAAAATAACAGCCCCCCCTCCCCCGACCTCCCCTTCCCAGTGGGCAGGGATACAAGCTTCTCATGGTTGAAGAAAGGTGAGGAGAAGAATGGTGAAGCGGGGCTGAGGTGGTCAGATATAAAATCATATACCCACATAAAACTCCCATATTTGTTTTTGTCTTAAATTCTAGAACTTAGCAAAAACATCCAAAAGTATTAGAAACCCCTTTGACTTTTGCATTAGCAAAGAGTGGAAATTCTCTCATTTGGTCCATTGTTTGGGGTATCTAGAGTTGTACAGGTTTCCTCTCAGGACAAAAAGACAGAGATCAGAAGCAGAGTGCTCACTCTGGGAAAAGTGAACATCCATAGCTGATTCAATGTTCTTGTCCATAATCTTTTTTCTGTGTAAATGTTATTTGTTCATATAAGGATTGACTGATTTCACCATCTGTTTTCATGGAAGCGCTTAATAAAGTGTACCACATCCTGTGATCAGCATGTATATAGGTCCTTTGTGTTTTGAAGGTTTTTCCCCTTGAGGAGCATTAATAATGTCTTTGGTGGGTTCTTTTTCTGTTTGGGTAGAGATGTCCTGGCCATTGGGGAACTTTCTCCTGATTAATTCTGGAGCTGGGAGCAGGAGGGAGGGAGGTGAGGTTGTTTGAAGACCAGAACAGGGGGTTCAGGAAAGATCTCTCTCAGGGTTTGGGTCCACAGCTCTACCATAGCCACTACCTGCACCCTCCGTCCCAATGAAAACTATTAAAATACCTGCTATTACTAGGAAAGAGGGGAGAGAGGGAAAAGCTGTGGCTCAGCTGGTTACAACTGCTGAGCCACAGCTTCCTGTTTGTCTCCCTGTCACCAGATACAAAGGCGGCAGCTGCCAAAGGGCAACACTCTGCTAGGCAGCCATTCATGGTGTGGGGCAGGAGGTTTTGCATTTTCTGGCAATGAGTGTTGGCATGTGGAAGATCACTTACAAAATCTTCTGCTTCCTTTTGTTGTTTATGCTGAGATTGTTTAGTTTTAATGAGTTATTTTTTGCGGGGTGGGGAGAAATGTGGAGCACATTGCAGGGTACAGAGTGAAGTTGGGTGGTGGTTGCTACAACCTCCTCCAAGTGGGGGAGAGGTACAGGCCTCTTGTGTGAAAAGGTGAGGGGAGGAATGGGGCCGAGGTAATCTGGTATACGCTCATATACTCAGCTGTTTATGGTTGAAGGATGGGGGGTTTAATTGTATTTTTAATGCTTTTATATATGATATGGAGTGGAAGAAAATATCACTTATGTTTTGATATTAGGTGAAAAAAACGACACAGTAGCCCACAAGTCACCTGCCCGTCAGTTTAGTGGGCCCCCCAGATGTTTACCCACTTCTGCCTCGAGGCAGTTGACTGGCTGCTACTGTACGTGTTGTCCAGAGGTGGTCAGTGACATGGCCTGGGCTAAGGCTCACCCAGCCAAGCTAATCTGGGCTAACGTGCACCCTCTTGTCTGTTCGGCCCCACCCAGTCCAGCTGCTAGACCAGGTCTGAGGATTGGGCCCAGTGGCGCATGCTCACCCCAGCCCACCAAACAGCTGATGGGAGGGTGTGTGTCAGAGAAGGGCACTGACCCCGGCCCACCAAACAGCTGATCGGGGGAGGGAGACACAGTGCTCTCACCCCAGCCCATCATGTCAAACAGCTGATCGGGGTGGCTCAGAGGAGTGATTGGTACTCGATTCGGATACCCAATGTCCTGGAATGTCAACTTCCTGTACCAATTTTTTTGATTACTGACGCCTACGTTTTTATTTCTCTATCCTGGAAAGTAGACTTCCAGTTCCTATTATTTTGTTTTCTGTACTAATTTTTCAGTTTCCCATCATAATATACTGATCAGTAATCGGAAAATAAAAAAACTAGTACCAGAAGTTACAGATTTAATTTTGGTATCTGGGTACGTGATCAGTATGTGGGTAGCCCGTCAAGTACTTGACGCAATACTAAAAAATGTGGGTATTACCCGCTGGTACTAAATTAAGTACCTGTTTCAGTTCTAGATCAGAGTAATGATCCATCCAGCTCAGCATCCTGTCTTCAACAGTGGCCACCTGCAGTCACTTTATAAAACTATACAACAGGTCATAATGGAGTGATCCATTCCCTAATTTCTCCCAGATCTCGTCAGAGGTTACATCTGCCAACCAACTTGACTAATCATTGCTTATGGACCTATCCTCTAACTTATCTAGTCCTTTTTTAAACCCAGTTATGGTATTGGTAAGAACCCATGTTCACTGCATTTTCTACATTGGTGGCAATGTAGAAAATGCAGTGAACACGGGTCCCTGGCTATTGGCCTTTTCAACATCCTCTAACAAGTTCCACAAGTTAACAAGTGGAGAACTATTATTTGTTTTAAATCTGGTGCCAGTTGAGAGTCCCCTAGTATTATTAGAGAAGGTAAATTGCAGCTCCCTATTTACTTGTTCCACACCTCTCATGATTTTGTGAACTTCTATATCGCCTCTCAGACATTTCTTCTCCAAGCTGAAGAACCCTAATCTATTGGAGCCTCTCTTCATATGGAGATCTGAAGGCTGATGCATTGCAATGGTCTTGTATTTGAGTGCCCCCTTTCCCCCCGATGCTCTATTGTCTCTTTTTATATCACTAAATATTTTTCAGTAGTTTTCATTAGTATGTTTTAAGTTTCTCTTATTTCGCCAGGAAAAATCTGATAAAAAGAATTATTTACCAGTGCCCTGTCCAAAACTCGTTTTTCTCAGGAAACTGCCAACCCGGTTGAACATAATCAAAGCGACAGATGAGGTGGATGACTTTGTGTAGAGAAATTAAGGTTGCTGTGTTGGTCCCAAATATAGGCAACAGAGACAAAGTGGTAGGGGATATATTTTATTGGACCAACTTCAGTTGGGGGAGATATGCAAGCTTTCAGACTTAACAGGGTCCTTCTTCAGGCAAGTCAGGAGTTAGAACTGTAATCCGAGCAGAGCGGTAAGGTATATACAGCGATTGGAAACCATGGCAAAGGGAGGGGAGGGAAGGAGAAGGTGAGAACAAGACCCAGGTAAGGGGGTCTACAAGTCAAACGGGTAGAATACAGCAAGGTGGAGTAAGAGCTGCTGATAGTAAGTAAACTTAACGCTTCCTGTAGTTGTAGACAAGTCATTAGATGTACACATTTCTATAATGGCTTGTGAAACGCATATCCAAATTGAGTCCACTGTTCTTTGTAGCTAGTAGAGCTATACATTTATATTCCCAGGCTCGCCTTTTACAAGGTGTTGCATAGATTTCCTTACAAAGAAGAACAGACTTAATTTGAATATGGGTTTCACAAGCAGAAAGGAGAACTGGTTACCTACCTTCGGTGAATTCCTTTCTCTGATACACTCTGCATACTCCTCCTGTTGGGTAGTTCTACCATTGACCAGCAGGAGGCAGATGATTAATTTTTCTTGCTCTGCGCCTGCGTCACTGGAACTACCCAGCCGCTCTCCAGTCCGTACCAAAGCCGAGAAGACTACGTTTCCCTCTTGATCCTAAAGGCAATAATTGTTAAAACAACTCCCTCTAAGGGTAACTGTCAACCTAAACCTGAAAAAAAACAACTGTTTCAACTATAAACGTTAACCTACGGTACTGATCCCCATAACCTTCCCGCCAATTGAATAGCTGTCTGGCCGGGAGGGTCGGAGTAGTATGCAGAGTGTATGAGAGAAAGGAATTCACCGAAGGTAGGTAACCAATTCTCCTTTCTCCTCATACCTCTGCATCATCCTCCTGTTGGGATGTACCCAAGTCCTCTGAAAAGAACTCAAGGGTGGGAGCCAGCAGCACCGGAAGGTTCCAGTACCGCTTGCAACACCCTCCTGCCAAAGGCAGCCTCCGCTGACTCCCAGACATTGACCTTATAATGTCTAACGAAGGTGTGGATAGACGCCCATGTAGCAGCCCTGCATATCTCCTCATACGAGGCTCTAGCTTTAAATGCATACGAAGTGGTTGCTGAGCGCACCGAGTGGGCCCAAATCTGAAGAGGAGGAATTCTACCCCTTGCCTTGTATGCCTCCATAATACCCTGCTTTACCCATTTGGAAATCAGGGTTTTGGAGGCCTTGGACCCCTGCTCTCCCGGCCTCATGTTCACCAAGAGAGCAGTAGATTGCCTGAAAACCCTGGTCCTGGCCAGATAGAAGATCTTTAGTGCTCGTCTCACGTCTAAGGTGTGCCAGATCTTTTTCCTGGGGTGAACTGGATTTGGGCAAAAAGAAGGTAATATTACCTCCTGGGACCTATGAAAAAGCGAGTTAATTTTTGGCAAAAAGGCATCATCCAATCTTAAGGTGACTGAGTCTTTCCTGAATATGCAAAAATTGTCCTCCATTGGAAGAGCTCTGAGTTCGGAGACTCTCCTAGCTGAAGTTACCGCTATGAGGAAGGTAACCTTTAAGTTAAGGAAATATAAAGATACATGCTTAAGAAGCTCAAATGGGGGCCTGGTCAGGGCCTCCAGTACTAAATTCAAATCCCAGGAGGGTACTATGTACCACCGGGGGAGAAATCATCCTAGCTGCTCTTAAGAATCTCCTCACGTTTTTGTGGGAGGAGACCACACTATTAGAAACCGCCCTGAGGACGGAATTTATAGCTGCAGCTTGTCTGGCTAATGTGTTTGCTCTCAGTCCCTTATCTAGGCCCTGTTGGAGAAAATGTAATACTTGGGAAACCCAGACCTGCACCGGGTCCTGATCTTGAGATAGACACCACCTTGCGAATGTTTTCCATGTGGCACTATAGCTCCTTCGGGTGGCAGCTCGTCTAGAGAGCTGAATTGTGGATGATACCGTTTTGGAATACTCCTTTGCCCTTAACGCCGAGCGTTCAAGTGCCAAGCTGTTAATTTTAAGGTTTGACTCTCTGGGGAGTAAACTGGGCCCTGGGAGATTAATGTTGGCAGGAGGGGTAAATGGTGGAATTGATTGTGGCTCAGGTTCACCAGTTCTGAAAACCATGGCCTTCTGGGCCACCAAGAGGCTATCAGAATTAGAGACGCTTGTTCCCTGACTGCTTTGGCCAATGTCCTCTGTATTAGAGGGAGAGGAGGGAAGGCGTAAAGAAGGCCCCTGGGCCATGGGCAATTTAGAGCGTCGATACCCTCTGCCTCTGCGCAGGGAATTCGGGAGATGAAACGAGGTACTTGGTTGTTCTCCTTGGTTGTGAATAAGTCCAACACTGGGATCCCGAACCACCCCACTATCTGTTGAAACACAGCCGTGTCCAACTTCCACTCTTGTGGGTTCAATGTCTGGCGGCTCAGCCAGTCGGCCTGTATATTGTCCTGGCCCTTGATGTGCAGGGTCTTTATGGAGAGGAGGTGTTTCTGAGCCCATGAAAAGAGTATTACCGCTTCCTGGTGTAGCTGTGACGACCTCGACCCCCTCCCTTGATGATTGAGGTAGGCCTTTGCCGTCACTGTGTCCGTATATACAAGGACATGTTTGTATGGAAAAGTCGGGGCCAGGTGCTGTAGGGACAAAAGGATGGCCTTCAGCTCGAGCACACTGATCTTCTTGCCTGCATCCCTTGGGGTCCAGATGCCCTGGGCTGAGTGTGGACATGTCCTCCCCATCCCCGTAGACTGACGTTTGTCATGAGTATCGTTCTCGTTGGTTCCGTGAGTGGAATGCCTTGCTGTAGAGTGTCTGCGCCTAACCACCAGCACATTGAGGACCTTAGGCTTCGAGGGATGGGTACCCACGGGTTTAGACCCAATGTGAGTTCTGTCTGAAAAGGCCGCAGCTGCCTTTGTAAGGGCTGAAGGTGAAAGCGACCCCATGTCACCTGCCCTATGCAGGATATCATGAGTCCTAGTAGGCTGGTGAGCTGTTTTAGCCTCATGCGGTTCCGGAGTCTTAATATCTGGACCAGCTTCCTGATTTTTTCCCGTCGTGCTAGGGGGACGTATGTGCGGTCTGAGTCTGTGTCCACCAAAATCCCCAGGTGTTCCAAGCTGCGACATGGCAATAGGTGACTTTTCTCTCTGTTGATGACGAACCCATGGCTCTCTAGGTACTGGATTGTCCTGTTCAGGTGGTTCTGTACCCTCTCTGAGAAGCTGGCTCTGATAAGAAGGTCGTCCAGGTATGCGTATAAGTGTATCCCCTCTGCTCAGAGATTGGCAATGAGGGGGATTAAGATTTTCGCGAATACCCGGGGTGCCGACGATAGTCTAAAGGGAAGAGCTCTGAATTGCCAATGTTCTCCGTCGTAGGCAAATCGCAGCCACCTCTTGTGTTGGCTCCAGATTGGCACATGGAGATAGGCTTCTCTGAGATCTAGCTATGTCATCCAATCGTGCTTCTGTAGACTTTGGCAAATTGAAGCTGCTGTCTCCATCCTGAAGTGGCGCTTCTTTATGAATCTGTTGAGGGCTTTGAGATCTAGGACCGCCCTCCATTTCCCGTGTTTCTTGGCTACCAAAACCAGGATGGAAAGATCCCCTTGAAGCGCTCCCCTAGGGGAACTCTCTCTACTGCCCCTATGTCTGACAGTCTCTGAATTTCTGCTGCCATTGCTCTGTGTTTTACTGAGAATTTTGGTACTGGCGAGGCCACAAATCTTTGTCTGGAAGTGTGTGAGAGCTCTATCCTGTATCCCTCCGATACACAGGCGAGAACCCAGGAGTCTGTCATGGAGGCACGCCAAGCCTCCTGGTACAGTTGGAGCCTGCGCCCTATTTTTACGTCGGCATAGTCAGGCCTCCTGTTTGCTCTGAGTGCCAGACGGTCCCCTGGATCTCCGTCTATCGTATCTCCCAGTTCTGAATCCTCTCCCTCGAAAGGAGAAGTTACTAGGTTGGAATCTGGGCCCTTGGGAGTGCATCTGTCTGGAGGTACCCCCGAACCCCCTAAATCGAAAGGGATAGTCCCGAAAAAACCTCTTTTAGGAGTGATTTGTTGGCGGGTCTTTGGTTTGTCCTCCTCTAGTACCTTATCTAAACACACCCCAAACAACTTGATGCCCTTGTAGGGCGCAGAGGTTAAGAGGTTTTTTGCGGTGGAATCTCCCTGCCACAATCGCAACCAGACTCTGCGTCTGGCTGCAATCCCATTGGCCATGGCTCTCGCTGACCAGACTAGGGAGTCAGTGGTGGCGTCCACCAGGAAGGAAGAGGCCAAGCATATTAGGGAAGAGAGCTTCTGAGATCTTCTCTCTGACAACTCCGGGTCCTGTAGCTCCTGCATCCAGGACATCAGCGCCCTGGACACATATGAGGTCACAATGCTGATTTTAAGGGATGTAGCGTTCCCATCCACTGCCCTCTTAAGAGCCGAGTCTAACCCCCCGATCAGTGGGATCCCTAGGGTGGCAGTCCCCCTCAGTTGGGAATACGGTCTCGCGCACCAGAGAGGCAGCTGCCACGTCGATCTTTGGGCTCTTAAAGAGAGGCTCTTTCTTTCTCGAAAATGCATAGAGGGAGTCCTGAGCCTTGTTCATCTTAAAGGCCTTAGAAGAATGGAAGTTTCCTGATATGACTAATCTCTCAAAGGCTCTATCTAGGGGGAGCCCCTGGTCCCTGCCATGTAAGGAGGGGATAAGCTCTCTAGTATCCCCCTCCTGAGAGTCAGATGAGGCTTCCTTGGCCGGTTTCTCCTTGAGTTGGAGAGTCTTTATAACCTGTCTCATCAACTCTTCCCTGCCCTGGCTAGGGAATTGTCTATTCCTATCTCTGGGGTCCGAGGAAGCCTCCACGTATACCCCCTCCTCTAATTCAGAACTCGATCCCGAGCTCCTGGAGTCAGTCTGACTCAACCATTTTATCAGCCCCATATGCCTGGCTGGATAAATCTGCTTGCTCCTCCTCCTCAGAGCCCTGAGGAGAGAGCAGAATCCAGGCCTTAGCGCCCCCCAGTGGATGTTTTCGTTTCCTCCCCGCTCTGCTTTTTCCCGCCTTGCGGTGCTTGTCTGGGGCCTTTCCTGAGGTGGAAGGAGGGGCCCTCTTCCTCTTTTCCGCTTTTGGGCAGGAGAGCTCCCTAAGGGAGACTAAAATTTCGCCCATGGTTTGGGCTAGAGAAGTCAGAGAGGGGGCTCGAATGTCTGAGGCTCCTGCCTCTTCCCTAGCCGACCCTGTCCTGCCCGCGGGGGAGGGGATGGCTATCGGTTCCTTATCAGCCGCGCTCATCCTGCCGCGGGCTATATAATTTTTACAGGGTGGATCGAGCAGTGCTGATCCTCACCCGGGGCGGGGGATCACCGTGGAAGGGCCCCTCGCTAAGCGGGAGCTATGCGGTGTCACCTGCTCCCCGGCGCAGCGCGAGGGAGCCGGCTGGGGTTTTTTTGTTTTGTTTTTTTTAAATTTAAATTTTCCAAACTGCCTAGAGGCAAAACCCGACACCGCGTCTGGGATCGCTGCCCCTGAAAGCCCCGCAAGGAACCTGACAAATCTCTCTCTCTTCTTCCTTCACAGCCTGAGTACACAAAGATGCGTCCTACTGGTCTTGAGGCAGACGACGGACTGGAGAGCGGCTGGGTAGTTCCAGTGACGCAGGCGCAGAGCAAGAAAAATTAATTGTCTGCCTCCTGCTGGTCAATGGTAGAACTACCCAACAGGAGGAAGATGCAGAGGTATGAGAAAGATAAATTCAAATGCAGTAAAATCTACCTAAACAACATTCATGCCAATTTGAAAGTGGTGTAGAAATGCAGTGGTTGCCACCTCACCTCGTTTGTGGTGCACTTCTACCCCCACAGGTTTTAGTACAGAAACCTTGCAACCACCTCTCTTAAAGCTTTTCCCTCATTCTCTCCTCCCCACACCTCCACCTCCAAACTCCCCTACCTCAGAGTGGCTGAGTGGCACAAGCTTGACCACTTTTACAAGTAGAACATGAATTTCAGTTGGTTGCTGTAGCACTGATTATTCTAAACTCCTCCAGTGTGGCCAGAGTGGAGCTAAGTGTTTAGTATCACCAAATTTGAAAGCCACTGGTGTAGAGGTATCATGCCCTAAGCCCAGAAAAAGGAGCTAGGCCTCCGAGTTCTAATACAAACACTTTCCGTGGTCTTCGACAAGACAATCTCTGTGAAAGCCTGGCCCAGTTTGCCTGCTCTGGCCCACCTGGGCCAGTGTTGAACCCTGCGCATCTATTCCAGGCCCACCAGATTTGGGCCGGAATCAAAACCTGGTGGGGTCGGCAAGTGGGCTAGAAACATGGTCCTGGAATGAACCAGGCCCATGGTCTGTCCCTGAGAGCTGCCCAAGCAGCCCAGAGTGAGGCGAACCAGGTGGGCGCCTGTATTTTTGCATCAGTCCAGACTAGCGTGGGTGATCGCCATGGTAGACAGTCATAACTGCCTGTTATTGGCAGCCATGGCTGCCTATCATTGGGGGGGGGGGGCGCGGACGTGCAACTGCAGCACGAGTGCACAGCCAGCCAGCTGAATGTTGCTTTCCTCCCCAGCAGGGGGAATGTTTGGTTCTGTCCCCCAGTCTAACCAGGGGTGTTGGGGAAGAGCTGCACGTATGTTAACACACTATGTTTCAGATTTCTCATCTGGAGAATGAAAATAAACTTTACAAATACTCATCTCTGAATACTTACCAGGTTTACTGAGGTGTAGAAAGGAGAATTGGTAACCTACCTTCGGTGAATTCCTTTCTCTCATACGCTCTGCATACTCCTCCTGCTAGGTAGTTCTATCATTAACTGCTAGGAGGCAGATGATAAGTTTCTTTTCACTGCGCCTGCGTCATTGGAGCTACCCGGCTCTCGCCAGTCCGTTCCCAAGCCGAAAGATCTATCTATCCTCCACCACCAGATGAAAGCTAGAAGCAATAGTTGTGCGAACAGGGACTCTCTTCCCCCACACCTCACATCCCCCCTTCGCTCACAGAAAAGTAACATCAAACCTCATAAACATGCCTAAAATAAATGCTACTAACTAATTCTACAACTCGTTAACTGAACTGTGGTACTGGTCCCTCATTCCCTGCTCTCTTAATCGTGCTGTTTGTCAGGGAGGGTCGGAGGAGTACGCAGAGCGTATGAGAGAAAGGAATTCACTGAAGGTAGGTTACCAATTCTCCTTTCTCCTCATACCTCTGCATCCTCCTCCTGCTGGGACGTACCCAAGCATTGTGACAAAACCTACAGGGTGGGAGCCAACAGCACTGGGAGTGTTCAGTACCGTCTGCAGCACCCTTCTGCCAAAGGCAGCCTCTGCTGACTGAAAAACATTGATTTTATAATGCCTAACGAAAGTATGAATTGATGCCCACGTGGCAGCCCTGCAGATCTCGTAAGAGGCTCTTGCCTTAAAGGCATATGATGCGGCTGCGCTGCGCACGGAATGGGCCCAAATTTGAAGGGGAGGAACCCTACCCCTTGCCTTATATGCCTCTATAATCCTGTTCCATCCATTTAGAGATCAGGGTCTTTGTAGCCTTGCACCCCTGATACCCTGGTAGTGGACTGCCTGAACCCCCTAGTCCTAGGCAGATAGACTTTTAGGGCTCGCTGAACATCCAGCATGTGCCAGATCCTTTCCTTTGGGTGCACTGGCCGAGGACAAAAAGAGGGTAATACAACCTCCTGAGACCTATGAAATATGGTATTAATCTTTGGCAGAAAAGCCAGATCGAGTCTTAAGGTAACTGAATCCCGTTGGAAGATGCAGAAGTTGTCCTCCATGGATAGCGCCCCTAACTCAGAGACGCAACTCGCTGATGTCACTGCAACGAGAAAAATTACCTTTAACGTCATGAAGTATAAGGACACATGTCTAAGAGGTTCAAAAGGGGGCCTGGTAAGGGCCTCCAGAACCAAATTAAGATCCCAAGAAGGGACTCTATGCACCACCGGGGGCGAGATAATTCTGGCTGCTCGTAGGAATCTCCTAATGTTCTTGTGAGAGACGACCACCCTATTTGAAACTTCCCTGAGGACTGAGTCTATGGCAGCTGCCTGCCGAGCCAGAGTGTTAGCCTTGAGTCCCTTGTCCAGACCCTGCTGGAGAAACTCGAAGACCTGTGAAACCCCTACCTTGGTACCGTCTGCAGCATCCCTTCTGCCAAAGGCAGCCTCTGCTGACTGAAAAACATTGATTTTAAAATGCCTAACGAAAGTTTTCCACGTGGCCCGGTAGCTTCTCCTAGTAGCAGCCCTTCTGGAGAGCTGAACTGTGGCCAGAACTAAAGGCGAGTAGCCTCTCGCCCTTAGCGCTGAGCGTTCAAGCTCCATGCTGTCAGTTTAATGTCTGTATCTCTGTGCAGCATACTGGACCCTGGGTGAGTAACACTGGTATGAGGGGTAGCCTGTGATAATGTGCATGGCTGAGCTCTATCAACTCGGAGAACCACGCTCTCCTGGGCCACCATGGTGTTATCAGAAGCAGGCATGCCTGTTCCCTTATTGTCTTGACTATTGTCCTTTGAATTAATGGAAACGGGGGGAAAGCGTAAAGGAGGCATCTGGGCCAAGGATAGTTTAGTGCATCGATCCTGTCTACCTCTGTGCATCATGAGCGTGCCATGAAGCGAGGTACACGAGTGTTCTCCTTCATTGCGAACAGATCTATCTGCGGGAGGCCAAACCATGTCACTAACTGTTGAGAAACGGACCTGTCCAGCACCCACTCGTGTGGGTCCAAGGTCTGCTGGCTCAGCCAGTCAGCCTATGTATTGTCCTGGCCCCTGATGTGCAGGGCCTTCAAGGATGTCAGGTGTGAGTGGGCCCATGAAAAAAGCTTGACTGCCTCCCGGTGTAACTCTATCGATCTCGACCCCCCCACCCCCAGTGGTTGATATAGACCTTTGCCGTAACATTGTCCGTGTATACCTGGAGGTGACGAGAGGAGAATGTCAGGTACAGCTCCTGTAGTGCAAAGTGGATGGCTTTCAACTCGAGAAGGTTGATCTTCCTGCCTGCATCCCTCTGTGACCAGAGCCCCTGGGCTGAATGGGGCCCTGCGTGCCCCCTCCTCCCCCATTCCCCGGAGGCTGGCATCCATTGTCACCACCGATCTTGCTGGTTCCGAGAGAGGCACTCCTTCCTGGAATGTTTCCGGCTTTAACCACCAGGACACTGAGACTTTTAACCTTCGTGGAATGGGGACCCATGGACTGAGCCCGAGCGTGAGCTCTCTTTGAAAACCCCTTAGCTGCCTCTGTAAGGGACGCAGGCGGAAACGGCCCACGTTACTTGTCCGATGCAGGATATCAGTAACCCCAGTAACCTTGCCAGTTGCTTGAGCCTCAAGTGGTCGCAGCGCCTCAGGAGTTGGACTAACGTCGGTATCCTATCTTGTCGCTCTGGCGGCATGAATGCGAGATTGGAGGTGGTATCTATCAGTATCCCCAGACGCTCCAATCTGCGACTTTGAATGAGGTGACTCTTCTCCTTGTTTATCATGAAGCCGTGTCTCTCGAGGTACTGGATGGTCCTGCTCAGATGCACCGCTACCTTGCCGGGGGAGTTGCCCCGGATCAGTAGGTCATCCAGATAAGCATAGACGTGGATCCCCTCGCTGCAAAGGTTGACGATGAGAGGGACTAGTATTTTCATGAAGGTCCTGGGAGTCGACAACAATCCGTAAGGCAGGGCTCTGAACTGGCAGTGCACACCACTGTAGGCAAATCTGAGCCATTTCCTGTGCGGATCCCAGAGCGGTACATGCAGATAGGCTTCCCTGAGGTCCAGAGACACCATCCAATCACCCTTCTGCAGGCTTTGACACACTGACGCCGCTGTTTCCATCTTGAATCTGCGTTTCTTTACATATTATTATTAACAAACATTTATATAGTGCCAGCAGTGTACCTGGCACTTTACAAAGTAATAAAATAGACATCTGTTGAGAGCCTTGAGGTCTAGTACCGCCCTCCATTTCCCCAGCTTTTTGGAAACTAGGAACAGGATGGAATAAATGCCTGAGAAACACTCGTGCCCTGGAACCCTTTCTATTGCCTGTATCTCTGAGAGTCTTTGAATCTCGGCTGACAGGGCCATGTGTCTAATTTTGGGGACTGGGGAGGCCATGAATCTTTGCCTTCGGGGGCGTTCCAGCTCTATGTGATAGCCCTCTGCTACGCAGGAGAGGACCCAAGAGTCTGTGACGGACTCCTCCCACGCTGCCCGGAACTGCTGAAGCCTGCCCCCTAACCTCTGAAGAGGCAGAGTCAGGCATCTTGTTTTGTTTCGGAGGAGACAAACCCCCTCTGCCTTTGCCTATCGAACCTCCCTGATCTGGATACTCTCCCTCGAAAGGAAAAGTTATTTGCATAGTCTCTGGGACCCAGGTTGTAACCCCTCCTGGAGGTGCCCCCGAACCCCCTAAACCTGAAGGAGTGGCCCTGAAAAAAACCCTTTTTGGTGCCACCTGCTGTAGTGTCTTAGGCTTATCTTTAACGTTTGTCTCCTCAAACACTTTCTTGAGGCATACCGTGAAGAGCCTGGCTCCTTTGTAAGGGGCCAAAGTGAGGAGATTTTTAGCCGTTGTATCTCCCTGCCAAGAACGCAGCCATACCCTGCGCCTGGCTGCTATATTATTGGCCATAGACCTGGCTGACCAAGTTAGGGCATCTGTTGTTGCATCCGCTATGAAGGCTGTAGCCATGCAAATGCGGGATGAGAGCTTCTGAGACTTCCTTTCTGATAGCTCAGGGTCCTGGGCCTCCTGCATCCACGTCAAGAGAGCCCTGGAGACATGAGGCCACAATATTTATCTTAAGAGAGGCTGCCGTGGAATCAATTGCCCTCCTAAGAGCGGAGTCCACTCCTCGATCTGTCGGGTCCCGAGGGTGACAGTCTCCCTCAGTGGGAAACACTGTCTAGCGGGCCAGCGATGCAGCCGCTGCGTCTATTTTGGGGCTTTTGAACAGAGGCTCCTTCCTTCTGGAAAAGGAGTATAGAGAGTCCTGTGCCCTGTTCATCTTGTAAGCCTTATCGGGGTGCTTCCATTCCTCAAGCACTATCCTCTCAAAGGCTCTGTCCAGGGGCAGGCCCTGATCTCTACCATGAACTGTAGGGATATAATCCCTAGTCTCCTCATCTTGTGAGTCGGAAGAGTCCTCCTTAGAGGGCTTTTCCCTGAGCGGAAGAGTTTTAGTCATGTGTCCTAGCAGCTCCTCTTTACAATGAATAGGGAACTGCCTCTCTCTGCCCTTAGGGTCTGCTCCATGCATTCCTCATTCTCTATGTCAGATCTCTCCCCCATGGAAGCGGAGTCTGAGTCTGACTGCGTCAGCAGCTGGTCTCTAAGGCCCTGACTGCTCTCTCCCTGCTGATACTGATCCTCCCTCTCAGAATCCTGAGGGGATTGTAAAATCTGGCTTCTGGCTCCCCCTAATGGAGGCTTGCCATTTTTACATGCTGCCTTGAGTTTTCCTGCCCTCATCAACTTGCTGGCTGGCCTGTCAGCGGAGGGGCCTCTCTTCCTCTTCCCACTAGCCTTGGCCTGGGAGAGCTCCTTCAACGAGGCCATTATCTCCGCCACTGACTGGGCTATTGCGGCGAGGGAGTGTACCTGAGTGTCCTGGCTCCCTTCTTCTGCTGCCACCACCTCCGACCCACCAGCGGGGATGGGGGGGGTCGGAACTCTTCCAGCTGCGCTCATTTCTGTTTTTTTTTTTAAAAAAAAAATAATCAGATTTGCCCTGATGGGAAATTGTACTTGAACAGGGCCAAGCCGCGCTGGCCCTGTATGTAGGCAGGGGGAGCGCCGTGAAAAAATATTCCCAGGAAGCGAGCGGCCTACCCTGCTTCCAGGCATCATGCAAGGGAGCCGGCAGGGATAAATTTGACTGTGGTCTAGCCTGGCGATACCGAGACCGTGTCCGGAATCGCTATCCCTTCAGTACCCCGCAGGTTTATTAAATCTTTTTCTTTTTTTTGGAAGGTCCTGAGTATCCTGAAAGCACGTCCTAGCTGTCTTGAGGCAGACGATGGACTGGCGACAGCTGGGTAGCTCCAATGACGCATGTGCAGTGAAAAGAAAATCATCATCTGCCTCCTAGCAGTCAATGGTAGAACTACCCAGCAGCAGGAGGATGCAGAGGTATGAGGAGAAAAGTTCTACACAACAGTGTGGTAACGAACAGAATTATAACACTGCTGATAAAAGAGCAGACTTGTGTGAAGGAAACAGTACTGCTGGCTGAATATAAAGGTATCTGAAGAGTATTACCTAAGAGCGCCAGTTGTAGCAGAACGTGGCTGTCTTCGACTTTTTAAGGCACGAAGCTGGTCTCCCTGTGTCATGCCATTCCTAGATTCCAACTCTGTATTATCTTCAAAGTCATTCTAAAGTAAAGATGCAATTTAATACAAAACCAAAAATTAATAGAACAGTAATCTCATCTCAGTGCTTCCCAATACTATCAGTGGAAAAATAAAATAAAAAATTAGATGTCTTTAGACAAAAGGTATTTAAAGCTCAGCTTTCACTGAAGGGCTGATAGTCATTAGTTTTGATTAAAATGTGAATGTAATTCATGTCATTTATTATTACATCATAAGAGAATACATATTTCAAATACATTTCAGGCCTGTATACATTACAAAGTATTACCACTAAGGCAACATTATTGTTGAGAAATCAGGCTCTACTCAAGCTTTCTCAATTAAATCTCTTCAGGCAGAGAGAAGAACATGTTTTAAAATTAACCTAAGAAGAATATGCTTTAAACTTATGAGTAATTGAGGGGGGGAGGAGGTGTCAGTATGGGAACTACATTTCCATTCTACATTTAATTTACACCGATTTCTATTGTCATACAAAGAGTCAAGCTATGACATCAGCATTTGATTCAAGTTTGTCTAGCCCGAAATGAAAAAGTTTCCACAGTCAGTCATGCTGCGCAAGTTATTACAACTGAAGTGTTAGATCCTGCAATTTATTTTGTGCAGGTGAAACGCGTGGCCACATTCCACTTGAGTTCCAGGAACAGTTCCAGAATTCAGCCAGATAAACAGTTTTTCAGGCTTTAGCCCTAAATATATTGAACTGATATCTCAGAGACCAGGCATAAAAACCTTATCATTAGAATGGGAAAACTTTTTCTAAAGGGTTTAAGTATTTTGGAATAGGAACTCAAATTCAGGCTTCTATCTACCATGGTGATGTTAGCAAACTGGAATTTGGTATGTAATAAATTTACCAAAATATGATGTTTTTTCAGCATGTGCAAGATGCTTCCTGTGAATCCTTACCTCCCCATATCTATCCACATTTTCGAATTTATTTGAACTCCCACTGATTGAAATGTCATCCAAGCCAGAAAGAACTTTATTCACACTTCCTTCATCAACTGATCTTTGTTTCTGTTTGGATCGGTATATGTCTCCCTGGACCCACAGCATTGATTGCTTCCTGTTCAATGTTAAACCAAATATCATAATTAGTATCAACAGATTTATATGCAGACAAAGCTAGGATGCTAAGTTCATTTCTTACAATGTAACCTAAATGTTTGGTGTTTGTCTGGCATGCATGTAAGCTAACAACCTAGACAGATTCTCTTTTGTTTCATGTAAGCAACTGTAAAATAGGAACATGACACATCAAGTATATTATGAAAAACCTTTTAAATTCCAATTTATTTCCCCCTATTTATTTATTTATTTAAAAAAAAAAATCGATCTCCAAGTTTTTCTTTTTTCCAAAAGCAAGTTTAAGATACTGTAGATTCTGTTAGTGGGGAAAACATTGTGACAACTTTGGCAATAAACCAAGAGACTGGGTTATCAGCATGCACTGCTTCAGAGAAAAGCTCCCACTGAGAGGTTAGATAATCAGTAAATACAGCAGGATTAGAAAACTGAAAAAGTATGCCTGCTCAGAGTGAGGGAAGTCAATAGCCACTATAATTAAAGAACGATCTCAGATTACACTGTTGTTGATGCAAGAGAAGTTAACTCATGGAAGAACACAGAATTTTTACCACCACCAGAGCTAACATGGAAGATGGAGCTGTAATGGAATCACTTAACACTCAAATATCTTCAGAAAAGAATCATGATGCTAAGGAAAATTAATATCAGAAATAGCCAGGAAATTAAGGTGACATACCAGTCACTTGGTTCTTCGAATCTTGGGCTCCGGGGATTCTCACTTAAGGGGAAAATGTCCTGCTTGTCAGGCATCCTTGGAAAGGGTTTGTCTCTCTTTGTAGTTTCTTGTGGCTTCCTGAAGTAGAATGTTCTGGAAGCAGGGCTCTGTCCCTTTCCCCACCCCATGACGTCTTGCAAAGGTAGGGGTATAAAGAGGACGAGTGGCCATCTCACCTCAGTTCCTTCCAAACCCAGACAGAGATCGAAGCACATCTCCGAGTTGAAGGGGAAGGAAGGACAGGTAGTGAAAATCCACAGGGCCCTCTCTAAAAGTCAAGTTAGTGGTAGGTAACCTTAGTTTTTTCTCCAAGTGGCTCCATGATTCTCACGTATGGGAGAGTAAGAGCATTCCCATAAGTGAAATTCAGGAAGAGAGAACAAGATTAATTGAAAAGGGAGGCTAGTACTACCCTCCCAAAGGATGCATCCCTTCTATGCATTAGGTCTAAGGCATAGTGTATAGGGAATGTGTCAGAAAAGGCCCACGTACCTGCCCTACACATTTTCTGGAGGAGGATATGTCTGAAGCTGGCCCTGGCAGAATGTGCCCTAATTCCTTGAGGACATTCCTTGCCAGCCAGTTGATAACAGATGGATGCACTGTAGTAGCCACTTGGATAGGCATTGGGCAGATATGGGGCAAGGTTATGGGAGTTCCACTAAGGAACAAATAGGCCATCTGTCTTTCTAATGGGTTTTGTGCAGTCAGTATAGAAGTACAATAGTCTCCACATATCTAGTGTATGTAGGGCCCCCCTCTACCCTAGAAGAGTGTGGTCTGGGGAAAAAAAAACAGGGAAGGAAATGACCTGATTGACACGGAAAGGAGTGACTACCTTGGGCCCAAAGGCCAGGTCTGTTCTCATGTTCACTGTACCCTTATGGAAAATAGTGTGATGGCGAAGTGCGCAGTACCAGGAGGTAGGAGAGATCCCGGTTCAAATCTCATTTTATGATACTATATTAATCTCGCAGACCCAAACAGGTTTGAAACACTTAATGAGGGATTTCTGTATTTACTGTATTGAGAAATCTTTAGAGGTTAATTTTACAAAAACAAAGGATATGGTAGTGGGTCCCTTGCGTCGGGCACATCTGTAGTTTATGAACTCACATCCCATTAAGCAAGTTAAGTTGTATAAATATCTGGGGGTGTTTTTCACCAGATCCACTTCTTGGAACCCTTATTTTAAGCTGGCTTTGGCCCAAGCTAAGTCTACCTGTACGGGGATCGCTAATTTTTATTTTCCAAAAGGGGGTAAACTAGCTACCTGCCTTTAAACTCTTTAGAGCTAAGGTTCCCACACAGTTTTTGTATGTTGTTGTAGTTTGGGGCCTGTAATTGCTGGAGAAGTTTGACCTATCCCAGAATGGTTTTTTGAGAGCCATTTTGCACAGGGGCGGATTGGCCATTGAATGCACCGGGAGGATTCCCAGTTGGCTGGGGGCCGGTCACGCTGTCTTTTTTAAAATTATTCTTAACAAACAAACAAACAAAATTGTTGGTCCTGACCCCTGTCGGGTTGGGTTGCGTTGGGGGAGGGCTTACCTGACTCTCCCTCCTAGTAGCGCTGCTGGGGGACGGCTGTTTGTTTACAAACAGCTCCTGCCCATGTGCTGATCAGAAGGTTGCTACCTTGTAAAGAAGGTTCTTCGAGATGGCTCCCAACATTCTCACAACTGGGTTGTGC
>QEPC01001726.1:138146-163864 GCA_003113815.1 Sphenodon punctatus | reverse complement strand
AAGAAGAATGAAATGAATGTTGTCCTGGTTGGCTTTGTCAGCACTCTGGAGATAAGAGGGAAAGGCAGAAACACATAGAGGAGATGTCTCTTCCAGGTTATTGCAAACGTGTCTGACAAGGACCCAGGGAGTACATCCACTCTGCTGCAAAATCTAGTTACTTTACATTTTGTTGCATCAGAGCATTTGTGTCACTGTCCATTGAAAGCAGTGGATTCTATCGCTCATATTTTGCTGTATTGTTCATACTATGCCTCACCGCGGGAGAAACATCTTACCCCGCTGGTGGTCCTTCTCCCGGGGCATTCAGAGGGATTCCTTTTAATTTTCATGCTCGGAGATCGTTCCACTTTCATTTCGCAGCAAGTTGCTTGTCTCTTGAGCCTAGCAACCAAAATTAAGAAGGAAAAAGATACGGCCCTCTGTGGCAAGGCTTTGTGTGTCACTCCATTAGGATTGCTTTTTTATGCTTCCTATGGCGGCGACCTGCAGTTGATTTACCAGGCATCTAGGCTCTAGGCTCCTGGCTTGGAGTTATTTTTCCACTTGCTGGTAATATTTTTTATTTTTATTTTTGGTTTTTTACTTCTGTTCATTGGCCTTGGCCACGATAATTTCCGAGTATAAGCTCTTTTTTTTTAAGCTGTTGATGGTTGCGCTTTGCTTTTGTGGTCTTGGGGCTGGCCTTGTGCAAAGCCTTATGTTTTTGGCCACAGGGTTTTAATATTATGCCCTTGACTTATCGGTCTCTCTTTAGTGTGGGAATTGGGGGTGATTTGTGTTCCTATTAGCCCCGTGATGGGCACGATTACCCTGAATTTCTGTTTGGTTTGGGTAAAAATTTTATATGCATTTTAACTTTATCTCGGTTTGACTTGCTTTTGACTTGTAAATGATTGCTTATTTGTGTTTACCTTGCTTTTCTGTCCTTACAATGACCTCGGTCACGCAATAAACTTTATTATTATATTTTGTTGCATCCGTGAAAAGGTCTATCAGTGGGGTCCCCTATTGATTGAAGATGGTTTCCACTATCTCTTTGCACAGGATCCAATCATGCCTTTCGTTTGCTACTCTGCTAAGGTGATCTGTAAGCTGTTTAGATTCTCCTGGGAGACGAATGGCGACCAGCCTCACTCTGTTTCAGATACAACACTTCCATATTTCCTCCGACTCTAATGAGAGCAGTTGAGATCAGTCCCCTTGTTGGCAATTTATGGACCACATTGCCATCACACTGTCCGTCATGACTCGCACTACAAACCTGACACTATGTTGGCAAAGGTTTTCAATGACCATCTGATAGTTTGAAGCTCCAATAGATTATTTTTTTTTGTTTGTTTTTAGGTTTTTTTTATTAGTAAATATAACCTTAACATTACACCATTACAAACAAACTGTTCCAACAAGGAACAACTTTAACACCAACAGTTGGAATCAGGTGAGAATTTTTGATTGTCTTTTCTGTTTAAAATGTAGTAATTAAACAGGAATGCTCGTTCATCCTCAGGTAAGTTCGCGTTGTTCATGATGCATACACAAGGGTACCATTTAGCTGTATAGGCTTTTTTTTTAATCCAAAAGGTTTGCTGATATTTTTTCCATTGTTAGATGATACAATGGATGTTCATCCATTTGCCCTTTGTTAATTCTTTTGAGTCTTTCCAGTGCAGCGCTATGAGTTTTTTGGCTGCTTGTATAAACGCTGAGCACGAAACTTCGTGCATCTGCAACACCTTTACCTCCGGAAACAGGCCAAGGAGTGCAATCTCTGGACGAAACTGTGTAGTTACCCCTGTCATTTCTTCCATTTCCCCCCCCCCCCCACGTCTCCAAAGCAGTTTTATTCAATCACATTCCCACCAGCAATTAATGTATGTTCCCTCCTCCCTGCAGCCTCTCCAGCATAAACCTTTTTTCTCCTTTACTGCCATGTTTAAAGTGCATTGGTGTTAAATAATATCTAGTTATCAATTTAATTTGACATTCTTTGATTTCCAGGGAATATGCGCTATTATGCATATATTTAATAATCTTGGCTTCGTCTTTTTCAGATATTTCAATATTTAGGTCTTTTTTCTACCTCTGTATATATTTAATCCCTTTATCGTACCAAAGCTCTTTCAGGATCTTGAACATTCTAGCTAGCCTGCCTTTCATTGAGGGTCTTTCAAATAGAGCCTGTTCAATTAGGGTAAAGTCCCTTGCATAGCTTTCTCCCTTCTCCACTTTAGTAATTGCATGTTTAAGTTGTAAATAGCTATACACCTGTATTCTTCCCCCTATCTTCTTTTCTACTTCCTCTTTATTTAGCATTCTCTTTCCTTCAAATAATTGGTTAATTTTTGTTATTCCTTTCCCGTAGGTTTCTGGCTTGTTGGTGTTTTTGAAGTGAGAGAAGATCTATGGGAGAGTATGGGAATCTGTTCTTGTCTAGTTTACACTTTTAAATTATTTTCTGCCAATTGAGCCATGTAACCCACGCAAAGGGGTGATTCTTCCATATCTGTTTGTTTGGGGTACCTTCATCTGCAATTACATTTTTCAGATTGTCCTTGGCCAACATGTTTTGTTCTATTTCTGCCCACTTAATTGATTTCAGCTGATGGTACCAAGCACTAATAGCACCTAGTGTTGCTGCTTGTGATAGAGACATATATCCAAGAGGTTTATGCCTCCTTTCTCTTTTGTCCGCCTTAGGGTTTGTCTATTAATTTGTGGCTTAAGTCCCTTTCAAATAATATCTCCCATTAGCTTGTCACAAGCTTTGAAAAAATAATCTGGTAGGTGAATGGTCAGGGCTAGTAATGTATATACAATCTTAGGTAGAATTATCATTTAAAATAAATTTACTCTGCCCATCCATGTACATGGTAAGTTTTTCCACTCCACTGCTTCTATGCTAAGCTTCTGTGGTAAGTTCAAGAAATTCGCTTTGTATAACTGATTTAACTGTTTTGGCAGCTTTACCCCCAAATACGTCACCACGTGTTTTTCTTCTGGGAAGGGTAACGCTCTTTTTATTCTCTCTCTGTCTTTCATTTTCCCCATGTATTAGTGCATATGATATTGATGTGTTTATTTTATAGCCTGAAATCATCCCAAATTCATTTATTAATTGCGGTGGCCAGAGCCCAGCAGTGGAGGGAAGGAACAGCTAGGGGAAGAGTAGTGTGTGTTTGCCTAGCCCTCATTGGCTTCCCTTCTCACTCTTGCAGGTAGTTATACAGGGGCTGGGGTCCCTGTTGGGTGTGGCCAGAGCCCAGCAGTGGAGGGAAGGAACAGTTAGGGGAGGAGTAGTGTGTGTTTGTCTAGCCCTCATTGGCTCCCCTTCTCACTCTTGTAGGTACTTATACAGGGGCTGGGGCCCCTGTGGGCACCAGCCCTTAGGCGCCAGCCTAAAGACAACATCCAAAGGGTGTCACCCGTTGGCGGGCCCGTTAGTGGGACCACAGTGGCAATGCCACCCCCCTTGGACTAGGAGAGTCGTAGAGCGCTCTTGCGCGCGCGGCCTTAGGCGCCGGCCAGGGCAAGGGCACGAGAGACTGTTGGAGGATACCAGAGGACTTGGATCAGTGGCGCAAGCATGACCCGCAAACGACGGCGACAGAGCCGCCCTTTGACAGTAAGCCAGGGGCCACAGAGGTCCCAGACTAGGCAGTCGAAGCAGCTTAAAATGGATGCTTTTTTGTCATTATCCCCGAGGACGTGATGTGAAGGGGGTATTTTATCCCCTAGAGCCTTGCTTTTGAGCCATAATTCATTGCAGGCCAGCTCATCTGTAGGTTCGGCAGGTAGAGGAAGTTATGCCTCCCCTTTGTTGGGGGAACAAGGAATTGGAAACTCAATGGGTCCATGGGGTATGGATGCCCCTACACTGCAGCTATTGGGAGACCAATGTTTTCTGGTAGCTGGCCTAATCAAGAAATTATTAACCCAGGTCGATAAGATCATAGTTCTATTAGGAACCCACAAAACTGGGTTGGACCATATTGTTGCGAACTTGATAGAACTAAAGGCAGAAAGACTGGGCCAAGAAGTCCAAAATGTATTGGATGAACAGAAGAATGCCCCTAGGTATCACCCTCCTGGGATAAAGCATACATCTAGCCAGAAGCCCCAAGTGGAGGGGGGAGGGAGGAAGGCACGCCCCTTAATAGACCATCATGTGCCCAAGTATGCATTAGATGAGCTGGCCCTAGCTTTCCGGATTCATGTGTTGCCAGATGGGACCTTCCCTACATGGCACACTAAATATGCCATTCGGCATCATTTATCTGCCATTCTTAAGAGAGAGGTCCCGTGGTGGCACATTGCAATCTACCAAGTATTGCCGGCCCCAAGGAATATACAGAGATTGGTTATCACCTTTAAGTCCCAGGAATTGGTTGATTCTATTCGAGCCCAAGCCTATCTATTCTCTACATGGGGCGTTAGCTTGGGAGATATGTGTGTACTTAAAAGCAAACCTATGCCCTTGAGGGAATTTGGGATGGATGAGGGAGGGGTTCAATCTATAGTGCGGCCCCCACGGGCATACATGCAGAACCAGGAAGATAATACTGATCCACCTGAGAGGCAACTTGGGTCAAATGTTTCCATCCAGGATCGCCTCCTAGGTTTGGCAATGCCATTGTGACAACCCATTCCAAAAGATATAAGCCCAAAGGATGAGCTGACCAGGGGACCCAGTCAGGGGTTGGTTCAAGAGCCAGCCAGTGAGGCAGATATGATGGATATTGCCCCGCCTATATTTATCACCCTTTGGTGAGATCTTGTTTCCCTCTGATAATAGGGAGGGTACTGAGAATAGATTGGGATTAGGGGATATGGATGGTAATGTAGTATGTGGGATAGAAGGGAGTCAGAATCTTACAAATCAATCTAAAGAGAAGCTGCTATGAGATGATGTGTGCCATGAGAGGTCTATCAAATTATGTGCCTGGAATATAGCGGGCTTGAAAAGACATCTGGATTCAAGCAATTTCTTACCCTTTCTATCACAATTCCAGGTAATATGTCTCCAGGAAACGTGGGAAATAGTATCCCTCGAGATTATAAACTATAGAACCTTCATATTAGAGGCCAGTCCCTCGCAGAGAGGAGGGCGTCCGAGCGGAGGCCTGGACTGTCTGATAGCGAATGAGTGGGCAGAAGCTACGGACGGCGTTTTATATCTGCCCCCAGTGGCCTTGGCAGTTAGGATTAGGTTAAAATGGCTAACAGTTATAGTAGTAAATGCTTATTTTCCACCTCGTAACTCCCCCTCTTATAGGGAGGAAAACTGGGCCAAATTCCAGAAGGTGGTAGAAGCATTACAGGAAAAGTTTCCCAAGGGGAAAATTATACTTAGGGGCGATTACAATGCAAGAATTGTCTCGAATAATCAAGCCCTAAGGGTTCATGGTATTGCGTTAGCTCCCCCTGAAAGTATAGGTTTGCAGGAACGTTCATCTAAAGATTCCAGAATAAATGCCTCGGGGTTGAGGTATGCAGCCATGAGTAGAGATCTACTGCTCACCATCTTAAATGGGGCAGGGTTTTCAGATCCCGAGGGAGAGTTTACCCATATTTTATTATATTGGATGTTTTAAACTGTTTTTATTGTATTTTTATTGTTGTAAGCCGCCCTGGGCTGCCGCCTTGCAGGAGGGGCGGGGTAGAAATCCCCAAAATAAATAAATAAATATTGGAGTACAGGGGGCCTCAGTTATAGATTTGGTCACTGTAACCGCAAATATGTTAAAATATATCAGGGATTTGGGGGTTTCCTATAATATCTTGAGTGACCATCTCCCTCTTACTCTAGAAGTGGGACACGTAGATGTGTCCAATTATCACCTAACAGAGTGTGATTATGCGGGGGCGGATGTTTTTCTTGCTCTTAAATGGGATGATACACAGGTGCGCTTATTCCAGGAGTCATTAGGACACCAGGAGATTGTGGAATTGCACGGCCAGATGCTGGGGGAAGGGAGCCCAGATGAGAAATTGGAGGTATATGACAAAGTAATGTCACTTATAAAGGACCAGCTATATAGTATTAAGGCCAAAAGGGGGATCGGCAAACCAAATCCTGGTGAAAAGTCCTGGTTTGACCTGGAATGCAGAAATGCTAAACGTAATCTGGGCAAATTATATATAGAATATCTTAAGAACCACCTAAGAGATTCTTTTCAAATTTTCCAGGACCACAAGAAAGCTTATGCCACGCTCATTAGATCCAAGAAAGTGGCTTTTTGGAGGGAAGGCTGGGATAAGATGTTAGTAGCTGCCGAGGCAAGAGACTCTAAGCAATTCTGGAAATGTGTAAATGGTGCCGTAGCTAGGAGGTCATTCCAGGCCCTGTACCCGGTTCCTCCTGGTACATGGGAACAATATTTCAGGGATAGTTTCCATATCTCAATGGAACAGGAAAACTGTACTAATGTAGCCCTGTTAGATACCCCTGTATGGCCGCCAATAACAGCAGAGGAGTTGTTATACCACATTGGATCATTTAAAACTCAGAAAGCTCCAGGCTTGGATGGAGTGCAAATCGAATGTATTCAGGCACATCTTGATTGGTGGGTTCCGATGCTTATTGCTTTATTTACGGCCATAAATATCAAGGGTGTGCCCGCCCCCAGCAGCTTGGGGGATGGCTATTGTAATACCGATCTATAAAAAAGGGCCATGGGCTGATCCAGCTAATTATAGGCCTATCAGCCTCTTGAGCGTGGTCAGCAAGCTGTATGCCAAAGTGCTCTTGTTGAGGCTGACAGGGTGGATCAAAGAGAACGAAATTTTGCACCCAGAGCAGGCGGGCTTTCAATCCACAGTAGAGCATTGCTTAATGCTGCTGCACCTTATTGAGAAATATAGAGCTAAAAACCAGCAGTTCTTTGTGGCTTTCCTAGATTTGCGTGCAGCCTTTGACAGGGTTAATAGGCAGTTGTTGTGGAACAAACTTAGAGCCATGTCAATCGACCAAAGGCTTCTTGGCCTCATTCAACATATGCATACAAATACCTCCCTGAGAATTCGCATGGACCAGGTGGGCCACGTGTCAAGCCAGGTGGCTACAAATGTAGGGGTCAGACAGGGATGTGTACTGGCCCCTACTTTGTTTAATTTGTTTATCAATGATTTGATCCCGCTGATGGCACATCCCTCATTTCACCCCCCTAAACTGGCGGATAGGGTGGTGGGATGCCTGTTGTTTGCGGACAATCTGGCCCTGGTTTGGGGAGGCAATTGAATAAATTTGCCATGTACTGTAACCAAAATAACATGGAAATTAACTATGGCAAATCTAAAGTGATGTTTTTTTCCAATTCACGTAAGATATTTCACTGGGGAATTGGAGGAAAGGAAATTCAACAAGTTCCAGTGTTTAAATACCTGGGTCTCTGCTTTCAGGCAAATGGAATATACACATCCAGAGAGTAATGGATGCTGCAAAGCCCCCAACCAAGGCTATAGTAAAATACTTCTACAACACAGGTAGGCTGACAGTGGTGCCGGCTCGCCAGGTAGGAAATGCCAAGGTTAGAGCCAAGGTATTGTATGGGGCAGAAATTGGAAACCCCTTACTAAGATTAGTGTGGGAACTGTGCAATTTTATATGCTGCAAAAGATACTTCACATTCTGCCCGGCACCCCATCTGCTGCAGTCCGGTTGGAAACAGACCAGTTGAGCTGGGATGTGCTGGGTTGGGAATCAGCAATAAAGTTATGGATAAAGATCTCTCATGGCTCCCAACTAGGACTTCTTGCCTTCTATGTTAGGGATACATATAAAAACCCTTGGGACCTGTCGCTAACCAGTTTTTAAAAAGATCTTGGCATAGAAGTGGGACATCTCCATACCCAGCCTATGGGTGTAGTGAAAACCACGGTCCTGATGAGACTCATGGATGTTTATAGGCAGAAGGACATCGCGGCAGTAAGGCAGACGCACCACCTAGGAGACTATATTGGATATATACCAAATGAGGGGGAGGTTGCATCTTACTTGAAGGAAAAGATATCAGCACAGGGGAAGTACCTGATGATGTGTGCCCGATTAAATGCCCTACCAGCTAAAGTCTTGCAGGGACGCATTCAGACTATGCCCCTTTGATGCATCAGAAGTGGAGACTGTTCACCATATATTCTTTTCCTGCCAGATGTATAATACAATCCGCAAGAGCTATCTTTCCCCACTCACTGAGAAATACCCGGGAAGGACGCCACTAAATTTACTATGGTATGCATTGAATGATTCAAAATTCACGTCAGCTACCATAAAATTTCTTATCCAGGCCTCTGTTATAAGGAAACGATTTATGGAGTCTAAGCCTTTGGAGGAGGCTGAGGAGGGCACTGATGGCACACAATAAATTGGTAGGGCAAGTAGATGTTATACTAAAATAAGAGAAGCTATTACAACAAACATATCTAAGCTCCCTGCAATAGTGATTCTGGGTATTTAGTTTATATTTGTTCTGGGGGTTATTTTTATTATTGAATGGTGTAAGCAACAGGATTGCATGCATTGTGTGAGATGATGTGATGTCATAGCTCTTATTTGGGTATATGAAATAGTAGGGTCAAAGTGATTTTTGGGAGAAACTATAACTGTTTTAATTTGTACGTGTGCATGTTACCATGGCCTATGGCTATGTAAAATAAATGTATTTATTATTAATTATTATTATTATTTTATTAATTGCATAAGTGGTGGGGTAGAATTTACTGGGTCGCTTAAAAATAGAACGGTGTCATCTGCATACATTGCTACCTTATGCTCCTTGTTTCCTATTCGGACACCTGCTATTTTTTGTTCCTGCCTTATTGTGATTGCCATAACTTCAAGAACTAGGTCAAATAAGAGAGGAGACAATGGACAGCCCTGCTCGTGCCTCTCTCCAGACAAAGCACTTCAGATTGGCAGTTAATAATTAATTTAGATTTTGGTTCTTTATATATTGCCCATATCCATCTAATAAAGGCTCCCCCAAAGCCCATTTTGTTCAAAATTTGAATTAGGCATAAAATTTCAATGCGATCAAAGGCTTTCTCTGCGTCAAGCAGAATAATCGCTGCCTGCTCCTTTGATCCATTCAAGTGGTGCATTATATTGAGGACTTTACGAATATTATCAAATCCCAGATGTGTAGGAATGAAGCCCACCTGGTCTGGATTTATTAATTCCCCAATAATTGCAGCTAATCTGATCGATAGGGCTTTAGAAAAAAAATTTAAATCTACTTTTAGTAGATTGGCCTGTAATTTTCGCATTTATCTGCTAGTTTCCCTGGTTTCAGTATTAGGGTGATGTTAGCCTCACAGAATGAATTTGGCTATTTACCTTCCTTTAGAATTTCGTTATAAGTGCTCACCAAATGTGGGGCTACCAGGTGCAAAGCTTTTTTGTAGAATTCAGCTGGCAGTCCATCAGGACCTGCTGCCTTATTGTTAGGGAGACTTTTAATAACCTTTTTGATTTCGTCTAGCTCTAGGGGACTGTTAGGATAACTAACCTGATCTTTATTTAATTTGGGGAGTTCGTATTTTTTTAAGAATTCTTTTATCTTTTCAGGATCTGGGTTTGAAGAATAGTACAGAGCTTGATAGTACTTCAGGAACTCTTTATGGATCCCCTCATCATCTGTTAATTTGATGCCTTCCGCCAACTGTAGCGGAGACATGGGATTTCTTATGTTGTTTTTTTACCAGCTTGGCTAACATTTTCCCCGTTTTGTTGTTGTGTGTAAAATAAAATCCTTTTATCTGCTTGAGCTGAGCTGTTGTCTTTTCTATTTCTTTCATATTTATTTGCTCTCTGAGTTAGGTAATTTGTCTTGCCCTCCTTTTAGTGGGGTTGCTTTTATTAATCAGCTCCAATGCTAGGGTTCCTTATGTAGCTCTTTCAAGTATTCTGTTTTTTGGGGGGGCAAAAAGTGGCCTTGAGGGTTATCATTTTCCCTCTGATTACAGACTAAGTCGCTTCCCATAATGTTGTTTGCACATTTACAGTGCCTGCATTTAACTCAAAGTAGTCCTTAAGTTCTAGTTGGGTTTGCTCTAAGAAAAAATTATTTTTTAGCCAGCCACGTGATAGTTGCCAACTACTTCTGTGCTTATTATGCATATTCTCATTCTACTTCATTTTGGTAATGACTGTGTCGTGGTCGGATATTGTATTGTGCTTGATATAGCATGCACTACAAATTCTTACATCATTTTTATTAAGGATGGAGTAATCAATGTGTGTGTAGATATTGTGGACTGGAGAGTAAAAGGTGTAGTCCCTTCCTGTTGGGTTCATGCATCTCCACACTTCTTCTAGATTGCTAATTTGGAGCAAGGTACCTAAGTTCCTTTGCCAGGTCCCCGTGGTCTTAATAGTAGAGTGGTCTATCTCCTCCCAGCAGGCATTAAGATCCCCCTGTAGAATTAAAATCCCCTCTATATATTTTTCTATTATGGGCAACATCAGTCTCATAAATTCATAAGTCCCTTTGTTGGATGCATATATGTTGACTAGTGTGACCCTTTTTCCTTCTAGATCCCCCACCACCAAAAGGATCCTTCCTTCTTTATCTTTGAGTTCTCTTTTTAGTTTGAAGGCCCTCTAGGCTCTAATCCTAATTAATTACACCAGCTTTTATTTTGTTGTTTGCATGCTGTAAAAATTTCTCCAAAAAATTTGTCTTGAAACCTGAAGCAATCCCTTTCTCTAAAGTGGGTCTCCTGCAGAAAGCATATATCTGCCCCTTCTTCCCTAATCAACCCTTTAATTCATTTACGTTTGATTGGGTTATGAAGTGCCCTTACATTTAGGGACACCATTTTCATCATCTCAGCCACTGTACCTTGAGCTTTTTAGTTGAGCCTCCTGTGTCTTTTTTATTCCTGAATCCATTAACCCATCTTAACATCTGTAAACTATATACACAAAGTTTGTCACCACCTTCCTCCCTCCAGAGGACTGAGTCGTGGTTATTGATTAGTTGCTCATACTTGGTACACTCCCCACTCATATTCATTCCCTTTATCAGTAACTTTTCTATTTTCCCCCTCTCTCCCGTCTCTCCATTATTCCTTTGCAATGTCATCCATTTTATTCCCCTATGGGAGATAGTTATATATTAGATCGTAAGCCGTAGGCAGGGACCATGTCTATCTTATTGTTCTGTAAAGTACCAGTTACACAGCTGGCACTATACAAATACTTAATAAAATAAATAAATAATAATAATAATTCCCCTCCATTTAGTAGACATAGTTATGCAACTATGCCAATAAAACATTTACTGCCAAAATGAGACCTATTCAACTGGGGACCTTTGCATATATTAAATCTTTAAAATTCACTATTACCCTCCCTTCCCATTGCAGAACTTAACATGGACCTTAAATCCCCGTTTCAGTTGGGTTCAGCATGTTGTCTC
This sequence comes from Sphenodon punctatus, assembly GCA_003113815.1. Taxonomy (NCBI): domain Eukaryota; kingdom Metazoa; phylum Chordata; class Lepidosauria; order Sphenodontia; family Sphenodontidae; genus Sphenodon; species Sphenodon punctatus. Next base: position 152,444 of record QEPC01001726.1, on the reverse strand, counting down.
CTGTGCTTCTGGAGGAATTCCTCTATGTCGGTGACTTCTGTGAAGATTTTTCTTTTTCCTCTCCATAGGATTGTCATGCGTGCAGGAAACCATAATTGGGGGTTGAGTTCCAGTTGGTTTAATTCTGCAAAATATTTCACCCATCTTCTCCTTTTAACCACTGTTTTTCCTGCGTAGTCTGGAAAAATTCTGATTTTGTTCTCTTGGAAGTCCAGAGTTCTTTCCTCTTGCCAATCTTAAAATCTTTTCTTTATTTTGAAATTTCAGGAATTTTACTATGATTGCTCATGGGGGTTCTCCGTCTTTGGTCTTGTGGTCCTATAGGCTCTTTCAATCTTTGCTTTGTGAATGCTTGGTTCTTCTAGGAACACAGTTTCCAATATTGCCCGTATCAGTTGTATAGTGTCTCTTCCCTCCAAGCCTTCAGGGACCCCTACAATTCTTAAATTTTGGAGCTTCTTGCTCTGTTTTCTTGATCTTCACATTTGGCTTCCAATATTTGAATGGTCTCCATCATCTTTGCTTGTTGATTGTTCACAGATCTGTCCTCTAATTCAGAAATTCTATTTTCTGTAGCCCCTACCCTTTTTGCCAGGGCTTCTGTTTTTTGCCTCCCTTCTTGTTCTGTCTGCAGGAGCTTTACAATTTCAGTGAGCAGTTGCTCTCTGGCTAGGTCCGTTGCAGCGAGCCCCACTTTAATCTCTGCCAAGGGACAGAAGATATCTTCCTGGTCAGTGCCCAGCGCGGCCCTGTCTTCAGTTTGGCACGAGGCTGCCACCATTTTTTCTCCACTTCCCTGTTGGGGGAGGGGAGGAGCTGCTTTCATTTGGCAGAATTTTTCCATCCCCGCTACTTGTCGGTTCTCCTGTGCTCCTTTAGTTTTGCCCATGTTCCCCTAAAGGGGGTTTTACTTTATGTCCACTGGCCTTTTGTTTTAGCGAGGTTTTTGGAGAGCAGGGGGAGCAGAACGCTGGGATCCACGACCTCTCAGCACGCGTGCATGCGCAGTCCTCCTCCAATAGACTTTTGTGTAACTACTTTTCCTCTTGAGACCAAAAGCCTTGTAGTATGAGGGAGTGGAAGTGTGCTCCCCAGTTGTTGAGCGAGGCACCGGTTGTGATCATCATTGGTTCTTGCTGCTGAAAGGGGATTTCCCTCAGGGCATGTTGGGATCAGGTCCATCAGTCAAGCTCCTTGATGATCGGTTCTGTAACAGTCAGATGTTTGTACACTGTACGTCTCCCTGGGTTATAGTTTTCATTCAACCACATTGGAGGGTGTGCATATGCAGTCTGGCATATGGAGTCATCATGGTGGTTGAGGCAAGCAGACTCAAGAGCCTGAGGAAAAATCTGACCAACCCTGAAGGACATTCCCAAGTCTGTTGAATCATGCAAGTAATGATGCTGAAGTGCTCCTTGGGTAGAAAAACTCACCTTCTGGTAGTGTCTATGACAGCTCCTTTGAGCAACAGGATTTGAGCCAACTCAAATTGCTCGTTTAGCATGAGACCCTAGTTCTATAGGAGTTGAATAGTGACAAGAACATGGGTATTTAGGTGTTCAAAGGAATCTGCAGCCAGCTAAGTATGGGAAAACCTTTATGCCCCTTCTGCGTAGTTCTGCTGCCATGCACTTTGTAAAGACCCTCGGGGCTCTCCATCCTTTTTAGAGATTAGGAAGTACCAGGAGTAAAACCCTCATAGGTTGTTACTTCTCTTCTATTGCTCCTTTATGAACTAACAGACACTTCTTGAAGTAACTCAGTCTTGTGAGAGGGGTCCCTGAGGAGGAATGGGGGAAGGTGAAAAAGAATCAAATTGAATGGTATAGCCACAACAAATGATCTCCGAAATCCACTGGTCTGAAATGATGGCATTCCAGGCCTGACAAAACGGCCTTAGATGAACACAGAACTAGAAACATTCCTGCTTGCTGCACTTGACCTCATACAAGTAAAACCCAAGACCAAGGCTGACCCGCCAAGATATTGTTGGAGGAGTGCCTGGACTTCAGCCTGGGTTTGTAAAGCTTTTTGCAGCCCTGAACAAAGCCTTGCTGCTGCTGCTACTACTGGTTTACAAACCTCCTCCGATGATAGGAGAACCTTTGTTGCCTGTAGTAGTAGTAGTAGTAGTAGTGTTCTATTAACAACAGTAGGAAGGATAGCAGCAATCAAGTGAATAGAGCAGTCTGCGATCTGCATTGCCATTGTAAGTTGGAATTGGGCGACCTGGAAACCTTCTCTCGGAAGAGGTGCATGCTCCGCTAAGTCCTCTTACTGGTGGATTTCATCAAGAGCCACTGTTGGTAACCACACATAGCCGATGTATAATTTGAAGCCCTCAGTGCCAACGTGGAAGATGAGAATGCCTTCCTGCCAAGAACATCCAGTCATCTGCCCTTCCTGTCTGAGAGTGATGTTTGCCAGGACTCGGACTTAGGGCAGCTTGTGGAAGCTGCCTCTAACATTGATTTTGGGGGTGGAAAAACATTGTCCCTCCCTCAAGGAATGGAATAGAAGGCAATGGCTAGTTTATTTACTGGCTGCGCGGATGAGGGGTTTTGCCAGACTGACTTGGAAGGCTCCATGAGCTTCTCAAAGATAGGGAACATGGTATGGTCCTCTTTATCCCCACCCAGGATCCCAAAACACCGGTCCTCTGGGAGTCTTCTTTCTAATCTTCATAGGGACTTGATGCATTGTTGATGTGAGATGCTGGAGCATGGTCTGGAAGGCGTTTACATTTTCAGTGGTCAGCATGGATCCATATCTTAATTGAGAGGGGTGGGCCCACTCTCTTGTCTGAATCTGACAAAGGCGACGAATTGGTTGATGTGTCCTTATTGGAGTCTGTGTCTTGTAAAGGCTTGGCAGGAGGGAGCTGTCCAGGGTGCTAGTTTTGGCTCTGCTGATCCACAAGGGCATGAAGGAAAGTCATTCCTGGATCTTGGGCTGGTGCCATACGCAAAGGGCCCACAGGAAGCTATATTAGGCTCGGTGGTACTGTTGGTATGGAGGATGGAGGTAGGATCCATCAAAAGCAGTGCTGTTACTACTACTAGTAGTTTTCTATATTGCTACTGGACGTATGCAGCACTTCACAGTCACGATTTTCAGAGATAGGTCCCTGCCCAGTGGGCTCACAATCTAAGCTGGACAAGGATGGGGGGAACACACAGAGAAAGACAGACACACACATATTCCTATTTTACAGATGGCGAACAGAGGCTGAGAGGTTGTGACTTGCCCAAAGCCACCCAGTGAGTTCATTGCTAGGGTGACATTTGAACCCTGGCCTCCTATGTCCAAGTCCAGCACCTTAACCACTACACCACACTGGCTCCTGGTGCTGGGGCATTCAGTGAGGTTACTGCATCATCTCCTCGTTTGACAGAGGATGATGGTACAGGTCTGGCAATTGGGGGTGCCATTAACAGTGTTTGCTGTGGTCTATCCATTAGGGATCCCAGAGACCTCTCCCTTGTGTGACACCAGGGGTGATGTCAAAAGTAATCTCTAAGCAGGGAGTGGTGTCTCCATCTCGGTGGTGGAGAGCAGTAGTTGCATCTTGTATGGTGTCTGCTCCTGGGTTCGGGATAGCCACTTATCTATCCATCCAGGTTTCCTTACCCATTAATAACGTTCCAGGTACCTTGGAAAATACTGAACTGAGTAGGTTCATGGTACTGGGAAAAGTCACGGTGCAGAGGAGCGCTCCTGGGACCCCTTGTGCACTGGATATATAGTATGGGCATATTGTAGGTCCAGGTGTGGCAAGGGGTGATCCCTGCACTACGAGTCTTGCTGTGAAGACTGCTACTCTCCATAACGTGGGTCTCAGCGTGCTGAAGGTTGCTCCCTGTGCTGCTGGACTTGGTGTGGAGGGGGATCCGCCCCATGCCCTGGGTCTCGGTGTAGTACGGAATCCTGACAGAGAGACGGCTACTCTCTGTGTTATGGGCCCTGGCAGGGGGAAGGCTATTCCTGTCTACGATTCTGGTGCAGGGATGGTGCTGGTGCATCCTTAGGAAGCGGGGAAGGCTTTTTCCTTGGTGTAGGCCCATCCTCGGACAAGTCAGAGGGGGTGATGAAGACAGCCTTCATTTATGTGCCTTCTTTTTCTTTAGTGGCATAGTTTCATGGGAGGAACCTGGTACTAATTGTTCCTCCACAGGGGTTAGCTGCACCATAAATTCTTCACTCCCTTCCTGAACCTGCATTGTGTCCTGCCCCAAAGGTGTTTCCGAGGGACCTGCTACCACTAGAGTGAGGATAGGCTGAGAGGCACCCAGCATGGGCTTAGTTTGCCTGATTTTCAGGGGTGGGGATTGTGTAACTGAATGTGACTTGAGTTACCCTTCATCACCCCCCTGTAGCACCTTTTTCTAAGTTGGTCCTGGAGCCTCATTCTCTGTCTTTTGTCTTATTTAATTCTCTTTTAGCTCTCAGGAAGACAGCACCTCATAGGCTTTATAGCCTTTTCTCACATGCTCTTCTCCTAGGCACATCAAAACACTTCTCATGTTGATCTGATAGCAGGAATACCAAGGAGCATTTCAGGCGAATTTTAAAGCCTGCCTTTTTGCCTACAGGCACAGTCATGGCTGTGCAGCCTGCAGCTATGTTAATTGACAGATTGCGGCATAGAGCTAGTTTACGAGCCTATGCTGTGGCTACGCGGGCAGCAAAGAGGGACTCCTTTGCTGCCCTCATAGCATCCGCAAAATCCCTTCCGGCGGAGCTGTTCCGGGTTGTACGGGGGCTGGTTGGTCCGGCTTCATTCAACCCTGGAGTTGAGTCATCATCTGCCCGCTGTGACCTTTTTGCGGATTATTTTGCGGAGAAATCGCTCGTATTCACCAAGACTTATATGCCGCAATTAATACAGTAGAGGAGGTAGAGGTGGTAGAAACCCCAACTTGTCTGATTTTGTGGGATCAATTTCAGTCAATGACGCCCGCTGATGTGGTGGGGGTGCTGGGGGCTGTTCAAGCCACCTCTTATGAACTAGATCCGTGCCCGTCAAGCTGTCGGGAGACAATAGGACCGTTGCTGGCCGGGTTGACTCAAGGAGACGGTGGTATGGCCTCTGCTCAAGAAACCATCGCTTGACGTTGACTCCCCTGTCAGCTATCGGCCTTTTTAGGGAAGGTTATTGAACCGTTAGTGGCTCAGCAGCTCCAAGGGCATCTCAACCACATCGGTTATCTGGATCCCTTGCAGTCTGGCTTTTGTCCAGGGCATGTCACTGAGACAGCATTGGTGGCTTTGGTGGATGATGTGCGCTGTGAGAAGGATAAGGGTCGATTGACCCTTTTGGTCCTGCTAGATCTGTCGGCTGCATTTAATACCGTTGACCACGAGATGTTGGTGACGCGCCTGCGGGACTGTGCGGGGGTGGGCGGAATCATTCTTGAATGGTTCCGCTCATTCCTGACCAGAAGAATTCAGCGGGTGGTTCTCTGATCTTTTTTCATCTCACTGAGACCTCTCGTGTGGGGTCCCGCAGGGTTCTGTTTTGTCCCCTCTCCTGTTCAACGTGTACATGCAGCAGCTCGGTGAGGTGATCAGAGGTTACGGGGTGAGGTGTTATCACTATGCGAATGACACCCAACTGTGCCTCTCATTTTCAACTGATCCAGGCCCGGCTGTCTCGGTGATTACCCGGTGTTTGGCAGCTATGGGGGACTGGATGAGAGCTAATCAACTGCGACTGAATTCTGACAAGACGGAGGTGATGTTAGTGGGTAAGTCGATGGAGATGACAGACCCCTTGATTGAGGGGGTTTGTCCTCCACTGACTTTCCAGGTATGGAACCTGGGGGTGCTCCTCGATCCGCAGCTCCGCCTGGATCTCCAGGTAGAGGCTGTGGCAAGGAGTGCCTTCTGCCAGTTACATCTGGTGTGGCGGTTCATCCATGCTTTTATCATCTCTCGGTTAGACTACTGTAACGCGCTCTATGTGGGGCTACCTATGGTGACGGCTCAGAAGCTGGAGCTGGTGCAGAATGCGGCGGTCCGGCTCCTGGTGGGGCTGGGCTGCTGAGAGCACATTACATCAGTGCTCCGATCTCTGCACTGGTTGCCAATAGCCTTCCGTGCCCGATTCAAAGTGTTGTTTTTTTAACTATGAAGCCTTACACGGTCTGGGTCCCGCCTATTTGCGAGACCGCCTCACTCCCCCGTTTCTGGACCGGCCCCTGCGGTCATCTGGTGGCGCCCTGTTGGAGGTCCCTCGGGGGGGGGGGACATGGCGTTCTTGGTGGTCTCGTCACGCCTTTGGAATTCCCTCCCAGTGGGGACCCATCTGGCCCCAGACGTCCGCAGGAATTATAAGATCTGGCTGTTCCGTCAGGTGTTTGGCGAGGAAGAAGGGTGAGGGTGGATGGGGTGGTGAGTGTTATGGGCTTTTGTTCTCATTTTTCTGGTTATTTGGAAGGACCTGCTGGCACAAGTAAACATGTGCCGCCAGATACTGGTGAGGGATTTCCCCGAGGAGTGTTGGTGGCTAATCTCTGAGGTCACAGCCTGGGCTAAGGGCCGCCTATGCGGGCCAAATTGGGCTAGCATGTCTGTTGTGGCGTGCCCTACCTGCCCTGGGCTGCCATGGCTACGCTTCAATGGTCACCATGGCTGTCTGTCATGGCAGGGAGCGGGGCGCTGGGAGCCGGCAGGGACAGCTGCCCAAACATTTGTTGTGCTCTGGCCTGTGTGGATGGTGGGTGGCTTCACGACCACATCAGTTTGGTGCCCTGACCTGGGTTGTGCTGTTCGCGATTTTCCACCCTGGGTCTCCAACTGGGGAGGAGTTATGCCGGCTGCATGCTTGTTTTTATCCAAAGCTTTAAAAGACACTTTAAATAAAATTACATTATTATTATACTAAACTTATGCTTCAGTTTGCGCATGAAGTTTAAAACAATGGGCCCATTTCTCTACTCCATTAGAATTTTATTCTGATGTAACTTCCTTGAAGTAACTAAAGAAAAGAGAAACAGATCTATGTTTTCTAGCTATATGGTTTGTCATTCTAATCTAAAAGCTGAATGTATAGAGGCTTCAAGCCTAAAAACATACCAAATTTCAATATTATTATTATTAATCATTTCAATAACACTTTTAGGGACTGTAAAGCACTTTGAATGCTATTTAGTTTGATCTCAGAATGGGGTTCACAGATGGGGAACAGAGGGTTAGAGACAGCAATCTGCCAAAGGCTATCAGGTAAGTGCATAACTAAGACGGACTTGAACCCTGGTGTCCCAGATCAAAGTCCAACACCTTTATCCACTAGGCTACACAAGCTCTGATTTTACACAATATTTCAAGTGGCAGTTGGGTACGGTTATATAATCTACGTTCTATATTTGTAAATTAAAACAAAGTTAATAAATGTTCTATACTACAGTATCTACAACTTTTACTTTAATATCAAATTATTTTAAACATTAATCTAATTTATGCTACAGTAATTATATTCCAGAACAGGACTCCTACAGGGGCTCTAGAGATATTTTTGGACATAAACGACAAACTTAAAACTTCCCTACACTTTGTACAGCTGCTTTGTCTCTCTTGAGTAAGCTCTACTTTGGTGTAAAATCAATCACAATCAAGTTTGAAGACACTGAAATTGAAAAAGTAGCCACGGTAGAGGAGGACAGAAATATTTTAGAAGGGTATGAAGTTTTTTGTTTTAATTGTATTTATATTTATATTTTATACTATAAATACAAATAAAATTCTGTTAAAAGGTTGACAAGATTTATGCCGTACTATAAGAAAGTAAAAGATTAAAAAAATCTTGTCAACCCTAACTCTTTTGCTGGAATAGCTATTACTTGCTTCTGGTGTTTAACTTTGTGACCTTTCAATAAAGAGGATAAATACTCTAACCTACTCAGCCGACTTACCAATCTGCTCAGGTTTTCATTCCAGGAAATTAAACCACATTTTGCTTTTCTAAAATCAATAGGATTTGTATTTTCTCAACTGCCCATGTTTCACTTACCTGTTACTGGGTCATGTGAAACATAAGCCATTAAGAAAATAATATTTATGCTACTACTACTCACATCTACGATAGCTCATTATTTGTTTTGCTTCATTATAAATTCAGTTCCTTTAAAAAAAAAAAAAAAACCCAACCCAAACTTATCAGGAATCTTACTAAATTCCAGACTCACCACAAAGATGACTAAGTTTTACAGTGCTAAAGAAGAAAATAGGTTGTACTTTGTGTTAACAAAAATTAAATGTAGATCACATGCGATAAGATGACTGACAAGAATAAGACTTTCCACTTTCACCAAAATCTATTTAAAAACATACAATACTTTAATACCACAGACGTTAAAATCAACAAAATGCTGCTACTGACAGCCATCCTTCAAACTTGGTCTTTTAATAATCGCAGATTTACTAGTTCCTACAGAGAAAAAAAACCAAAAAACAAAAACAAAACACAGACAAAGCAGTAAGCTCCCTAGGATAACGAAGATTCCATACTTACTCTTCCAGAAAATGCTGCTGAGGTCCTATAATAGAGCCTGGCCGACATATTCTTATCCAAGCAATGGCTTCAGTATGTGTGAACCTATAGTGTTTCATTATATAACAGGCTATCAATGTTCCTGTTCTTCCCAAGCCAGCTACAACAGAAAAAAAAAAGTGTTAAAAAAAGTTTGCATCTAAACAAACGCTCATACATATTTAGGTACTGTATTTTAAGTCAAAATAGAACATTGTTGTTAACCTGATTTAATATTTCATACATTTGCCTGGTACTCGGGAGATGCAATTTTGAGTTTCTCAATGAAATCTATAACAGATACTTAAAGCACTGGCTCGAGCATAGTGCAGGAAAATATTTTGCTAACTCATGCATAGCTCTGTTAATGCATCTCACTCTTAAACTTCCATGACCCTGCTATTCCTGTCCTAGATAATCTTAAAGATACTACTTGCAAACATTCTGAATTGTACAAAGATGCACAGCTCTGAGATACCTCAATCGTAAAGGCAGTTAATCTAGACTCCTTGTTTCCACATGTGATCTAAGATTACAGACCATCTCTAGAGGTGAAAGCCCTGTGCACTAATCTACAGGTGATCAACAGACTTCATCTCTGTCTAAAGTTTTAACATGACTTTCAGAAGAACATAGGTTGAGTTGTTTATTAAAGTTTTTATCCCATCCTATCCCAAAGGCTCAGGGTGGGTTACAAAATATATTAAAAAGTACACAAAACCCAATTAAAAGATCCCACCACAAATCTCCCCAAACTCTATTCCTGCTTGCCAGATGCCTGGTTAAACAGAACAGTCTTACATCACCTCCAGAATATGAGCAGACATAGGCTTAGATGAAGCTCCAGGAGGAGGGGATTCCCTAATTGTGGGGCAGTCACTGAGAACCCCTCTCTGCATGCCCTTGCAGTACAAACTTGAAAAAGAAATGGTACATACAAGAGGGCACTCCCAGATGACCTCAGAGTCCATGTTGGGAAATGAGAGAGGCTGCTGCTTTTCAGATATAAATGCAGAGTTACTTTTGAAAATGGTATTTCAAATTTCTAGACTTGTGTTGAATAGAATGTGAACATTTTCATATAATTAATTCTGGGGATAAGAATAAGAACCTGTAAAACTGTACTTAATGTTGGCAGGAAAAGGACCTTCTCATCTGAAGTCTTAAAAGCAGAGATTTCAGAAGCATGAAGGGTTATGTACATTCTGTATCTTCCAGCCAAATTTTCATAGAGCTAACGCCTGACAAAAAAGAGGTAACAGCACCACTAAGTGGAATATAAAAAACTGCATAGGACGTGCAGAGGGACACAACCCAGAGTTTAGTCCTTATGACAAGTAGAAGAATTTAAGAGCTTAGTTTGTCTTTAGACCTGGCAAATTCTTTTCCACTATCAACTTGGATTTTTATTTTGAACTGCAAATTCACAACACTTTTGTATTTCACATACCTTTACAATGCACAGCTATAGATCCTTCAGCGTTCTCACAAATGTTCAAGAACCGTCGCAATATATTTTCACTTGGTGTGCTTCCATCTATGAAGAACAGGTCATAATGCTCAAAGCCAGCATCTGTGAAACGCTTTGCCTCATAAATCTTTTTGTTTAACCTTATGATTGATGTGACATTATGCTTCCTGAAGTATGGGAAATAGGCTTCAGGTGCATGAAGAGGATAACCTATAAACAAAACAAGAACATTTACATATGTAATTAAAATCATTAAACACTACCTCAACACAAAAAGAGTGACAATGCCACACTGTAAAAAACCTACTACAAAATAGCGTATCTTTTGGAAATGAAAAACATTGCTATTGTAGGAAAGGAACCATACATAGCATATTTTAATAAAGGTCAGAGCAGACATACTATTAAGGTGCACCAAAAGCAGTTTTTCTGCCTTTTAGCTTCTCTGCTTTTGGTATTTTTTAATATTTTAAATATTTGTAGTATTTTAATTGGATTTGTATAGTTTATTGTGATTATTTATGTTGTTTGCTGCCCTGAGCAGCTAGTGTGTAGAAGGGTGTGGGATATAAGTGTTTGCAATAAATAAATAAATAAATAAATATTTCTTTATTTTGATAAGTACAATACTGTGTGCTGGGTTTATATCCACAGCAGCTCTGTCTAACACTATTCTTGCAATGAAAGTTTGCATATTAAAATACAGAAACTGTCTGAATTAGAGCCCTGCACTGGCTCAAAAAATAAAATATCAGACCCAAGCCTAGGGGTCCTGATCCTGCCAGGGTTTCCTAATTCTAATCTGTACACACCAGTAACTGCCCCCAGAGCGTCATAGTGCAGCACAGTGGTTTGTGAGAGCATAGCAGTCTCTGGGTCTCATCAGGCTCCGTTTGGTACACAGGGCTCTTGTCTGAACATGGCATTTCATAGTGGAAATGAACCACAGGTCAACTAGCTTAGGGAAACTTTCTCATGGTAGCGTGGGCACATAGCTATGGTCTCAAACCCATGTTTGTGTGGGCATGAATACAGGGGCAGCTGTTCGCAAAAACATGGGCTGCTGCTTATTGAGAAACTGGAGCAACTGTCTGTGACTATAGCTCCCACATAGCTAAAGAAGAAATCTGTTAAATACATTCACGGTGCTCCTAACCCCTCTCCCTCCTGCAGCAACCTTGGTTCCTTCCCCGCAGCCAGGGCTGCAGTGAGTGGCTAAGTTTACCAGGTTCTCCAGCAGAAGCCCTGGAGAAGTCAGACTGTTGTATGGGAATTGGAAGCGTGCTGACATCACCTGTGGATTATTACTCAACTTCAGGTGTTTTATCAAACAGCTGATAAGCAGCAGGCAGCACCCTCCTGGTCCAGTCCACAGACTTTGTCTTTCCCTTGCCAGGGTTTGAGCAAGTGCTGCTGTGAGCAGACGGATACTGCCACATGTTCTGGGAACACATGTAAAACCTCGCAGATTCTGCATGTGGCAGAACCTGCCACGAGTTGCAGCTTCCCTGACCTTCCAGCTGACCTTCACTGACACCTTGGCTTCCAGGTACTGCTAGGCAGGATTTCGCAATCCCAGGGAAAGGTACAGCCACCTGTCTTACCAATGACCATTGAGGGGGTAGGGGGCTTTTAAAAGGAAGGGCCACACCTCTCAAGGGCTCTCTCCATTTTGTCTTCTGTTTGCTTTGGACACTGACTTGGTGCTGAGGAGCTGAGGGAATGGCTCCAGGCCTATATGGACTCAACTGAAACTTAAAGACTGGACCCCTCTGCTGCAAAGCAAAGGTGCACTTCAAGCAGTGAGTAAATGAATGTTAGATCTGAGGGACCAGTTTAGGCTAAACGCTTCTAAAAGGGCTATCATGCCTAAACAGTTCTGATCATTTACTTTGCTCAAGGATTCAAATTACCTCACACGGTTGTAGCCTGTGATGATGAGTTTATGTTATCAGTAAAGTTTTCTTTCTTTTGATCTAAAGGATCTGTGTGTCTGTGTGTGTTAGCTAATACGCCTCTGTACGCTCGACGCGGCAGAACTTGGGAACTGTTTTTACTCCAGCTTGCGAGCTGAGCTGTTATAAGTACAAAGGGTCTCATTCTCCTCAGTGGGATGAGGCAGGAACCTGTATGATTAATAAGCATTGATGTGGTGGCAGCGGTTATGATTCCTGTAATAAGTGGGTAACGGGGTGCCGGGAGGCTGGGGCGAACCCCAGTGGGCTCCGTTACGCCACACTGCACACGTGCTACTCCACTCTATGCTACAGCCAGAAGTATAGGTGAAATTTACCCTGGAGGCCACTTTCACACACTACTTTTCAGTTAACTAAATCAGTCCCCAAATTGGTGCCCCGCTCCCCTCCCCGAATATGAGAAAGCACCAGGTTTATCACACCAATTAAGCTAGACCTACAGGCTACTTTATTCACAAACATGGTGCCAACCTAACATGTGAATGCAATAGTATCTTGTGTCCAATGTCTGTTCTTCCTTTGACCACAGAAGAGAAGGGGGAAAACAACACAGGAAGGAAATAACCCAGTGGTGGTGGGTTATGCTGCCTTCTGTTTGGGAACAATGCACCCTAGAATATCATCAGCCAAAAGTAGCTGCTTACCATGCATTCACCACTCACTTAAAATGCATGTGTGAAATCCCAGATATGAGATATATTGTCACTTGCAAAAATTCCTCCTTGATCTAACGTTGCTTTTATACATTACATCTTGCCTCTTTTCTTCCAGAGGATGGACTGCACCAAGGTCTTTGTGCCCCTCAGGGCACACCTGAGCCTTGTGAGACTCCGACAGCTTGGGTGGGCCTTTTCAAAGCCCTAGCTATTCCGAGCCTGTGATGCTTCCTTTTGTGGGTGGCTGGGGTAGAACAGACATGAATGTTGCATCTTGGCAGATACCTAGTACCAGAGCTTGCAAGAAGTAAAACACCATATGCACAGAACGGTTATGGAGTCATTTGCAGGGAACCCCACCCCATCGACAGTTGCAGCTGCACGCATCATGACACCTGCCCATCTCCTCCTCCCCTTTCCTACAACCCTTGGTGAAGTGAAGGGTACATGGTGTAAGAGATAAGTAGCAGAAGATACCCTGGGTGTAGGACTAGCAAAGGCCCCCCTGACTCTTGGGGTCCTTTGTCTGGCAGATAAAGCAGGAATAGCCATGATGTCATGAGAACACGTATTCTACAGTTGCCAGAATGAATCTACTAAGCATTTTGGAGAAGCTGTGAGTGCCTGTACTGAATTAGGATGTTCTGCTGGATAACTAGCATGTACATTAGAATTTATAAAAATAGTGATCTTGTTATAGCACAATGCCCATGTCCTTGCTTTTCTCTCCATGGTGTGCTCAAGACCAACGGGATATCTCCAGCATACCAGTGGAAGTTGCATACTGATATCAATTGAAGGCTGATGCTATGACCCAAACTATCCTAAATGATTTTTCTTCATCTTAAATAAATGAGCATTTTAATAGTGTAACTGAAGTCATTCTCAACCAAATGTATGAGTTGATATTAGTTTAATATCAACACAGCTGAGAATTACTTAGTTTTAATATAAAGTCAGTTGAATAAAGAGTAATTTCCTTATTCCAAATAGGTGAATAAGTTATGCTTCCAGAAACTCATTCCGAGAGGTTACAGCACAGCTTGTGTATGAATGCACTGTAAAAGCGACTGTAATGCTACATTAGGTTTCTCATAGAAGATATTATTTTCAAGAAGACACTACCTTTCTGCCTTCAGTTCTATTTGTAGTGGATCTAATCAAGGTGACCAGGGGCGGATTGGGAAATCAAAGTGGCCCGGGAAAATATAGTCTTAGTGGCCCTGTGCCGGCGGCAAAGCCGGAAATGGGCCAAGGGGCCATGGCTTGGGGCGGGCAGAGTGCACCAGATTTGGGGCCTAGCACAGCTGAGTCCCCAGACTCAGATCCTCAGTGGCCTGGCAGGGGTGAGTGGGAGGTTATGGGGGGCTGGCAGGGGGGAGACTGCCACTGGTGGGGGTACTGACCCTCATTTTAGTGCTCTGGCTCCCAAATCACTCCATTTTAGTGCTCAATGGCCCCCAACCCAAAATGACTCTGTCCCTTGCTATGCTTCTTCATTCCTACAGCAGCTGCACTAGTATTCCACAGGCCCTGTGTTTAGCTTAGCAAAATGAAGACTAAGGGCAGAATTGATACCAAACTTCAAATATCTACATTATATCCTACATTAAGGCGTCATTCCTTGCTGCTGAGTAAAACTCTGCTACTTGGAGACTGAGA
>QEPC01001726.1:124816-136369 GCA_003113815.1 Sphenodon punctatus | reverse complement strand
AGCCCCAAAGAGACCAAAACCGCAGGCCCAAGCCCCCCCCCCAAGCAGGCCCTACCTGCTGCCCCTGAGGCTCCATCCTCCCCTGCCTTGAGGAGCTCGTGACCATCACGTGATCCCTACAGCGAGCGTGCACAACCCAGTAGTGAGAATGTTGGGAGCCATCTCGAAGAACCTTCTTTACAAGGTAGCAATCTTCTGATCAGCACGTGGGGAGGGGAGGAGGAGCTGTGTTTGTAAACACAGCCTTATCTCCCAGTCCGATCGAGTCCCCGCTGCTGCTGCAGCTGCTGCTTTGCTCCTAGGAGGGAGAGGCACTCAGGCAGGTGAGGCCTCCCCCCACCCGGCCCCACAGGGGTTGGGACCAACAATTTTTTTTAAAAAAATTAATTAATTTTTTAAAAAAGACAGCGGGACCGGTCCTCCAGCCCAGCCCAGCCCACCGGGAATCCTCCCGGTGGGTTCAATGGCCAATCCACCCCTGAAGGTGACGCTCTGTTTATTTCTTGTTAGGAGATGGTAACTCCTACATACTCAGCTCATGCATACATCTGGGGGAAAACAACAACTTTTTTAAGTAAGACAGATAACTCAAGGAAAATAGATCTGTGTTATTTTCCTGAATCATGAATGAGCAATAGGATTCACTTTGCCAGTTGGAGATGGAGGAAAGGAATTTTGACTAATGCCCCTTTCACACATTATATTTTTCATATAGCTAAAACCAGCACAAATCCGTATTTTTCTATCCATGTAAAGATGCCAAAACAGATTGCCAGTATGCACAGAAAAATGAATCTACCTGCATGCAAGGCCAGTCAAGCAGCTAAGATAATGTGTGAACACATGGACTACAACTAAGCCTACAGGAATGTGATGCAGTTTCAGAAGCTCTACCAACAAACAGCAAAGTATACATTCCATCACAATGTGGACAAGTGTTGCCAGTGAGACAGGGATCTGTGAGGGAGCTGCAGGAAAACTAAAGATGTCAATAACTCCTCTGGTCATAGTCACCAGACCATACTGCACCATGCCCCTCTGGGCCAGTTTCTTCTGGAAGATGACACTATGGTAGCCAAGGTGTGCAATAATAGAGCAAACAAAAGATACATAAAAGGAAAGAAGAGCAGAGTGTCAAAGGAAGCAAACTGCATTTTGGAAACCATTTCTCCAAGCAGTCAAACTTCCAAATTTGGAGTTTCCCAACTCTCACCCATTAAGCTTCCAGGATTCTACCCAAGTGCCTGATCAGATCCAGAAGAAAAATAGCTAGATGAGGAAGCCACCTCGAGGGCACATGAGCGGCAAGGGCCTGATCCCCGCTTGGCCCCATAGCAGGCAATAGCCGCCACACTGTGGAGCAAGTGTGCCAGGCACAATCACAGGGAAGCAGGGCAAGGCAGCCCCTATTAGGGCTGCTGCGGGCCATGACACTGGCCAAACGAGCATGTGCCCAGCCCTCCCCTGTCTACCTCCCCTGGTCAGACCAAATCCCCACCTCCAACCATGACATGGCCACCACGACAGATTCCAGCACCCACTGCCCCAATCATGTCAAAACCTCCCAAACTGTGGCAGGCAGAAGGGACCCGGCCACACTGGTTGCCCGGCCCTGGGCAGCGTTACTCCATGCAGGGAAAGGCTGCACCAAGATGTGTCCTCAGAATTTTTGAGGACGTGTTCGTGTAAGCAGACACCTGTTTGACCTGCCACAAGGCGGGGGGAAACATCTGGCTGCTGCCACTCACACGAACTACATTGTGTGGCATGGCTGGCCAGGAAGGAGAAAGGCTACCCAAGGTATAGTAGCCTCTTCTCCATCTCATCTGGCTGCACCTATGCACAGTTCTGCCAAAGAGCTCTGCTACCCCCAGAACAACCAGAGGTGAAATTCTTGGGTCAGGAGTATAGCAGTTATCAGAGAAAGTACTCCAGCAAGCAGTATTTTTAATTTCTCAGTCCTGCAGTCACATGGATGACTACAGATTGGCTCTTCAGACTGTCCCAATCATGCCAAAAACTCTCACCAAGTGGATAAGAGTACCTGCTTGAACTGTAAACACACAAACACAGTCCAAGAGATGCTAGTGGCCAGTTCTCAATGCTGCCCAGACTATGAGTAAATTATTATTATTATAAACATTTGTATAGCGCCAGCTGTGTACCTGGCGCTTTACAGAATAAGATAGATGCGGTCCCTGCCTACGGCTTACAATATAATAGACACGGAGGGGGGAGACAAGGAGAGGGGACATAGGGAGAGACAAGGGATAAATAACATTCACGTGGATGCGAAGTCTCAAGTGCATGTGCTTGGCTTGGTTGTAGTTAGGCAGGAGTCTGTGGGGAGGGCAGACAGTAAATATTGAGAGGAAAGTTCTAACAGGCGTTGGGAAAGGCGGCAAGAAAGAGGTGGGTTTTGAAGGCGCGGAGGGAGGGAGTTCCAGGCATGGGGGGCAGCAAGGGAGAAGGGACGAAGGCAGTTAGGGGAGAGCAAGAGAGGGGACAGAGGAGGAGCAGAGAGTGCGTGAAGGAGTATGTAAGGAGATTAGGGCTGAGAGGTAAGGAAGAGCCAGGTTGTGAAGGATTTTGGATGGAGATTGGGGGGGGGAAACAGGTGAGAGCGGGGGAGGCCCGTAAGGAGGAGGTTGCAGTAGTGAAGGCGAGAGATGACCATGGTGTGAACAAGGGTTTTGGCTGAGTAGACAGAGAGAAAGGGGCGAATCCGAGCAATGTTATGGAAGGCAAAGCGACAGGACTTGCCTCTAAGCTCTAGCAGAGGCATGTTATGGAAGAAGAAGAGAGTGAACAAGAATGGCAGGACTGATTCAGGAGAGAGGTCAGACTTGTGCAGAAGCTTGATGAGGAAGTTGAGAGTTGGATACAGAATTTCCCCTCCTTTTAGACCTGATTAAGTCCTGTGAACAACACCTGTTGTCCAACATGCAGAGGTTGCCTTTGAATCAATTCAGCTCAGCATGTCAATCATCCCATGATTTCTCTCCCCAGCCCTTCAGATAATTGGCTTTTTTCAGATTCAGTGGGATAATAGTAGCAAGGAATAGATTTCCTTGTTCTGTAGTCCACTTCCCAGTATTGCTGCAGCAAGTTACAGAGTGAAACATGGGAAGACAAGTAACATTTCAAAAGTAAGATTTCAAAGTATTGTTGAAGACTTGGTACATAAGTGACATGTACTCAAATGCTATGCAAGTACTTCTGGTAGTTCATTCTGGCATCACTGGCTAATCTAGACCACCCTGAACATACATCTACGAACCTGGCAGTACTATCCATCATGTCTCTCAGATCCAGAGAGAAAAACCCCTTCCTGTTGATATAAGAGGAACAGCTGTGGGAAGGATGGTCCATGTCAATGAAGCTTCAGTCACCTTAATACAACTAGGGAAGCCCTTTTACTCAGTGTTGGTCATCATTGCATCGTTTGTTTTAACTGGTTTTAAGGTTTTTAGACTTCAGGCACTTTTTAAAAATTTGTACTACAGTTTAGCATATATTGTTCTGTTTTCAATAAAGCTTGATGAAACAGTACATTGTATGATTCCTCCACATAGGCAAGAGGGACATCATAAATACGTTAAGTAGCAAGGAATAGGTTGTGCTTTGATTAGGACAATAAGAACATCTCCTATAAATAGGACTTTACCTTATATTTTTTTTAAGATAAAGGCTCAAGAGATCAAACAGCAACAGCCACCATCACTGATTTGCTATTATACTTGGCAAGAGTATGAAGTGTTGCCGTCATAAGGCCCTCTATATCAGTATTCTTTTAGCAAATACAATTCAAAATGAGGGGATGGGGACGTAATCCTAAGTTTTCTCCCTCTGTGAAACAGCCTCTCTCTGATTTCCCCAATGTCTAACTCTCCCAAAAGGCAAGCCAGTAGGCACCAAGAGGACGCAGGCAGCCTTCATGTTGGCAGCAGCAGATACAGCAGGTGTCACTGCAGGCAGGTCATCTTCTGCTTCCTGCCTCCTCCAAGGCATACCACAAGGCCTCCCCAAGTCTCACAAAATGTTGTGCTGTACACAGCATACAGCTATCTCTATGGAAACATTTTTCTCAGCAACATCATGTCATTATAACAGACAGTAACACTTTGATTGGTCGCCCAAATGCCAGGACCAGTTTCACAACAGGGCAACTGCTTCCAGGGCCCCTGTAGTGGGCCTCATTTTCACCAGGGGGGCGCCAAACACAGTCCTCTCTAGTGGCTCAAGGAGGGCTTGGTGCCATGAGGAAGGAGGTGGGGACACCAGGGGTCCCACATTTTATCTTTGCCCTGGGCCCCACTAATTCTAACACCAGCCTTGCCAAAAGCACATTCCACTGCTACATAATGTAATTAGGGCCTACTGGTGGAACCTAGTATGACCTTTGTAAGCTATGGTCTCAAAAGTTAGGCAGTGTCTCCCAGTTTGATAGGCATTATGGTGATTTCTTGGATCTTCATGATGGAATGAGGCCCAGGGTTTGATTTTCAAATTCATTCAAAGAACAATGACCACTGAAGCATTTTAGCATCACTAGCTTATCTAGACCACCCTTGAATAAACATCTGTGAACCTGTCAGTACTCTCCATTGTGCCTCCCAGATCCAGGGAGAAGAAATCCTTCCTGCTGATGTAGGAAGAACAGCTGTGGGAAGGACAGTATGTTAACGAGGTTCAGTCACCTCAACACCATTAGGGAAGCCCTTTTAGTCAATGTCTTCATTGCTTCTGCATCAACAAGCTTTATGACATGTTCTAGCAGCACATCACTTACAACTGGTCATATCGCCATGACCTAACCACAGACATGGAGCAATCAGCAGTAGCAAGCTTCCAGAGAGAACTCTTGGGGGTGGGGGTGGTAGAGATCTGAAAGTGGTCCAAGAATAACCTTTTTTTAAAAACAAGGTCTCATGACTAACTTTTTGGGTTGTCAACTCTATGTATCTTATTGATTGCTGTGACTACCCACATTTATGGGAATTTTTTCATCTTTTGCAATTTAACTTGGACCCCAATGCTGACTTGTTGACATTTCAAACTTAACATGTCAAAAACTGAATTAATTTTCCTCTTAAGCCCTTTTCTCCTTCAGCCTTCTCATTCTTAAATGACACGATTTAGCCTGTTAATCAGGCTCATATCCTTGGTTTCATCTTCAATTCTTCTTTCTTTTTCTCCTCATACTCATTCGGCTATTAAATCCTGTTACTTATTTCTCTACAATATCACCTGAATTCCTTTTCATTCTAACAGTTAAAACTCTAGTCTGTGTTCTTATTACTTCCCATCTTGACTAATGTAATCTTCAATCTGGTCTTCCTTTGTCTCATCTCTACCCTCTCATACTTCTTCATAACTCTGTTGACAAGATTATTCATTGCACCGGTCTATTTAACCACATTAAACTACAACTTAGACCTCTTCATTAGCTTAATCTTTCCTTTTTCATTCAGTTCAAAATTCTGTTTTTCACTTACAAGACCCTTCATCATCTTACTTCACAGTGGGTGATTTCAGATGTAACGGCCACCTGAATTGACCGCAGGCCGTGGGGTGGTTCGGACCACGGGCGGGGGTCAAGGGGTGGGCGAACAGACGTTCCCCCCATTCCCCCCCACCTGTGGGGAACAAGACACCACGGCCCACGGTCAATTCAGGCAGCCGTCACGTCTGTTGGCTCACCCAACCGTGGAGGGGGCGGGGCTGTGCGGCACTGCGTGCGGCTGCAGGGCCCCACCCCGTGCGCCACCGTCGTCCCGCCCCCAGCACGATGGGCAGGAAGTGCGGCGCCCGCCCAGGATCGTGAAGGCGAACCCCGACCGTGCCGAAGGGTGAGTAAACAGATGTGACGGACCCTTCACCACGGCCGTGGTGGCCTTTGACCACGCTTCGTTACCTCCGGGTGGTGAGAGGTAACGAAGCGTGGTCAATGCAAACGCAGCCCGCGTTCGACTGTGGTGAACATCTGGCGGGTGGCAAACACACGTTCACCACAGCCCGCGTTTCACTGTGGTCGTGGCGGGGGTGAATATTCACCCCGTCACGTCTGAAATCACCCAGTATCTCTCCAATCTTGTCTTGCACTATTGTCCTATCTGATCTTTGTTCTCTCTTACTCTCACTTGCCCAAACTTTTTTGCTCCCGCAAGCTGCTGATTCCTATACCTGGACTACCTCCCTGAGCTCATTGGCCATGTCATTTCTCTTCTCATTTAAAGTTTCTCCTCCAAACCAATTTCTTTCACAAAGGTCTCTTTCTTCTAAAAAAA
This sequence comes from Sphenodon punctatus, assembly GCA_003113815.1. Classification (NCBI taxonomy): domain Eukaryota; kingdom Metazoa; phylum Chordata; class Lepidosauria; order Sphenodontia; family Sphenodontidae; genus Sphenodon; species Sphenodon punctatus. The sequence goes on along the minus strand of QEPC01001726.1, from coordinate 130,079 downwards.
TATTTTCTCTTAAAAAATAATAAATCAAAATTTGCTCATGTCTTTGTTTGAATTATTTTCTCCCTTGCCTTGTTGGTTCCTTCGTCTACTTTTATGCCAGGATTTCTTGCTTATGTCTCATTTTATCGTCTTGCAAGCATCATGTACAGTCGGGATACCATATAAACAATAAAGTTATGCACTTAACCTTAAGTAGCTCTTTTGACACCAATAAAAAATACTTTTTCAGGCTAAAAAACCTCAGAATGTTCTTGTGGTACTCTACAATTTTGCAAAGATTAGTAAAGTATTTTTATAAAATGTTAGAGTATTTTTTGCTCAATCATAAGAGTCTGACAATGAAGCAAAATTGCTAAATTTGTTGCCAGAATTCCAATGATTTCTTTATCAAGCAATTTTGTGCTCCCCCACCCAAGTATATATTTATTTTTTACAGATTCCCACTTTTCCATAAACAAACTATACTCTCTTTCTCTCACAAAATGAGGGGGAAATGGGAATTTGTTACTGCTGAGTTACACACATGGAACATATCAAACTACACAACCAGTCTACCAACAATAAACATTTGTTTTCTTGCACAGAGTTTTAGGAAGTCTTTTTGCTAAAGTGCAATTGCTCCAATTCAAAAGCCTTCATATGCATTTTAAATGTAGCATCCAGTCTTCAAAGCCTTTTGCCAACAAGCCTATTCATTTAAAAGGAAATGGTCTTGAAAGATCAATGCAAGGATTTTAGTTATTTATTAATAGATTTAAATCAGATTTGGCAAGACTTCTTGTGCAGGTGTCTGTACTGAAACTTAGCTGGTGGCATCACATGCTTTCTACTAGCAGGTCTTTACAGATATAAACATTTAGTAGCATTTTTCAAGTTAGGAATCTTTTCTTCTGATCTATACTCCCCTGGAAGATAGATTCCAAATAGCAAGCCTGTTTCCAGAACCTTAAGAACCAAAGTACACTGAAATTGCATTTCTCTTGTTAACTGGTGGAACCAGACAAACTAGTATATCAAGTACATACAGCAATAAGAAAATGAGATTTGATGTTTTAAAAAATAATTTAATTGAACTGCTCAGGCAAATAAACAAGGCAAAAGAAGCAGTTTTTCAATTTACCTTCCCCATTAAAAATAGTTGGGTTTTTTTGTTTTTGTTTTGGGACATCTCCTTCTCAAAATAAAGAGAGTCCTATTGACAGAGCACTATCCTTATCATTTACATTTCTGCTATATCCGTTACATCAATTCACTGTCTCTTAAGCAGTGTAATTCAGGCAAAAGTTATTTCATAAAGCAATTATGTTAGGCAACAAACAAAATTTAAGCCAAGACCAGGCATTATCTGCAGGTATATATATACAAAAACACACAATAAATAAAGAACCTGGCAAACTAACCTTAATTTCTTTGAATCAGTCTTCACAATTTCTTGTGTTCTAAACTGAGGTTATTTATAATCTCTCTCCAAAGATGCTAAATTTCTCCCTGGTCTACTATATATGCAGAGGCAATACACTCACTTGTACAAACTGTCTAGGATCAGGGATTCCGTTCAGACTTAAAAATGTGCCCTGTAAAGGAAAAGAAAGTGGGGATTTGTTCCCCAGCCAATCTCCCCTTCTCACCAGCCCCTCATAGCCATCAGGAATGCCAAGTCTTGATTTCCAAGTTTTGTATTCCTCACACGCAGACAGAGCTTTCTTATCCTTTAAATTGAAGGACCAAAGCATAGAGACCTCCACATTAACCTTCCTCACACATACCTCCAAGTGTTTCAGTTAATTGTGGGTAAAAACTACACATGATGGCAGTTGGCTTTGGCCCGGGACCCACCGGCACATGTGTTTATGTGCTGCCAGATGCTGGCCCTAGTCTGCTTTGGTGCGGATAGGTAACTAGTCTGCGCTTGGGTCCTCGGAAAATCTCCAAGAACCCAGCCCAGGCTAAGGGCTACCCACGCGGGCCAATGCAGGCTAGTGCATGGGTTCAACCCCGCCATCCGCACCTCAGGGGTCCATCATGATAGGGGTGGGGTGCTGGGAGCCGAGCAGGGGCAGCTATTCACACATTTGTTGGTGGCAGGACTGCTCTCCGGTAGTGGGCTCATTATTTCGGTACCCCGCCCCAGACTGTGTTGGCTGTAGTTTCCTGCCTCAGGCCAGGGAGCTGCTGGGCCGCCCGCAAGTCTGTTTTTACCCTGTGTTACCAACTCTCCCTCCCTCCAAAAAAATGACAAATCAGACGTCTAAAAGGTACCAAAAGTCCCACTTAAAGTTTGTGCCTCTATTAGTACCTCTATTTATTATAACTGAAAAATAATAAAACTCTTTTTCAGTTTTGTAATTTTTTATTTCAACAGCACTGGACTTTCAGTGCTTCCCTTGTATTGCCACTTTCTCATTTTGTATTTGGGAGGATTTTTTGTTTGCTTGGTTTTTGTTATTAACACCTCCTTTCCCCCTCTAGATAACTAATGGGAAGAAGAAATAGGAAAACATGATTTCAAACCAGGAATACTAACAGGCATGAAGAGCAGGCATTGCATCTAAAATTCATTTTTAGAAGTATAACTGGATTAAAAGTTGACTTTTTCCACTCTAATGTCAATAAAAACCATTCTCCATCCTATTTCGTCTCCTTGTACCTCGGATGCTCATTCATTCTCTCATTATCCATAAAACCTTGGATAAGCAACACTGAAATTTCAAGTAGTAAAAAAAAGCATTTAAAACCGTTCAGGGTCTCTAAACAAAAAGCAAAACAAGAAAGGTACACACTTAGCTTCCGCTTCCCTTTCCTAGGCCACCTTTAATTTTGTTCAATAATCATGCAAGCTGCAAGTCTCAAGAACAAAGTGGAAAGGTATCTTAAATCTCCCAAGCACTTCCTGAATTAAATGAATTCAATGACAAGTAGAAGAGATCTGTAGTTATGTTCTTTGAAGTTTCTTAAATTCTATAAAGAATTTATCCAAAGGTGTTGAAATCAAAATAATTCATCAGTTGCAATCAATACAGCTTTTTTGTCTTGTTTTGTTAAAAACAAACAAAAACAAATGAACACACTGTAAGCCTTGGCTACTATCTTTACAAATATCCTAGAGATTGAAAATAATGACTAATAAATACTAAAGGACAGCAGCTTTCTAAAGTAAATAAAATATTTTGACCAAGATAAACATACCATTTTCAATTTTGGTTTTTGGATGTGGTCCACTAAACGCTAAAAATTTTCCTGGAACAATCCAGTTGAAGTCACCATTTTCGACCCGCTAATGAGTATTTCAAGAGAAAAAAAAAAGGAAAAACATTTAAAAATTCTTACATCACAGTAAAACCATGGTGTTTGAACATTTTTATCTTTTCTACAGCTAACGTTAGCAAACACATGTCCAATGTAAATAATTTGGCTTAAACACAGGAGTAATTTGGCTTTTATAAGCTGCCCCACTATGTTCTTCATGAGCAAATTACCTCAAAAGTAAATATTTAAAGAAATAATGGAAGAGCTTTGTACATAAGTTACTAGATGACCCAACTACCAGTGCAATCTTCTAAAGAAATGTGATGGACATATACAAAATAAATGTGCTTAAAGAATCCTCTTTTCTACTGCTGTTTTCAAAACAAGCATTTAAATATAGACTATAGAGAGTAAGCAAAATAAAGCAATGCCATATTTATTTCTTGTCTGCCACAAAATGTAGAATAAACAAATATTAAGTAATACAACAAGGCTGCTGTTATTCACAGAAAAACACACACCCTTTTTTCAAAGCTCACACACCACACCACATTAGGTGCTTTCAGTAAAACTAATCTCAGGGAAATGGACCACTCCCTCTTAAGTGCCTAGTTCTCATTTGGTTCTCTTCCTCTTTCTCCAACCTCCATGGGTGTTTTCAGATAGACAGCAGCCCTGCCTCTGCTCTGCCTCACTCCCAGGCAGCCTGGCTGGCTGAAGGCCAGATGTACAGGTGGAGCAGGCTATGCCTGCTAAGGGGCAACCCTGCTGCCAGCACTCTAGGAACATCGGAGACTGACGCCAACTAAATGGGCCAGCCAAACCTGGGTCACAGGCCCAAGGCGGAACAGCAGTCCAACCGACATGCAGACCCACACCGCTACTCCGTCATAGCCAACCGATGTCCCGGGCAACACCGCAGTGTTGTGGATACAGCTCCAGGGGTGGCCAACCCTACATCTGTCAGGGAACACTCGTCTCTCTTGTTGGTGTCTCCTCTGCCTCCCGTCTCATTTTGCCAGAGCTCTGTAGGGCTTTGTCCTGGGCCCTCTTCTCCCCTGACACACTATTCCTGGGTAAAGTCTGTTTTTTAAGGTGTCTTCGCCAATGCTGTCCCCTATACCTGGAACTCCATTCCTGAACACATACGCTTTTCTCCCTCCCAATCTTAAAAATCTCTCCTAAAAATCTTCTTTTTCCATCAGGCTTTTCCTAGCTGCTCACCCCCACCGATTGTTCATCTATAAGTACTGCAATACTGAGCCAGACCAATGGTCCATCAAGCCCAGCATCCTGTCCTCCGACAGTGGTCAATCTCAATCACATGGGAGAAGAACCAACTGTCACAATGGGCAATCCATTCCCCATTGTTCACTCCCAGCTCCCAACAGTAAGAAGTTCATCCCATAAGCTACTTGGTTAATAGCCATTAATGGACCTATTCTCTAAGAACTTATCCAGTCCTTTTTTAAACCCAGCTATACTACTGGCCTTGACAAGGTCCTCCGGTAATTATGCGTTGAGTGAAAAAGTACTTCCTTTTATTTGTTTTAAGTCTGCCAGCAACTAGTTTCATGGAGCGTCCCCTAATGCTAGTACTATTTGAGAGGGTAAATAACTGTTCCCTATCTACTCGTTCCATACCACTCAAAGTTTTAAAAACTTCGATCATGTCCCCTCTCAGTTTTCTCTTCTCTAAGCTGGAGACCCAGCTTGTCAAGCCTCTCTTTGCTACGGAAGCCGTTCCATACCCTTTATCATTCTCGTTGCCCTTCTGTGTACCTTTTCTATTTCAGCGATGTCTTTTTTGAGATGGGGCGACCAGAACTGCACACAATAGTCCAGGTGCGGTCGCACCATCAATTTGTATAGAGGCATTATGACATCCTCAGTTTTATTCTCTATCCCTTTGTGAATAACTCCTAACATCTGGTTTGCTTTTTTGACTGCTGATGCACATTGGGCTAAGGATTTCAGTGTATTGTACAAAATCACTCCTAGATCCTTTTCCTGAGTG
>QEPC01001726.1:95069-115621 GCA_003113815.1 Sphenodon punctatus | reverse complement strand
GGGGGGGGGGGGGGGGGGGGGAGGGGGCGAAGAGGGTGTGAAGTCAGATGCCCTATAAGCTTTGGAAATACATGCCACTATCCACTTTCCGATAGAGGCCCTAGAGGCTTTAAGCCCCCTTCTCTGCAAGCTAAAGTCTACCAGGAGTGCTGAGGATTTTCTACTTCTGGATGTTCTGTTGAGGTAAACCTTAAGTGCCTGTCTGAGATCTAGAGTATGTCAATACTTCTCTAACAGGTGCTTGGGGCAAGGGCAAAAGGAAGGGAGAATTATTTCCTCCTGTCTATGAAACTGAGAATTTACTTTGGGAATAAAAGAAGGATCCAACGTAAGAACCACAGTCTCTTTTTAAAAAATACAGAGGAAGGGTTCCATAGAAAGCGCCCCCAGTTCAGACACCCTCCTAGCGGATGTAATTGCTATTAGGAAGGCCACCTTTAAGGTGAGGAAATACAAAGATACCTCCCTCAGAGGCTCAAAGGGTGGTTTAGTCAAGGCCTTTAATACTATGTTCAACTGCCATGTAGGGAACAACAGGTGGGGAAAAGACTTTTGCCATCCTCATATTTTTTTTAATATTCGGATGGCCAGAGATCCTCTTGCCACTGATGACTAACAGGGTATTATCCAGAGCAGCTACTTGTCTGGCAATCGTATTTGCTCTTAGGCCTCTGTCCAATCCATCTTGAAGGAAGAGCAATATGTCTGCAATTTGAGGATTTTTAGGATCCAGGGAGTGAGTGAGGCACCAATCCGCGAAGACCTGCCAGGTACATTGATATATTCATCTCGTTGATTGTTTCTTGGACGCCATCAAGCTGTGAAGAACAGCATCCAAGTAGCCGAAACTTGTCAAAGTCAAGCGCTCAAGCATCATACAGTCAAGCAGAGAAACTCCAGTTTCTAGTAATGTACGGGACCACGTGTTAGCAGATCTGGTTTTACTTCCAACTGCAGGGGTTGTGACTGGTTTAATTTTATGAAATCCGCGAACCATGGTCTCCCTAGGCTAATAGGGGGCTACCAGAATGACCGTGGCTAGTTCCTGGCAAATCTTGCCGACTGTCCTGCCTATCAGTGGGAAAGGTGGGAAGACGTAAAGGATCCCGGACGGCCATTTACAATTGAGAGCGCCCATGCCTTCTGCGTTTGGATGGCGACTTCTGGTGAAGAATCTCTGACATTTGCTGTTGCTACTGGATGCAAAGAGGTCCACTACTGGCTGACCGAAGACCTGAGTTACCTGTTTGAATGTCACTGGTCTCAGTGACCACTATCCGGGGTCCAGTTTCTGTCAACTGAGTCAATCCGCAGTGTTGTTGAGACTACCCCGGATGTGAAGAGCTGACAGAGATTTCAGGTGTTCCTCTGCCCATAGCAACATTTCCTTGGCCTCCGAGTCGAGTTTTCTCGAGGAGGAGCCACCTTTGTTCCGGATATAGGCCATGGCTGCTGTGTTGTCCGTATAGATGAGGACATGAGACTGCTGAACGAAGGGAGCAAAAGTGACGTAGAGCGAGATGGACTGCTCGAAGTTCCAGGCAATCATCAAGTGCTGAAGGTCCTGTGGGGATCAGGTGCCCTGTGTGTATTTGTCCTCCATGTGAGCTCCCCAACCATGGAGACTGGCATTCGTGGTTATTATTCGCCACAGTGGTTCATTCAGTGGAATCCTGGAGAGGATGGAGCCGCCACTTGAAGGTCAGCAGGACAGATGACAGAACTACTAAGGATACCTTGACTTTCTGCATTATATGACATTGCCATGGAATCAGTAACCTCTGAAATGGGCAAAGATGCAACCTGGCCCAGAACAGGTGCTGAATGCAGGACCATTAGTCCTTGAAGGCTCGCCAGTTGATTCAGCAGAACTGAGGGGAGGAATGGACCTCCCCATGAGGTCTCTGATTTTCTGTTGTTGCAGGGGAGGAATAAAGACTCGGTCCTCGCTGGTGTTGATGATAACCCCCAGGTGTTCTAAGGTCTGGGCCAGGCAGAGCTGACTCTTGTCGAGGTTTACTACAAACCCGTGTTCTTGTAGGAAGGCCATTGTTTCCTGTACCACCTGTCTGGCCTCGATCTGAGACGGTGCTCAAATCAGTAGGTCGTCGAGGTATGGATGCACTGACGTACCTCGAGTTGCTTGAGGTCAAGTACTGCATGTCATTCTCCTTTCTTTTTGTAGACCAAAAATAGCATGGAATAGTGACCGTGAGTTTGCTCAGGAAAGGTACAGGTTCTATGGTTGCAATGGTGGCTAGGCGATGAATTTCTCCCTGCATTGCCTGATGCTTCACACTGTGAAGGACTTCGGTACATTGAACAGTTGAAGAGACAGTCTTGTCCTTATTGTTGTCTTTCTCCAAAACCTTGTCTAAGGAGACTCAGAAGAGTTTTCTCCCTCGATACACTTCTGCCACTAATAAATTCTTAGCATGTTGGTCAGCCTGCCAGGAGTGAAGCCATAGCCTTCCTCTAGCAAAAATATTGCTGCCATTCCTCGATCCGCCCAGGTTACTGTGTCCGTAGAGGCAGTGGTGATATAGGAGGTAGCTAGGGTTATGTTCGTGGACAACTTCCTAGTAACCTTCTCTGATGCTGCTGGGCTCTTGCCTAGTTTGAACCACTTTAACATGGCTCGGGCACAATAAGGCTATAGACATTCACAGAATTGCTGAGTGCCTCGAAGCTCCTGTGAAGGCCTGACTCCACATCCCTATCGGTGGGGTCCTTCGGATAAAAATTTCCCTTGGATGGGAACATGGTTGTGCGAGTGAGGGAAGCCGTTGCTGCATCGATTTTTGGAGTCTGAAACAAAGGGGCCTTGGCCTTAGAAAAGGCATATAGAGCCTCCTGGTTCTTGTTCAGTCTGAGAGCTCTGGTGGGTTGTTCTCACTCTGCCCTAATAATTAGCTCAAAGGCTTTATCCAACGTAATGCCTCGTTCCCTGTTAGGATTCTTTGGAATATATTCTATATCCGAGTCTCCCTCAGAAGAGTCAGCTACTGTCCTCCTGGTTTCTTTTCTGTGACCCCCAACACTCTGTGGATTCATCTGAAAAGTTTAGATCTGGAGGCACCCTGAAAATTACACTCTGTCACTGGGACCAGGGGCAGGGTCTATGGGCTAAAGATTTTCTTCCTCAATCTCTTCCTCAGAGGCTTCAGAGCCCTGGTCCTGGGTGTTTGCTTGTATAACTAAATTTTCTGTGGCGGCTCTGGTGTCTCCCTGACCAGAAGGAGGTTTCCTTCGCCTCCTCAATCTCGCCCTCCTCCAACTCAGGTGGTCTCCTATGGGTAGCCGGGACAGGGCCTGTGCCCTCATCAGATGCGGACTCTTGGGGGCTGGCTGTTTGCCTTTACCCCCATTTTTAGAGCAGCCTTAAACTCCTTGCTCTTTAGGGGAAGGGGGGGTGCCTTTTGCGAGAGGACTGAGCAGACGATTTGTCTTGCAACCTATCAAAGGAAGAGACAATTTTGTTAAGTGTCTCAAGTTGGGTTAAGATCCACTGGGACAAGCCCAGTGGCCTTATTGTGTTCGGAGAACAGTCACGGTTCCAGACAGCTCATCTGTGTTTTGGAAGCATTTCAAATGTGCCTCTGAGGAGAACAGCTTACTTAAGAGAGACAGCTGTTACTGTGTCTCTCTGTGACTCTGTAAAACAGCCCACCTAAGGGAGGCTGTTGTTGCTGTTGCCATCCAGCAGGGAGCTCCAATCTGGAGTGCCAAAGCGGTCCAGGTGGGAAAAACTGCCTGAGGCCCAGGCAGGCGGGTATACGGTGGGTGAAGGGAGCGCCCACAGAGACTCCTTTGCACCCGCCCCTTTTGGAGCTCTGCACCCGCAGGGATGGGCCCTCAAGGAGGGAGGTTTGGCAAAAAGCCAGAGGTTTCACTCCTCCCTTTGGTCTACCCCTTTTTCTTTTTTTTCCTTTTTTTTTTTTTTTTTTTTTAAAAAGGCAGACTAGGGGCGTTTATAGACGAGACAAAAAAGGCGGCTGATCCTTTGATCAGCCACCTTTCTTGGAGCTCGTCTACTCGCCGCGGCCGCTTTTTAATCCGCGTCGGAGGGGGCAGGCGATCCTGCCCCCTCCGACGCGGATTCCCGAAGTGCCGGCTTTACGCCTCACTTCCTTGTCCCGTGCGCAAGCGCAGAAGGGCACGCATGCTCACTCGCACTCTGCGCCGTGTCTGATCAGCAGACACGGCATGCAGAGTCCACGCGGGGGGGGAACAGGCAGCGTTTAGCGATCCCGCTTGTAAACGGGATCGTCTATAAACGCCCTAGGTAGTGTCTGCAGAGCTAAAGAGCAGAGCTCAAGAGCCAAAAACTAATTTAAAAGAGTAGCTCTAAGCCCACCTACCCCAAGTGTGCAGAGCACACTGATTCCACCTCCTAACTGTAGTGAGGCAGAAATCCAATTGGCAAATGGGAGGGACGATCCCCCTCTGCCCATGACTTGTTGGATACTTCAGAATTCTGCCTCCTACTGGTGCTGGTGGGGATTGTTCCCAAAGTTAAGAGTTCCCGTCCTATGTGCTGCAGGAGAATGTCCCTGCTTCTTCCAGGCCCCCTCCCCTGGATCCACCCTCCCACAATCAGCTGTTAGGCAGGGGAGAGGAATGCCCTCGCTCCTCCCAGGTCCCCTCCTCCTGATTAGCTGCTGGACAAGTGGGAGGTGTGCACACTCCTCCCAGGGTGCCCCTTCCCCCAATCCACCTGTCAAATAGCTGATCAGGGGAAGGAGGGGCCTAGAGAAGTGCCTGCACTCCTCTCAGCTGTTGGGGGGGAGGAGGAACGTGCACATGCTCCTCCATCCCCTCAACAGCTGCCTAGTGGTTGTGGGCCCAATCCTGCAACACAGCAGATATCCAGGCATTCAGTCCCATGTGGCTGGCTCCTCCGCCTGCTCTGGGGTGTGGATGGGTTGGTGATGGCCACAGGGAAGCAGACTGTGTGGCTAGCTGTACCCAGTGGCCCAAAGTGTGGCGGCTGCAATTACCCACCACGGGGCATGTAGGGGAATCCGCTCACCCCACCTCATGTGGCTGCACCCATAGTAGATAAAAACCTGTTGCTGCTACGTATTATTATTCTATTAGCTCTAGTGGCGGATGTCTCTGCTGCGAATGTAAAGGTCCCAACCCTGCCAATGGCCCTTGGCCTGAAGAAAAATATGATTGTGTAATTATACACAGTATCACAATGTCCCTGCACACAGTGTTCTGAATTAATAGTGTACAGTACCAGCAATAATAGTTTTCTTTTAACGGAATTTGTGTATGCTGTAAGAGACTAACATATGGTGTCTGGCATAAACAAATTTAGAGGGTGTTGTACAAAGTCACAGGGAAAGGTTTGCACAGGGAAAAAGAAAGAGAGGGATTGCATGTAGTAGTAAATAATCAAATCGTGTTCAGAGTGAAGGAAGCTGTTGCATTGTTTACCTTCAATGAAACACAGAAGCATATGTCTGAAGTAGGTAAAAGTATTTATACTTATGATGACCCACTCAAGTGTGTCTTTCTGTTCTGAAAACTGTGAGATACAGACAGAAAAAAGCACTTTGGGATTAAAGAACTGGCTACCTGAAATGTGTCAAACTTACTCTAATGCTGCCATAAAGAGTAATCATATAAAGGAAAAACAAAATATTCTTTCTATCTTGAATTTAAAAATCAGGTCAAGGATTTTGATTTATCTCTAAAAGAGGGAATTTCAGCTTGAAATGCTTTTGGTTTTTCAGATCATTGGGCTAGAAATTCAATACTGACTCTCACCATGATGCAAAGAAAAAATGGTCTTCCTATAATCCTTGCTGATAAACACATTCATTTAAGGTTCACTGCTGTCAGAATGACTTCCTGTAACATTAATTTGTCATCAGCACTCTCTGAGCTCCCAATAAAACTCCTCTCCTTAAAAAGGAGTGTGCTCTTATTTGGCTGTATTTCTCAAAGGGGTGAAGTAATGTTATTAATTTATTATTATTATTATTATTATCATCATCATAAGCTTTTATATAGCACCAGCGATGTACCTGGCACTTTACAGAGAATAAAACAGACGCAGTCCCTGCCCGAGAGCTTACAATCTAAAGACTGGGGGAGGGGAGACAGGGAAGGGGGAACAGAGGGAGAGACAAGGGATGCAACATTCATGTGGATGCGAGAACTCAGGTACACGTTCTTGGCTTGGTTACAGTAAATTAGGAGTTTGCAGATAACAGGTAGGGGATAATTCTGGGTAGGAATGATTAGCAGGAGTAGAGGGCAGAGCAGAAATGGTGGGTTTTGAGGAGGGACTTGCAAGGTGTGGAGGGTGGGGGCAAGGCGGACGAGGGCAGGGAGGGAGTTCCAGGCATGCGGGGCTGCAAGGGAGAAGGGACGAAGGCGGTTGGGGGAGCAGGGGAGGGTGAGGGAGGGGATGGAAGAGGAGCGTAGTGCTCGAACAGGAGTATGGAGGGAGATCAGGGCAGAGAGGTAGGGGGGAGCAAGGTTGTGAAGGGCTTTGTAGGTGAAGACGAGGAGCTTGTGCAGAATATGCTCAGGAAGGGGGAGCCAGTGGAGGGAGAAGAAGAGAGGCTGCACATGGTCAAAGCGATGGGCTAGGTGGATGATCCTGGCAGCAGAGTTTTGAACAGAGATGAGGGAAGCAAGGTGAGAGCGGGGAAGGCCAGCGAGGAGGAGGTTACAACAGTCTTGAGCTAAGGTTTATAGGCCCTTTTATATTTTGTTTTGATGAAAGCTTTTAACATTTCTGCAAGAATAATTAAGAAACTTTTTACGTGGGTAACAATACAAACTTGTGTAAAAGGCAAGAGCAAACCCTATTCTTACTATTACAAGTAGAATCAATCAATCAATACAAGTAAAACAAAGAAAGCCTGATGAGTCAGGTGGAAAACAGTCCAAAACAATTGGTCCTAGATTGTGATATACAGTATGCAGAAGTGTTTTGGTTTTTAAAAAACAACAACAAAACACAACACAAAACTTATTGCTTCAAACACATTTTTATTCACTCCCCTCACAACTGCAGATTAAAGGCCTTTTTTGCAGGACCGAATCAGCCAGAGAGATAACTGATCCAGGTGAGCTGCAAGTGAGGGAAATTGAGTCACCCAACCCAGGAAAGTGGGGTACTGGACCCCAAAACTGTGACACCCGTCTTTGCACACGTGTGCGGGTGGGATGGGGGCACCCGTGGGAACACCCCGGGTGGTGGGTGGGGGTGTGCGCGCACTCCTACACTCCACCCAATCACCCACACAGAGGCACTGGGGAAAACAGAGGTGCCTCCATGCGGGGATGGAGAGATGGGTGGGGGTCCATGGGAATGCACCCCCCATGCACTGCCCAACCGCTCCGCCACCCACCCATCCACTCACGCACCCACATTCATGGGAAAAGGCCTTAAATTCCCCAAAGAAATTACTGAGAATACAACTTATTTTTTAAAATTCCATCCTTATTAGGCCAGGATTTTTAAATAGAACCAAATATGGTTTCAAGCAAAATTAAAAGTTTAATCCAGAAGAGAGCTTGAGACACCAATGCAATTGTTTGGGAGGGGTAATGCCCATTTTTCAAAGCAGAATAGTGTTTACATTGTTCCTTCCCTCTCTGCTCCCCTCAAAACTCCTCTTAACTGATATAAATATCAAGTCCAGTTTTTCATGTTAACAATAAATATCCAGTTTGAAAACTACCAGTTAAAAAAATTAAAGACTCCCAACAAAGAGAACTAAATGAAATACTGTTATTCTCTTACCGTCTGCAGTATTTTTGGAGCAGGAGTTAATGGTTTTTTTCTCCCTCAGTCTCTTTCCAATATAAAACAGTGAGGATACTGACTTAACTTGTTTCTTTACACAAAAAAATCTTAAGAACAAAATCACTGCAGTTAAGACTATTTTAGGAAGTGATATTACCTTTCTTATTCCCTGTAAACAGTCCAGGATTGTGAGATTGTATGTGCAGTTTCCAAATGAGGCATCCCTATAAGATTTAATTCAAATGAATGTTAATGTACATATTAAAAAAAAGCCAAGAAAACATACTACTACTGTGTTCTGCCTAGGAAGGCTCACCTATTTGTATATGCTAAATATCTCTTTCCTCACCACTGCTTAAAGAACTCAATTTTTAGTAACTTCTGATGCTCAAATTAACTTCTATAGAATTTCATCAATTCAAAAACTACTCCATATGAGAAACTAGAGAACAGTGCTTTTGGATAGATGAATTCCATTCTCAACTATGGGGATCTGAATAGTGGCATATTTAAAATACTGTCAATAAAAAGTGTGCAACAGCAGCAGCAGACTTGACAAACTGAACACCAATAAGCAGCTGCATAAGAAAGCAGAGAATCTATTTCTTCTATTAAGTAAAACAGGAGATCGAGATTTAACCAAACAAAACCACCACTGCTCTCACACACACACACTTTCCGTTTCTGAGAACTATTTCACATAATTATCATTGCAAGAGGCGGCTGACAATTACACACTCAAAATATTTAATGATATTAGAACTATACCAGATCAGTATCTCTTTAAAAGCAATACTGAACACACTCAAGTTTTGCTTTGCAGAAGTGCAAAGTTTATGCCTATTCAGAACACACTGAGCAGATCTTATTAAGTGACAGAAAAAAAATGTCTTGTGATTAAGCTGTGCATGTGACTTAAGAAAGATCACTCCAGCTGGGCTATGATGGGAGACTTGCTTCTGAGTGCAGGAAACTACTCCCGTTCCAGACATAAAACTTCACTAGGGGTGAAGGAGGAACTTTACAAATGTTCTGCACTGAACGGAGTTACTTTCACAACCTAGGAAACAGGACTGCAGGAAAGGTGTAGACTTTTGAGGTGGAGGGTTGTAGCTTCTATTTTCACTGGCTCCCTCCCCGCCCTTCACATCCAGTAGGGATGTATACAGTAACTCCCTTTCGTTTTCGTTATTCATTTTGTTTTCGTTATTAAAATGTCATTCGTTTTCATTTCGTTAGTCTTTGTTTTGTTGTTTTCATTTTTACTTTTGTTTTTTTATTTTCATTGGTTTCAATGGAAAACACATTTTCAGCTGTAAACTTTTTATATTTCATTTCACTTTGATGAAACTTGGTAGGATTGTACCTAGATTGAAGGGCATTAATGTGTACCATATCTCAGAATGAATGGTTAAAGGGATCTGATTTTTTAAGCAGTTTTAAGATATTTTACAAAATTCTGTGCACACATTCCTGGCTGTAATGTCTTCGTCTCCCATCCGATTTGGATGGAACTTGGCAAAGTTATTCCGCTCCCTAAGGGTACTATTTCTGCCAAATTCCAGAAGTATTGGATAAAGGATCTCGATGTTATAAAAAATTAAACTTGTAAATGCATTTCTGGTTGTAACATCTTTGTACTCCATCTAGTTTACATGTAATTTGGTAGAACTGTATCTTGGATCTTTAGGATCATCTTTGCCAAATATCAGAAAGATCTGATAAAGGGTCCCAAGGTTATAAGCCTGCACAGCATCTGGAGAGTATGAGCCTATGCATGGGATTCTCTTATGTTTCTCACTGTGGTACAAGAGGTTTGTGATGCCAGTGGGCCAGCAGAAATGTCACCCATATATCATTCTGTGCTGTGACCATCACAACCTCTCTCCCTCACTTGTTACTGGGAAGTTGGAAGCATCTGCTTAGGAAAGAGCCAATAAAAGGGATTCTCTTATGTCCTCTGTCACAGTGCTGCAGGATGCGATTTTGATGACAATTGGCCAGCCTGCATACGTGAACCATGTCTCCTGACTGCTGGGATGTTTTCCCCTGCCCTCTGACTTGCTGCATGAAAATTCAGTTATGTCCTTTCTATGCGTGCCTCAGAGCTTCCCAGGATTGGTCCTGGAAAGCTGGAAGCATGTAGTAAGAGGCAATCACATCTCTGTCCCATGTCTTTGAAATGTCAAGTCAATTGGCCAAAGGATATATCTGTCATCTCTGCTGTTTCGCGCAGACTTCAGTCTGGGTGAACAGCCCAGGTGCATGGGGGTATTCGTCAACTTGAAGAGAAAGCCCCAGGAGGAGGCAGGAGGATGTTGGGCAGCACCCCACATGTGTGGAGATTGGATTTATGCAGCTAGCTGAACTCTTGTAGTGAGCACACATGCAAAAAGCCTGCCAGCAAAGTCTGAGAAAAGAAAATTGGGGCACTTACCAGTGAATTTTCTTTCTACGATGCTCCCTGCTTGGCACTCCTCAGCGTGGGTGTGTCCTGCTTCTAAGTACTCAGAAGGCAGACCTCAAATATTCAAATTTGTGGGCGGATCAGGTGCGGGACACTCCCTGCCTCTCCAGTTTGAGTTCTTCCGAAGGCTCTGGAAGAGACGATATAAGACAGGGCCATCCAACGGGCTGGGTTAAGGAACCTGGTTTTCTGCCCCCTGCCGGCAGGTGCTGGGTGGGCCGGAGTGCCAAGCAGGGAGCATCGTAGAAAGAAAATTCACCGGTAAGTGCCCCAATTTTCTTTTCTCCCTCAGCTCCCTGCTTGGCACTCCTCAGCATGGGATGTACCAAAGCCGAGCCAAACAGGGTGGGAGAAAGGAGAACCATGACCCGGTTAGAGGTCCGCTGCGATGGCCTGGAGGACCTTCTGCCCAAAGGCAGCCTCTGACGAAGCCATTGTACAAATCTTGTAATGTCTTGAGAAAGTATGCACCGAGGTCCAAGCGGCCACCCTGCAGATTTCTTCGCTCGGGACTCTGGATAACATGGCCCATGACGTGGCCGAGGACCGTAGTGAGTGCGTCATAACCCCCGACGATGGGGGCTTGTTCATAAGCTTTGTACGCCTCTGTGATACAGCAACGAATCCACCTAATGATCGTGTCCTTTGACGCTGGTCTCCCCAGTTCCGCACCCCTGTACCTGACAAACAGGGAGGAAGATCTGGAACCCACACTCGTACGGTGGATATACATTTTCAGCGCTCTGCGTACATCCAGTTTATGCCACACCTTCTCCTGGCGGTGCTGTGGCTTTGGACAGAGGGTCAGTAACACAATCTCTTGCACCCTGTGAAAGGCCGAGTTGACCTTTGGAACGAAGGTTGGATCCGTGTGGAGGATCTCTCTGTCCTCGTGGAAGATGCACAGGTGTTGCGCTGTGGATAGAGCAGCCAACTTGGAAACCCTTCTGGCTGATGTGATGACTACCAAGAAAGCCACCCTGATGGACAGGAAGTAAAGCAAGACGTGGGCCATTGGTTCAAACGGAGGTTGAGTGATGGCCGTGAGCACCGCGTTTAAGTTCCAGGATGGGAAGCGGTGTACCGGTTGTGGGGCCTTTGCTCGAGTGGCCTTGAGGAATCTCCCCACTTGCCTGCTCTTGGTGAAATGGGCCCTGGAACCCACCTCTAGGATAGCTCCTAGAGCTGAAACTTGCCTAGCCAAGGTGGAAGGGCGAAGTCCTTGGTCGAGACCTCCCTGTAAGAACTCCAGAACTTCCGGTGTGGAGGGTGAGTCGTTATTGCCGCCTCTGGCCTGTCTCCGCTGGAAGAAGCGCCTCCATGTGGCTGCATAAATCCTGTTGGTGGAAGGCTTGCGAGACGCCATGAGGGTGTTGATGACTCTCTCGGAGAAGCCTTTTGCCATTAGCGCCCCCCTCTCAGTAGCCAGGCCGTCAACTGAAAGTACCCAGGATCTTTGTGGCTTAGGAGGCCCTGCATGAGGTGGTCAGGTCAGTCCAGGAGTCAAACGGGTGGCTGTATCTGGAGCTCCACTAGATCTGAAAACCACGGGTGCCTTGGCCAAAACGGGGCTATCAGGATTACCTTGGCTCCGTGTCTTCTGATCCTTTTTGCTACTCGACCCAACACCGGGATTGGTGGGAAAGCGTAAGCTAGACCCCGGGGCCCATGGTTGCCGTAGCGCGTCTATTGCTAACACCCCTGCGTCCCTGCGCATTGAGAAGTAGTAAGGCACCTTGTGATTGTCCCGTGATGGAAACAGGTCGATGGTTGGGATCCCGCATTTTTGTGCCAGCATGCTGAACACGTCCTGGTGAAGCTCCCACTCTCCTGGATCTAGATCTACCCGGCTGAGTCGATCCGCTTCGATGTCCTCTGATCCCTTGATGTGTACTGATTTGATCGACCTGAGTTTGGGTTCTACCCACTNTTAGGATCATCTTTGCCAAATATCAGAAAGATCTGATAAAGGGTCCCAAGGTTATAAGCCTGCACAGCATCTGGAGAGTATGAGCCTATGCATGGGATTCTCTTATGTTTCTCACTGTGGTACAAGAGGTTTGTGATGCCAGTGGGCCAGCAGAAATGTCACCCATATATCATTCTGTGCTGTGACCATCACAACCTCTCTCCCTCACTTGTTACTGGGAAGTTGGAAGCATCTGCTTAGGAAAGAGCCAATAAAAGGGATTCTCTTATGTCCTCTGTCACAGTGCTGCAGGATGCGATTTTGATGACAATTGGCCAGCCTGCATACGTGAACCATGTCTCCTGACTGCTGGGATGTTTTCCCCTGCCCTCTGACTTGCTGCATGAAAATTCAGTTATGTCCTTTCTATGCGTGCCTCAGAGCTTCCCAGGATTGGTCCTGGAAAGCTGGAAGCATGTAGTAAGAGGCAATCACATCTCTGTCCCATGTCTTTGAAATGTCAAGTCAATTGGCCAAAGGATATATCTGTCATCTCTGCTGTTTCGCGCAGACTTCAGTCTGGGTGAACAGCCCAGGTGCATGGGGGTATTCGTCAACTTGAAGAGAAAGCCCCAGGAGGAGGCAGGAGGATGTTGGGCAGCACCCCACATGTGTGGAGATTGGATTTATGCAGCTAGCTGAACTCTTGTAGTGAGCACACATGCAAAAAGCCTGCCAGCAAAGTCTGAGAAAAGAAAATTGGGGCACTTACCAGTGAATTTTCTTTCTACGATGCTCCCTGCTTGGCACTCCTCAGCGTGGGTGTGTCCTGCTTCTAAGTACTCAGAAGGCAGACCTCAAATATTCAAATTTGTGGGCGGATCAGGTGCGGGACACTCCCTGCCTCTCCAGTTTGAGTTCTTCCGAAGGCTCTGGAAGAGACGATATAAGACAGGGCCATCCAACGGGCTGGGTTAAGGAACCTGGTTTTCTGCCCCCTGCCGGCAGGTGCTGGGTGGGCCGGAGTGCCAAGCAGGGAGCATCGTAGAAAGAAAATTCACCGGTAAGTGCCCCAATTTTCTTTTCTCCCTCAGCTCCCTGCTTGGCACTCCTCAGCATGGGATGTACCAAAGCCGAGCCAAACAGGGTGGGAGAAAGGAGAACCATGACCCGGTTAGAGGTCCGCTGCGATGGCCTGGAGGACCTTCTGCCCAAAGGCAGCCTCTGACGAAGCCATTGTACAAATCTTGTAATGTCTTGAGAAAGTATGCACCGAGGTCCAAGCGGCCACCCTGCAGATTTCTTCGCTCGGGACTCTGGATAACATGGCCCATGACGTGGCCGAGGACCGTAGTGAGTGCGTCATAACCCCCGACGATGGGGGCTTGTTCATAAGCTTTGTACGCCTCTGTGATACAGCAACGAATCCACCTAATGATCGTGTCCTTTGACGCTGGTCTCCCCAGTTCCGCACCCCTGTACCTGACAAACAGGGAGGAAGATCTGGAACCCACACTCGTACGGTGGATATACATTTTCAGCGCTCTGCGTACATCCAGTTTATGCCACACCTTCTCCTGGCGGTGCTGTGGCTTTGGACAGAGGGTCAGTAACACAATCTCTTGCACCCTGTGAAAGGCCGAGTTGACCTTTGGAACGAAGGTTGGATCCGTGTGGAGGATCACTCTGTCCTCGTGGAAGATGCACAGGTGTTGCGCTGTGGATAGAGCAGCCAACTTGGAAACCCTTCTGGCTGATGTGATGACTACCAAGAAAGCCACCCTGATGGACAGGAAGTAAAGCAAGACGTGGGCCATTGGTTCAAACGGAGGTTGAGTGATGGCCGTGAGCACCGCGTTTAAGTTCCAGGATGGGAAGCGGTGTACCGGTTGTGGGGCCTTTGCTCGAGTGGCCTTGAGGAATCTCCCCACTTGCCTGCTCTTGGTGAAATGGGCCCTGGAACCCACCTCTAGGATAGCTCCTAGAGCTGAAACTTGCCTAGCCAAGGTGGAAGGGCGAAGTCCTTGGTCGAGACCTCCCTGTAAGAACTCCAGAACTTCCGGTGTGGAGGGTGAGTCGTTATTGCCGCCTCTGGCCTGTCTCCGCTGGAAGAAGCGCCTCCATGTGGCTGCATAAATCCTGTTGGTGGAAGGCTTGCGAGACGCCATGAGGGTGTTGATGACTCTCTCGGAGAAGCCTTTTGCCATTAGCGCCCCCCTCTCAGTAGCCAGGCCGTCAACTGAAAGTACCCAGGATCTTTGTGGCTTAGGAGGCCCTGCATGAGGTGGTCAGGTCAGTCCAGGAGTCAAACGGGTGGCTGTATCTGGAGCTCCACTAGATCTGAAAACCACGGGTGCCTTGGCCAAAACGGGGCTATCAGGATTACCTTGGCTCCGTGTCTTCTGATCCTTTTTGCTACTCGACCCAACACCGGGATTGGTGGGAAAGCGTAAGCTAGACCCCGGGGCCCATGGTTGCCGTAGCGCGTCTATTGCTAACACCCCTGCGTCCCTGCGCATTGAGAAGTAGTAAGGCACCTTGTGATTGTCCCGTGATGGAAACAGGTCGATGGTTGGGATCCCGCACTTTTGTGCCAGCATGCTGAACACGTCCTGGTGAAGCTCCCACTCTCCTGGATCTAGATCTACCCGGCTGAGTCGATCCGCTTCGATGTCCTCTGATCCCTTGATGTGTACTGATTTGATCGACCTGAGTTTGGGTTCTACCCACTGGAACAACCGCTGCAGCTATGTCGACTTGGATTCCCCTTGGTGGTTGGCATACGCCATTGCTGTGGTGTTATCTGTCTGCACCAAGACATGCTTGTCCTTCAGGTCGCGGTCGAATTCCATCTGTGCCAGCTGAATCGTTCAAACCTCCAGCAGGTTGATGCTGAGGGCTGCTTCCTCCTGCGACCAACATCCCTGAGTCCTCCTGGAACCCGTGAGCACCCCCCCCATCCGCCCAGGCTGGCATCTGTTGTCACCGTGGTCCTGTGTGAATCGATCAGGAAGACCCCCTGGCGAAAGTGGGCTGTCTTTGCCCACCAGCCTAGGTGTTTGGCTAGATGTCTTGGGACCTGGACAACACTTGTGTTTTTGTGCCATGATCTCCCTCTGGTAGGGCCTGAGAAAGTTCTGCAAAGGTCGAAGGTGTAGCCTGGCCCATTGAACCTGATCTATACAGGATACCATTGCACCCAGTAGTCTCGCCAAATCCATGACCATTGCTTTGCGGTCTCGCTGAGCTCTGGACAGTGCCTGCACAGTGAACCTGAGGGTCTCCATCTGGAATTTCTTGTATTTCGTGAATCTGTTCAGGAACCTGAGGTTGAGAACTGCTTGTGCTTCCCCGTTCTTCTTTAGGATGACAAACAGCAAGGAGTACAGGCCCTTGCCCCGCTCTGAGGCCGGGACCAGCACGATTGCTTCCATGTCGGCCAGCCTTGCTATGGCCAACCTCATGAGACGCCTTTTCACTATGTCCTTGGAAGCCGGGGACCCGACGAATCAGCTATGCGGCCAGGCCACCAGTTCGACACAATACCCCTCTTTGACTACGCTCTTCACCCATTCATCCTGGATATGGGCGGCCCAGATGGTGGCAAAGTGGGCTAGGTGCCCCCCCCGAGGAGAGGGGGACCCTCGGGGGGCGTGGCAGGGCCATCATTGGGTGGGTTTTAGGCCCCGCTGCTTGCTGTTGGGCCTTGATCCGTTGTTGTTTACCCTGCGAACCGACTGCCAGCCGGACTTGCGACACTTGTCCCTGGAATAAAACTGGTGACTGGATCCCCATGTGTATCCTTGCTTACGTCGCTGGGGACAAAAGGAACTCATCTTACCCCTTCTTTTCTCTATATTAGGCGTGAGAATCTTCTTCTCTTCCAACATTTCGTCCAACATCTTGTTGAGTGTAGGGCCGAACAGTTTACCCCCCATGAACGGATCCAAGGACAGGGTAGTTTTCAATGCTGGATCTGCTTTCCAGGTGCGGAGCCACAGCCAACGTCTAGTCGCCACGTTAGTAGACACCGCCTGTGAGCTAGCCCTCATTGAGTCTATGGAAGCATCTGTGATATAGGCTGCTGCGGAAGCGATCCTGTCCAGCCTGGATGCCCGTTCACGCGATTGTAGCTCTGGGTCCCTTGCCTTCTCCACCCAGGTCAAAATTGCCCTTGCGAAAAACGTAATGGCGGTGTCGGCCCAAAGAGCATTTGACGTGGCCTCGAACAATCTCCTCAACGAGGCTTCCACAGCTCTATCGGTCTGGTCCTTAGGTAGAGGATCCCCCTCTGGAGGAGCTGCTGAGTCTCTAGCAAAAGCAGCTGCTGCTGGGTCCACCCGGGGCAGCGCAAACAGGGTGGCTTTATCCTCTGGGAATGGATAGAGGCTGCTTGGCCATTTCCGGGGGCCTCCTCAACTCAGTAGGTGCTCCCAGGCCGATCTAATGATGGTTTCAAACGTGAGCAGCAGCAGTAGGCAGGTGGGAGGCTTCTTGGGTTTGAGGAGCAGGTTCCTTCTCAAGCCACGTTTCTCAGTTGTGGAAGCTTCAGCTGCCGGGGTTAGGCCAAGAGCATCTGTGACCATGATTATGGTCTTAGTGTTGCCGGATTGAACAGTTCCTGTTCCTCCTCGTCCGATGACTCTCCATCCTCAGATCATTCCCCTTCCTCCGCAGAAGATTCAGCAGTATCAGGTGGAGATTGGAGGCCCAAGAGTGCCTTGCCCCTCTTAGGTTTGTTGCCCCTTGTTCTGGGCCCCTTGACCTTAAACTGCTTGCTCTCCAACATCTTAATCAGCTCCCCATCGGAGGCCTCTCCACTATCGGACTCTGTGCCTGATCCCGCCGGGGATGACAGCGGGGAGAGGTAATCCTTCAAGATGGCGCTCCCTAGCGGCTGGTTGCTTGTCTTTGTTCGCACTCTTGGAACTTCCCTTATATCTCCCAAACTGCGTAGGCTGGGAGTTAATGGTCCTCATCTGGTCCCTCAGCTCGTTGATTGCCACCGCAATTGAGCTGAGAAGATGTCCTGATTCTCCAGGCTCCTGGGACGGATCCGTGGCTTGTGCATGCGGGACCGGGTACTCCAGGGACAGGTGCACAGGGTTCTGTTCTGGGGAGGTGTGTTCTTCCCGTCCTGTGGAGCGTTGTGTAGCCAGGGCTGTCCTCTGCCGGTCAGGGTCCTGATCCCTTAACCGCTGCTCCCTTGTGGTTGCCATTTACATCCTAAGAGATCATGAGATATATCTGGTTACAGCGGGATTTGGCGTTTTTAAAAATAAAATAAATAAATAAATGACGGCCTTCCAGTCACTGAGCAAAAAAAAAGGCAGTGCCCATGGGTCTCATGTGGAAAATCCAAGATGGTGGCACCCCTGACCCATGACCCCACGTGACCCGAACCAAATGGCAGTGCCCATGAGTCCCATGTGGAAAATCCAAGATGGCAGCACCCGACCCTTGACCCCACGTGACCCAAACAAAATGGCAGCGCCCATGGGTCCCATGTGGGAAATCCAAGATGGAGGCGCCCATGTGGAAAATCCTCTTCACGGAGGTCAATTAGGGGAATAGGGCCGGTAGGGGTTACCTCCGTTACCGCCTGTGGCACAGAGCAAAGCGGGGGCTGGCAACAGGGTGCGCCCTCTGCTGCTTCCTGCCTGATAACTGACTAGCTCAGTCACGCTGGGTCGACTCCCTCCCTCCCCTCGCTCCAGATTGGGGTGGGGGGAGAAGGTAAGGAAATCCAGCTCCGCACCCGAACTGCGGTGCCCATCGGGGTTGCCCTCAGAATCCCCAGGGGAGTCCTCAAAGGCCCCTAAGTCCTCCTGGAGCTATTGGGGGGGAGGGGAGAGGGAGGAGGAGCGTATGGGAAAGTATCAGCCCACTTACCCTGCTCCTGACTGTTCCCTGCTGCAACACACCAGACCCCTGGTGGTGGGTGACTTGCAGCAGCGGAACCTGCTGGAGGCACCGACTGGAGTCTCCTGATTCTCCTCAAGGGGAGAGGAGGGGGCAAGCAGGCTCCTCGGTAAGGCTCAGCTCAACCCAGCACACTCGAAGACGGAAGGGGAGCGAGCAAGCCCCTAAGAATAATGATGAATTTAAAAATAAACTAAAATAATAAAGCAGCTCCCTAAATGAGACGCTAGGGAGCGAGGTCTGCGTCTGTTAACTCCAAAGACAGAACTCAAACTGGAGAGGGAGGGAGTGTCCTGCACCTGGTTTGTGTCCTGCACCACAAGTTTGAATATTTGAGGTCTGCCTTCTGAGTACCTGGAAGCTGGACACACCCACGCTGAGGAGTGCCAAGCAGAGAGCTGAGGGAGAAAATGCTCTGACCAAAGCCAGAACTAACCAGCGACAAAGAGCAGGCCCAAAGAACAGCAGCTTATATCTACCCTCTATGCCCACCCTGAAGCCACCACTGATTGGTCCTCCTGTAAAGGTGGAAGCATGCAGTAATTGGTCAGTGAATGTGTCTGTCAGTCTGTTGGGCTGCTCCTGCTCCTTTCTACAGCCCTCTCCCCATTGCCATGCCTGTCTCTGAATGGCACTGCATGTGCTATTTACCTGAAAAGCGGAAGTCTTCAAGATGGAAACTTCAATTCCTTATAAAATTTTGACCCTTTATCAAATCACTGTACAATCTGGCAGAGATGAACCTGAAGGTCCGAGATGCAATCTTTCTAAATTCCATGTAAAATGGATGGAACACAAATACGTTACAGCCACAAATGGATAAACAAGTATAATATAAGAACCCTTTATCCAATCCTTCTGGAATTTGGTACAGTTAGTAATCCTTGGGAGAGGTATAATCATGCCAGGTTTCATCTGTATTAGATGGGAAACAAAGACGTTACAGCCCGGAATGTGTACAGAGATTTTTGTAAAGTAAAACTTCAACCACTTATACAATTGGATTCTTTTATCTAATCTTTCCGAAATTTGGCATAATGCCCTTCATTGTGGGTACAATCCTGCCACGTTTAATCAAAACCGAATGAAAAATAAAAATGTTACAGCCAAAAATGTGTTTTTCACGTTTTTCCTATTAATTTGTAATAAAATGTTTCATTTTTCGTTATGTTTTCGTTGTTCAATAACGAAAAAGAAAAATCCCTATTTTATTTTCGTTCTTATAACAACGAACACAAAATGCACACCACTAACATCCAGCATAAACTCCTTGTCCTCATCTTCAAGGCTTTGGATCCACATGACTGTGTTCCTCCTCATCTTTCTACCCTCATTACCCACTACCACGCAGGAACTTCACGCCTTCTCTGCCACCATTCTTACCAACTCCAGAGTTTCCTGCTCCCTAAACTGGCTTTGCTCCTACTTCCATGCTGCCCTCCATGCCTGGAACTCCTACCCTGAACGCACGCACGGACGCACGCACGCACTCTCTTCTGACATTCTAACCCCTCCTAAAGACCTAGCTCCTCACCCACATAGACTGCTCATTTTTAAATAAAATAGTAAGTATAGTATTTTTTATTTCTATAGCGCCTCCCACTAAACGGCACTCAGAGTGCTTCATAACATGATACAATAAAAATATAAAATCCATTTAAAAGACAAAGCCATTTAAAAACAATTTAAAAGGCGATGGTAAAGTGGGAGGAGAAAACACATTAAGGAAAAGCAGCAGTTGATCCTAAGTTTTCAGGTGCTTTTTAAAGGTAAGGAGGGAGGAATGGGGATGGACATCTGGAGAGAGCGAATTACACACTGAGGGGCTGCCACAGCAAAGGCCCAATTGCCTGCTGACTTAAGGCGCAATGGTAGGATCCCCAAACAGCAGGTGGTTTCCGAGCGCAGATACCCATTGGTGCGAGACTCCAGAAGAAGGTCTCCAGGGCCTATACCTTTCAGGGCACTATTGTCACGTTTTGCGTTTTTCTCATAAATTACAAAGGGAAAATGAGCTAAGTTTCCCAGCTGAACTGGTGATACTGGATTGGGCTACACTTTTTCCCAAATTGTATAATATGAGTTTACACTTCACTTTAATATCCAGCTAGCAAAGCAAGTATTGTAAAAATGACAATACATTTTTAAATAAGGGAACATGAGACTTTTGGTATATAAAAATATATGCAAAGTTTACTTAAATGTAAATAGAAAGTATCAGTAGCTTACATAGAATGGTATGATAGCCAATCAAAGTTACATGATCTTAAAACATTTCTATCTTAAGAAAAAGCTTGTAAAAGCTTAACATATGCACAATTCATTGGCTCAAAGATATCAAGAATTTATACTTTACATTCAACCCAGATCCATCCTTTCTGCTATGAAGATGTTAAGTGAGAAAGAAATCCAAGCATGTGGATTTTCAGTCTAAGGATCAATTCTCTGTGTCTCCCTCTTTAAAGGCAGATTGTTAGAAG
>QEPC01001726.1:81730-94969 GCA_003113815.1 Sphenodon punctatus | reverse complement strand
GTTTTGACTTTTTCTCAAGGTTTAAGCTGAATAGAATTCTCTTAAGAAGAGAACGGGGCACAAAACCAATCAGGTTTTGACTTTTTCTCAAGGTTTAAGCTGAACGGATCCAAGGTCTCTTGGATTTGGATTACAACGGATCCATGTATTTTTATCAGAGATAATTGTCAGATCAGAGAAAAAATAACCAGATCCTGAAGTTATTTCAACTATAAATTAATAGATATGTTAGCTGGAATAAACTAGCAAATCCTCCTTCTTAGTCTGGAGATTTCTCTATGAATAGCACTATCTGTCATCTAGACACCTAGATATAACATTCCAGACTTCTTGTCTAAAAAAATCCAAGTTAACCAGAGGGAGTTAGCTTAGCTAAAAGGGGCCTCTTTATGGCTTAGCTAGACCAGAGGGAGAGCTAGAGATAGGCCTCTTTATGGCTCATCCATTTGGTTGTTTCCTTGGCAACAGTCAAAGTTCAGATGGGGAGTTTTTTTAGAAAAAACTTCTATTGGAATGTGGCTAATGGGGCCCTATTTGGACCTAGCTAGTCACAGAAGCTGATTTTAAAAATCAATGCTTGTAAAGCACAAATCCAATACATTAAAATAGAAAGTTAACATATAAAAACTCAAAGTTTAAAACACAGATGGCCAAAATATATAGGCCTATAACAGGAAATTCATGACACTATGCTTCTCCTTATACTGCCTCATCGTCAAGGTTCCCCCTCCTCCACTGTAAAATGGTATCCAGAGATGATCCTGGAAAAAGTACAGACCAGTAAGCTTGACTTTTGTGCCAAGCAAAATGGTGGAAAATATCATTAAGAACAGAATCGCTCGGCATGTTGATAAACATGGCTTAATGGGGAAGAGTCAACATGGATTTAGCAAAGTTAAGTCATGCCTCACTAATCTGTTGGAATTCTTTGATGGTGTAAATAAGCATGTGGACAAGGGAGACCAGTAGATATAATGTACCTGGATTTCCAGAAAGCATTTGCTAAGGTCCCATCCAAAAGTCTCTTGAGAAAATTAAAAAGTCATGGGATAAGAGGTAGTGTCTTACTATGGATCAGTAACTGGTTAAAGGATAGGAAGCAAAGAGTAGGACTGAATGGTCAGTTTTCACAATGGAGAGATGTGAAAAGTGGTGTGCCCCAGGGATCTGTATTGGGACCGGTTATAATATATTTCAGGCGATACCAGCCCTTCCCCTGCCAGGAGTTAAGCATGAAACTCCCTAAACACAGACGTTTCTGTTGCTGCCTGCTATACAGTGTTTTAGCACTTGATCTTAAAGCCAAGAGCTAGATCGTGATCTCCTGGTGAATCACAAGCTAGTCTCCAGTAGAACACAGTGTGGGGACAGGCTAGGAGTGCGGAAGGGAAGGCTCTTTCTAAAGGTGGAGTGCTCTTCTCTGCTATAGAGATCAATTTCTGAGGTGCCCTAGGGCTGGAAGTCAGGGGGTCAGGTCCCAGGTTGGAGTGAAGTCAGTAGAAGTTCTGGTAGATTGCCCGAGATTGACAACTGGATCAAGCAAGTGGCTCTCATACTCCATAAGGCTGGCCAACCTCATCTTAAAGCATCAAGTACTAACCTCCTCTTGGGACAGAATATCTGAACAGACTGACCTCTGCCCTGGACCTATCTGGAATGGACTATGTCCTTAATTAAAACATGAGTATAGAAAAATATTTGAAAACAAGCCTTTACTGCACATGTAGTACATACTGCTTCTTTTGACAGTAGCAATATTTGTTTTATATTTATATGAGCTTTTATAAGATTTTAGAATAGAATTTGTATGCTCGCCGGTAGGAAAAAAGTTGCAACTATCATGGCATGTGTGATGTTTGTGAGGAAGTTTACCTAGGAGAACCGAAAAGTGGCAGATTGCTTTGGGATGTGTTGCTAGTGTGCTACTCTAACCTATTGCTTTGTTAAATTCCCCAAACTGATTTCAAACCTTCTCATAAGTTTTCACTTATCCTGAATCACTAGGAAAGAAAGAGATACCCCCTTGGAAAGCTACAAAATTAAAACAAAAAATCATGAAATCAGTTTTAGGATAAAAAGGGTTGCTCAACAGTACAAGAGGCAATCACAAGAAATAATATAAGCCATGTGCTGTGCAAGATCTCCTGAGAAACAAATAAAGAGTGAACTTCACCCAAGTATAGCACAGCAGCTGTAACAGAATATTCTACAAGTTTTGGTGCCGTGATTCTGAAAAGATTTAGATAAAAATGTAGCTACTGTCTTGGCAGTTAACACACTCTAGTGTCAAATAAAATCCAAGATGTAACACAGTAACTACTATCTCAAATTTCTTTTGCTTTAACAAAGGTGGTGGCCTCATATGAAGCTCTTGGTGGCTGTATTTGAGAATCGTTGCTTTACCAGGTCCACCCACCTAAACTAATTAGCAAAGCTAGATAAAAAAACATTAAGTGTTTCTACACTTCTGTAAAATGTTTATAAAAATGGAGAGTGGATGTGATGAAGATGGCTTTGCTTTAATCATGTAACTAGAACACAAGCTTTTATACTTTTACTACAAATCATTCCAATTCAAGTTGTCCATAATAGTGGGTTTATTATTATTCTGAACATAATACCCAACTATTTTTTGTCCCGATAAAGCAACCAAATACCACTTCCAAATTTGCAGAATAAAGAACAGATCTGAAGAGTAAAACATGTCCCTAATCCTTGGAAGAGGCACCAAAGCACTTCACCTAAATGAAGGTACAAATAATAATTTGCACAGCTTTAAAAAGATGCAGCTGGTTTATTCAACAAAGCAATTTACAAGGGATTCAGTCCCAACACCCAAGTGCAGGTCATTTGTTACCACTGTCTGATTCTCCTTCCTAAGGAAAGCCTTCCCAGTGCCTCCCTTGCCCAACACATATAAATTAGCAGAATATGCCACCCACCCTCTTTTCCAAACATTCTGCGTCCACTTCTGACAGTAGTGCCCAACACTGCCAATGGACTCTCACCTCTTCCCCATAGCAAGAGATGTGCTCCAACGATAATAACCTCATAGGGAGGTGTTCTTTGCTCCACTCATCTCATAAGATGCTTTATCCAAGGCAAGGAATCCTCTGATGATAAGTTCCTCTTCTAGAGTACCCATCTATCCATTTTTCACTCAGTACACCAGTAGACCTTAGAACACCAGTACCTGGTTATTTCTGCGTATATGACATTATGAATACAACACAACTGGGGCATTTGGCTAACAAATCACCATGCCTGAACAATAACGATCTGCTATGAAGAAGGCAAACCCCAGAATCACATGGGCCAATTCATTAGAAAGGGAAAATTCCTTGCAGCTCCTTATCATGAGCCTGTACTATGGCCACATGAGCCTGCAGCATGGCTGCCAGCCGCTAAGACACACTCCCAGTGGGCGGGAAACATGGCTTGGGGGCTAGCTGCATGCCAGAATTTAAGCTTGGTAGTGGCTTCACAGATTCTCTTGAAACCACTAGGTGTCCCCATTCTGGTCCAGCAGAGGCCATCACCAAAGGCAGCCTGCTTTGTGTGTCCGATTGCCCCAAGTGATCACTAGGCCCCACCTCCACCATTCGCACCATAGCTAGCAGTCTGCTTTGACTTAGAGCACTGGTTCGATGTAATGATCCCACCCACCTACCCACCCATGCTCTTATTGTCTAAATTATATTTTATGTCTACACTGCAAAATGTTTATGCAGATTTTTTATAATGCATGATATTTCAGTTCACATGGAAGTCAACATTCCCATAAAACAAAAACAATGAAAAAACTGTATGAAGTGAAAAGCCATTAGCTAATGCATACAAAAATATGAGAGAGAAGAACCAAGCTCAATTCTTGCAGGTGATGGATTCTGCAGTAGTAAAAAGAGCATACATGGTAAAATCTATTTTTGTCTGGATTCTCAAAGAATGCAGAAATGTGGAGACAGCGATGGTACTTCTGACCATAATCACATTTTAAAAAGGTATTCCTATGAATTGTGCAGTATCCTCTGAAAACACCAAAATGAATATAAGAAGCCTAGATCAGATGAAAGTCTTTTTGCAGTCATTATGGTCCCAATTAGGATATTGCATAGATTATGACACTCCAATTACTCTCCAAATCAGCTCCTGCTGAAAATATAATGCTAAGCAATACTATGTATTATATAGATGAGGTAAACTCGTTTATTCAATATATGGCTTAAACAAAGGACTAACATTTCCTGGACTTGTAGGAAGTTCTTACTAAAAATCCCAACACAATCTTAATCACACATTTTTGCTGTCACATTTAGGACACTTGTCTTTTGGTATAAGACTTCAGAGAATGCTGAAGTCACATTTTGATGTTTTTTCCAACTACCAGGAGGGCTAAAAACCTTTCACAATTTTATTGAGTGTCAACAATCAATGGTAAAAGAAACCTCTAAAACTGCAACACACAATAATATCACTAGAACTATTAACATGCAACAGAACAAGTTATTTTTGTTTTATGCAGAAAACATACATTGCCCATATGACCAAAGATGATTACAAAATTACCTTCTCAGCCTTTAAAACCCTGCCAAACAATCATTTACTTAGACAAAATGATTACTCTCTCATTTCCCTTTGTACAAGAAGCCAACAAGTCCTAGCAAGTCCAGGATATTTAGAATAAGTGTCTCAGGTGTTAACCAACCAAGCTACAGCACCACCACAAACCCAGCAACAAATACTAAGGTCATTCTTTAGATTCAAGCATTCTAGAACTCTCTGGGTGAAAACAGACATGACGCTAGCCACCCTTTAACCACCCTTGGTGGTTATTTATACATGTTGCAGGGCTGTATTGGTGCCCCATGCAGCCCTGCAACATGTATAAATGACCACCAAGGGTGGTTGAAGGGTGGTTAGCGTCATGTCTGTTTTCACCCTCTGATGTGCCATGACAAGGTCAAAGTCCATGTCAAATGAAACCCCCTATAAAATTATAGGTGATTCCCTCTCTCTCTCTGTAAATCCAGCGTCAGTGAACAAAAGGGATTATAACTTTATTTTATAAATACCCACTTCCAATTACTTACTAGAACAAAGGCTCTTAGCTCAGAAATTTATTATTCCTTGCCTGTGCTCCATTGTAACTACTGTAATTGTCTGGAAGCACTGCAGTTTGTAGTAAATTGCAACTTGCCCTGTAACACTAACTTGCTCAGAGACATGTTGTTCTAAGAATATGGTGCTCTGCCTTCTCTCTGTTGTGTCACAGGACCAAGACCCCTGGCTTCCCCAGCTAAACTTCTGTATGTTGGTCAGGGCTGGGGCAGGGTAAGGTGTCGCACGTGAGAAGATAGGAGAAGCAGCAACCTTTTCAACACCTCCAACCACTTTTCCACTAAGTTGGCAGCGGTGGGGGAGTCCAAGCAAATTACATAATTTCTCTATATCTGCCACTGATATAGAGATATGATAGGTTGCTCATGTGGACACTTTGCCCTGCCACCCGAGCCATTTGCTGTAAGGTAAACTGCTATGAGGCCTATTGCTGATGCAGACACAGCTTTAGTTAGCAACTTAAATTAGTATTCCCTGCAATTCCAAGTTACTTTGAAGTACATTAAATGAGCAAGTGGGTGAATTCCATAGGCAGCTGCCCTCTTCTGATACTGCAGATTCCAAAACAGTCGGTCAGGATCCAAGTGGGGTCGTGAAAACTGCAAATGGGGGGTCATGA
This sequence comes from Sphenodon punctatus, assembly GCA_003113815.1. Classification (NCBI taxonomy): domain Eukaryota; kingdom Metazoa; phylum Chordata; class Lepidosauria; order Sphenodontia; family Sphenodontidae; genus Sphenodon; species Sphenodon punctatus. The sequence goes on along the minus strand of QEPC01001726.1, from coordinate 89,232 downwards.
TCCTGACTGAAGTTTGATATACTCCCTGCTGCTTGAAATATAGTCATGATATTATATTTAAGTATCAGGCTAAAAGCATGGGATCCACTGGCATACTGCCTCCAAATACCAGTGCCATACTTGATGATTTGATTTCAGTTGTCAAATGTTCCAAGAACAGCCAAAACCTAACATCATATTTACGGGACTACAAACAAACTTGCTATATTATACATATATATACATATATACACACACACATACATACATACATACACACACATTTTTAACCCTTCATTTTGATGGTCAGCTGATGTGGGCTACTATCTTGTTGCAGCTTTTGTACATGCAATGCTGTGTCCATGTTCTAAAATCAGTATGTGCAAACAGGTTTCTAAGCAAAATATTTCCAAGTGTGTGTAATACAGGACCATGTTACAGTGGATTTCAGACTACTGTCCACTTGAGGTTACTCTTCAAGACCACTTGCAGACTTCAGCTAATGAAGAATTCAGAGGCCCTGTGTATGTGTATATATGTGGAGAGAGAGAGAGAGAGAGAGAGTGTGTGTGTGTGTACACACACACACACACACACACACACACACACACACACACACACACACTCTCTCTCTCCCCACATATATACACATACACAGGGCCTCTGAATTCTTCATTAGCTGAAGTCTGCAAGTGGTCTTGAAGAGTAACCTCAAGTGGACAGTAGTCTGAAATCCACTGTAACATGGTCCTGTATTACACACACTTGGAAATATTTTGCTTAGAAACCTGTTTGCACATACTGATTTTAGAACATGGACACAGCATTGCATGTACAAAAGCTGCAACAAGATAGTAGCCCACATCAGCTGACCATCAAAATGAAGGGTTAAAAATGGAGTGATTCAATTCCAGATAGGGCTACTGTAAGCTTAGGGGTGAAGTTGGAAGAAATGTAAGAACTCCCTCTTAAGCAGAAAGCAAAAGCCTGCTTTATAACCAGTTTCAAAAGTCCAAACAGATTTCTCCACACCATTTTTCTGTTATCTGCAACTGAATTCAATTTCCTTTTCTATGCCAACTTGACCCCCTACCCCAAGTCCTAATCCATTAAGGCGTTCAACAGATAGGGCTTTGGAACCAGCTACAAGCATAGAAAAAGAATGAAGGTACATTTAGGATTTTAACATTTGGCAAGGCCACACACAAAATAGTACTGGTATACACCCTTTGAATTTTTAAGTAAGGTTTACCAAAGCATTTTTGTCGGTTACAAGCAACGAAAAAAGAACCAATATGAAAATGCCTGGTAAAGTGTCAACTCTCTTCCCTCTGATGCTAAAATAAAACTATTTCCATTTCTGACACACACACACACCTCCCTCTTTCTGGGCTTAAATGCCAACGATTTCCTCAGAAAACTCAAGAACACACCCACACCACCATTCCAGAAATGTACAGATTCAAAATTAATGCTTTACGACAGGTTAAACAATCCACACTTTGCAGAATATTGTTCAGAGAGGGGATCTCTGTTCTGCATCAGGTTAGTTGCCATCACATCCAGAATAGCCTCAAATTCCTCCACTGCCAGGGGTTAAAAGTTCAACCATGCCTGCCTGATGGTTTGGAATGCAAAAAAGGTATTTTAGATGACTTACTGGAACCAATATTTGCATCAACAAAAAATGAAATATTTCACAAAACAATAATTTGTTAAATCAGTAGCTACTCTGCATATTTTCGGTCCCTCGGGGTACATAAAGCTTTTATGGTCTTCCTTTAGGGAACAAACGCTACTAAGCTCTGGGGATGAAGCAGGGACTGCTAACACTAAGTCCTGAAGAGAACAGGATGATGTGTGTGGACTGTGCGAGCATACATAGAGCCAAACAAAGAACAATTTTAGTATGGATTTTTAAATTTGAAAACATTTAAATTCCCTCAAGATCTTGGGGCTTCCCCATCTCCCATATATGAACTATACAATTATCTGTAAAATTTCATTTACGATTCAGATCTAATAGTGGCAACACAAGTATATCTGGCTTTTCCTTAAAATGCGCACATCATATAAAGCAATTTTACTGAAAGACTGCTCTGTAATAGGAAAGAAAACCATAAGTTTCAGGGTTACAAGAGGAAACAGGATGTTAATAAATAAGAAAATGAGTGTTACCACTTATCCACAGTGGCAGATGAGCTTCTGAAAACCCGAGTCTGGCAAGGACGAAAATGAATCAACCAACGATGGAACAGAAGTGTTTCAAAATGCAGCTTTGATCTCTAGTGGCCTCCTTTAAGCTTTTCTGAAGATTTGCAGCTGCTTAAATTTTGTGTGTGTCTGATAAAAGATATACTGATTTTTTTTCACAATCTTTTTCCACCACAGTCTTTAAATGAAACGATGACTGTAGTTTTAAGCCGATTAAGCCTTTTCAGGTCATTGAGCTAAATGAAACCAGATCAGTTTCCGAGTAAGCATTAATGTACACATTTTCAGTGTCCTCTGAAGAAATCTGCTTTTATACCCAAGTACGTACTTTAAAAGCAGTCTGCTTTGTATACATTAAAAAACATCACACAACTTTTCCTAAATAAGGTATCTGCAAATGAGCTCACTGTACTGAAATATCCTGGCATTTAAAGTCACTTAAACTGGGATAATGGACATCATGAAATATTGTCATGCCTGAAACGGGTTTTTAGTGCAGAATTTGACGCAAAAATGAGTAATGCTAAGGCAATTCAGACGATTTGTTTCCCTTCCAGTCCAAATATTTGGATTGAGCCTCTTTTCCTGCAGACTCTGAAGGCGGTTCAGCCCTGTTCCGAAGAATAAATTTCTCACAGAAAGGGAAAATTTAAGATAAAAGATTTGCAATATTTTCTTTCTGGGACTGATATCTTCCTAGTAAATCTACATGACGTCTGAGGTTTAAAGAAACACAACAGATATCATAATACACACTGAAGGGGCATTGCCAAAGTCTTCTTAGACAGGGCTCTAACAGTATATACATATTTATTTACTGTTTATAAAGAATTCACTTGTACAAATGGCACTTGCCATGGGGTTGGAGGACTATAAAAATCCAGCTCAAGTACTATATTGACCAGAGGTGAGTGGATTTTTACAGCCCTATTCTTAAGACTTGCCTTCAGTGACTCCAAGGCTCTAGTTCTCAAAGGGTTCAGTTGCTGCAAACTCTATTCACTTCACTAGTGCTTGCACTGGCAGCACACTTAAAGATCAGCCTTTAAGTGATGTGCAGCCCAAATTCCCTTCTTAGATTACTGAAAGTAAGATCAGGTTCAAGAAAATATGAACAAGGTAGTGAAGCAAGATTATGAACTGTAAAGCAGGTCAAATGGTCTTTTAAAGAACATATATACAAGCGTTCAGATCTATTTTGAAATTCAGATACTAAGGTATCCTTTGGTTCAAGTTTCATCAAATGAACAAAGTACTTTTAGGATTAGTTTAGCAGTAGCTTAGCACTATTTTAATGCCAGCAGTTCAGCAAATTGTATACACTTTTGGCAGCAGTGTAAACCTAAGGTGAGTAGTAAGACAGCCCTGAATTCATGTCAGATACTTTTAGCAACAGTTATAAGCACCCCCAAAAAAAAAAAAAGAGGGAGAGTTTTATTTCTGAACTGGTTAAGAGATTCTCCTTGTCCAAATATTCCACTATTTATTTTTTTAATCTTTAGTCCAAGAGCCAGATTCAAACACCAGCACAAGGAGTAAGGTAGCAATATAGCCCTGCAACATGCATAAGAAATGTTAAAATGGTGTTAAAGTGGAATTAGCGTCATGGCCGTTTTCACCCTCTGTGTCTGTAAAAGTCAATGAATTATTCCCATTTATACTGGTCTTACATTGTGCCATCTTTAGTTCTGACATTTACTTGCCTGAGGAAGGACCTTGTGTGGCCCAGAAGAATTTCCAGCCCTCTGGCTACCTGCCTCCTAGAAGCTTCCTCCAAACCCCATGCACTGCAGCTTGTTGTCTACAGGCCACCAGCAGCCACCAGACAGCTGCAGAATGCTTTGGGGCTAGCATCCACACCCAACATGTAGGTGTCCATACCCTCCTATTTATTTAATTTATTTACCTATTTATAAAAAAATTATTATCCCACCCATCTTGCCACAGGCAACTCTGGGCGGCGTACAATTAAAACAGAATAAAACAACATCAGAGTTAAAAACAACACATAATAGGGAGAATTCAAATATCCCTCACCACCCACCACCCCAACCCACCCTACCCATCTTCCCCACCAAAGGCCAAAAGGATGTTTCAGCCAAGGAAGCCCTGCAGAAGCATGGATCTAGCCCCCACATTATCATCAAGCATTTATATAGCGCAAGCAATGTACCTGGCGCTTTACAAAGTAATGGAAAAGACACGGTCCCTGCCCTAGGGCTTACAATCTGAGAGGGTGGGAGGGGAGACGAAGGAAGGGAAACAGAGGGAGAGACAAGGAGTGTAATATTCACAAGGATGCGAAGTCCCAGGTGCACGTACTTGGCTTAGTTACATCAGGAATGATGGCTGGTTGGTCCATGTGGTGAGGATATGAGTACACAGACCTTAGGTAATAGATTGTACTGGATGGAGGGTACCAGCGGGAGTTAGGTGAGGGGAGCATGAAGTCGGGGAGGGCAGAGCGGAAGAGGTAGGTCTTGAGGAGGGAATCTGAAGGTACGAAGGGAGGGGGTGAGGTGGTTGTGGGCAGGGAGGGAGTTCCAGGCATGGGGGGCAGCCAGGGAGAAGGGACGAAGGCGGTTAGGGGAGCAGGGGAGGCGTGGGAGGGCGAGAGAGGGGACAGAGGAGGAGCGGAGTTCACAGACTGGAGTACGGAAGGAAATTAGCGCAGAGAAGAAGGGGGGAGCAAGGCTGTGAAAAAAAGGTTCCCCACCCCTGATCTAAAAATTGTCAGTAACTTGGCTTTCTTGACTCTACCAATAGATGGTCTCAAAAATACCAAATACAAATTTAAAATCACCAAGCAAAACACTAAAGCTAAGTTAAAAAAAAAAAAAAAAGGCTTAAAAACACAAACTAGTGTTTATTCTTGGTTCTGACAAAGGATTAAAAAATACAACTAAATAAAGGATTAAGACATCTCCAGCATCACTATCTTCAATGGCAAATCAGTTGCGTTTGTTCAAATTTGCAGGTGCCCAACCGATATATTCGTAATCCCTTTTTCCTTATAAAAACATATTTGGGCAAAGAGCAAGACCGATATGGACTATGTTGCCAATACGTCAGACAATAATGTGCATATACACTAAGCTTCTCTGCACGGTGCAGAGATCAAAAACAGGCAACAAATTCACAGTAGATTATGAGGCACAAATCCATAACACCAATTTGAAAGTTTGAAAAGAAACAAACAAACCTTGACTTTTAGCAAACTCATAACAAGAAAAAATCTTGGAAATAATCTAGGTTTGAAAAAAAATTACCTGAAGTGGCCTGAAAATATCAGTAAAAAACCCTGCAAGTTTAAACGAATAAGAAGGAAGTACTCTTTCACTCAGTGTACAATACAGCTGTGGAGCTCACTACCAGGAGGTGGCAGTGAAAGGCAGCACGATAACTAGCTTCAAATGAAAACTAGATAAATTCTCAGTGGATAGAGCTGTTAATGCTTGGGGCTTAAACCCTTGGCTACTAGTATCTGGGAGTGGTTTGCAGGAAATGGTCACACCTCCATGGCCTGTACTTGTACTTCTCTTGAGCTACTGTAGCTGACCATTGCTGGAGACAGGATGCTGGACTCAATGGACCATGAGTCTGACCCCTTAAATGACCACTACAGAGATCATTAGTGGTTGGCTTCCAGTGATGTTTTCAGATTAGAATGCGTTTTTAAACTAGGTCCAAAATCCAGGTGGACTTCTTGTTATGTTCTACAACAGCATACATCTTGTTCAGAATGAAAGTAGAATCTCTTATTTTGGAACCTTAATTTATCTGCATCATCACAAACTCAAAACGTCCTTCATGTATTTTCAATTCAAGAGTTCCTAATGTAGCAAAAGAAAAATAGAACAATGTACTATTTAGCTATACCTAAATGGAATATATGGTGGATTAGATCCAGATAAAAGTGCTCTGTAGGCTTCTTCTGGTGTTTTCTTCAAGTAAATCACCTAGGGGGAAAATAAAACCTATTATTAGAAAAAACAATGTACCCTTCACCTGAAACAAACACATAGTTATATCAAATCAAGTTCATATTTGTTCAACATATTTCTTTGGACATAGCAATGTTTTGATTTAGGTGTAAACTAAAAGAGCAGTGATGTACTTATACTCACTTTTAGTAGTGGAATATCTATGAGCTGCCAGTAATAGACCCAGTTTTGCCAATTTACGCTCTAACCATAAAATATAACATCACTGGGGTGTCCAAAACTCTGGCACATGAAAAATAAATGTAACCATTTACATAGAAAGAAGTTAAGCAAATTAGTGAGGTACAAGCCAGAGAAAATCCCTCCTCACTTCCAGAATTTTTAAGTTCTCCCTTGACACAAATGCATCTTCTCCAAGAACAGGCAGCTTCTCGCCAGAAATATATCTTTCTGTTCCCCAGATCAAGGTCCACCTGCTTACCCACAGCCATCCCTTATAAGCACTGCCACTCACAATATGGCTGTTGCCATGCTTCCCCAAGGAAAGACCCTGCTCTTCTTCCTCTCACATAGTAAAGGGAGTCTACTTCCATCACACCATAGTAACACCTGCTGCCTGAGCCCTTTCTCAGCATGGCCAAAGTTCATTATAGTAGTTTCAAATGCCATCAGCTCTGCTATCTATTGGCAATGTAGTTTTAAAAAAAAAAAATTCAAGTAAAGTTAACAAAGTGAGGAGCCTCCTTGAGTCTACTAAAGTCAATTAGAAACAAGGTGTCTACACGTTCACTTTGATTCAATCTGAAGTGTTCTTGAAGCAACCCAGAAGTAGATCACATGCTGAAATCGGCTGGCAGCGCCCAGGGCCATCCCTGCCACTAGGCAGACCTAGGCGGTCGCCTAGAGCAGCAGATTGGGGGGAAGCGGCAGCCAGGGAACAGAAGGTTGCTACCTTGTAAACAAGGTTCTTCGAGATGGCTCCGAACATTCTCACAAATGGATTTGCGCTTCCCTTACCGGCACATACCAAGCTCACTAATTTAAAAGCCACGTGACATTCATACGCCCCCACACTATATAAAGGTACCTTCCTGCCTAAACTCAACAGTTCCTTCCAACCTTAAGCGATTATGAAAAAAATGGTGTGAAGCTGGAAGGTGTAAGGCGATGGGGCCCGAGGGGTAGGGGCAGGGCACAACAAAGAAAAGGCCGGAAGCAACGAGGCCCACAGAGTCTAGGACAAGCCCCCTTGGGGGGCCATGACAACAGCACACCAGGGGCCCCAATACAGGGGCGAGGCGCAGAGTCCAGGAGTGAGGAAACCCCGCGGGAGGAACAGAAGCAGAAGGAACTGACAGCCACGCC
>QEPC01001726.1:28953-78839 GCA_003113815.1 Sphenodon punctatus | reverse complement strand
GTTCTCCCTTTATGCGGAGTGGGCAGCTAGAAGCGCTGTCCATTCCGCATAAAGGGACCCTGCAATGAAAGAGTGCTGCAGGGGGCACTCTTTCATTGCAGGGGCCAGGCAGGGGGAAAGTTCATACGGGGGCACCCAATAGAGGCGCCCCCGTATGAACTAAGAGGTGCATGCGCGTCAGCAGCTGCCAGCCCCCTGCACAGGCTGGGTCCCAGCCCATGCAGGGGGCTGGGAGCTGCTGACGCACGCGCAGCTCTGAACCTCCACGAGTCCCTTCCTCCCTGGACACAGAAGTGGCGGTGCTGAGGAGAGGAACCAGCCTCACCATGGTGAGTAAATTGTGGGGCCCGGGGTGGGGGTGGCACATGGTGGGAGGAGAGAGTGGGGGGGGCACATGAGGAGAGTGCGGGCACACGGGGGAGGGGGCAGGCACATGGGGCGAGAGATGGACTGTAGTTTTTGTTCACTTGATGTGGAGTGTTTGTTTTGCTGCTGCATTTGTGGGATCTGTGGATACCTTTGCAGCCTCATGGGAATAGTTTGCTTTATGGTTTTCTGGTTTTTATATGGGTTTTGTTCACTTGATGATGTGGAGTGTTAAACACTAATTCCCCCCCAATGCACATGTAGCAGAGGGCAAGGAGGAATTAGTATTTAATGCCCCATGATTCAATTGAGGTTCTGAAATCCTGAGATGTAACTGTTAGTCCGGTGATTCATGGGCCTTAAAATCCTCCCCTGCGCCCACACACACGCAGCAGAGGGCAAGAATAGATTGGAGTCCCTCCAACACACATGCAGCAAATCCCTTCTTTCTGGAGCAGTATTCTTGCCCTCTGCTGCGTGTGTGTGTGTGTTGGGGAGGAATTTTGAATCACAATTTAATTTTTTAATTTTTTTTAAACCACACAGAATCCACATGCAAACTGTGTTTTGGTGCAATCCTTGATCTGGTGTAAAAACGGTGACTGGTGAGTTTCAATCTGTGGTTTTAAACAGAACCAATGATAACCTTACATGGTTATGTAGAATGCATGGCATTGTCAGTCCTCCTCAGTATCATGAACTACTGGACTCAGGCTGTGACTTGGGTCTTTACAAGGATGAGTGCCTGTGTTTTGGGTTTATAAATTATTTATTTTAAGCTTGATGTGCATGCAAACTGTGTTTTGTATGGTAACCCTGGGAACTCCTTGCTGCTGGGTTATGCCGCCCACTGTTGCCCTGGCTCCGCCCACCATTGCCCTGGCTCCGCCCCTAGACTCACCGGCCTTACTGCCCCTCCAGCCTCAAAACCCACCAGCCGCCTCTGAGGTGAGGGATGGGGACCCTCCCACCTTCAGCCCCCATCCTGCCCTTGGACTCCCCTTCATTGTTTGTAATGACAGAACCCATGTGTTGTGGGAGGAAAGCTAGAATGGTCACCAACCGGAAGTTTTTGCTCTACTAACTCCCACTGAACAGCATAGGCGCTGTTCAATGAGTTCTCTACCACCTTAACTATAGCGCCACAACCGTGACCCTACAATAATTGTTATTAATATAGTAAGAGCAGTGGACCTGGCACTGAGCAATAGTTATAAACAGGTCCCTACCGCCAAGGGGCTTATAATCTAAGAGACAAGGGAGGGGGAAACAAGGTTGAGGTGAACAAAGCAAGAGACAAGAGTACATTAATGAGCTTGAGAAGTTGCAGGTGGACGTGCTTCACTTAGCCATCACATTCTGCACCAGCTGCGGTTTCCAAACAGTCATCAAGGGCAGTCCCGTCTAGAGTGCATTGCAGTAATCTAGTCTTGAGGTGATACGTGACAGTGGACAGATCCCAGCCAGAAAGAAAAGGTCACAGCCTCCTCACCAAATGGAGTTGGTGAAAAGTGCTCCTGGCCACCACCGCAAGCTGGAGATCCAAGTGAAGTAAAGGATCCAGAAGCACTCCAAGAATGTGAACCTGGCTGACCAGAGGGGGCACCAACTCCATCAATAACAGGAGTCCCAATCCTCTCCAAGTCAAAAGTCTGGCCAACCATCACCACTTCAGTCTCGTCAAGATTCATCTTCAATCTGTTCACCTGCATCCAATCCCCAACAACTGCCAGGCACTGGGTAAGCACCAAGACTGCAGGACCTGCAGTTCTGTTGCTTGTTCATATTCAATATAATAAAAACCTTTCCATTTTAAATTTTATATGAAATGGTTTACTGCTGTGGCTCTCTCTCCAGCGTGCCATAGAATGCAGAGATCCCATTGTAGTCTCAGAATTTAGATTTTGAGGCCCAATCTTGCAAACACCTACCTGCAGGTAGTCTCACTTCAATGAATTTATTCCACAGACAGGCAGAATTTTTTCTACTACCCCCTTTAAGAGAAGTCCTAATGCTACTCTGTTAGTATGGTTGCCACATGCATTGCTTCCTTCTCTATGGAGTATAGAAGTTTCCTATTCTGTTGAGAGTCTTTTGTAATGAGATACGATGATTCTGCAGTGTCAAAGCAGTAAATAGCAGCAAGAGATTTCTCACAACATACAGGGCCTATTCCAAATTATGAGGTCTATCCAATAAGAGGGTCTTTTAAAAAATGCATTGCCACTTTTCAAGTTATAACCATATTTTGTTCACAAATATGACACAGAAACCTGACCACTGCTGAAAGAGACACAGCTACTGTTGTGTTTGGAAAGTTTGAGTATTGCCTGGGCTCCATATCACCTACTGAATCTGAAGTTGCAAAACATTTCTGTTTTGGCCTCTGGTTTCCCACTCTCAACTTCCTGAATAATTGTTTCTGAGAGATAAACTGTTCCATGCTTGGGACACTGTCTAGGCACGTACCAGATAATGTTATACTGGCTGCATGCCAATTGCCAAGGTAACTTATAACTGTGTGTTCTAGTAGTAGTAGTAGTAGTAGTAGTAGTAGTGAGTAAAGCAGGCTTAGAAAATTCTATCCTTCCATGTAAAAAAAAAAAATCATTACCAACTACAGTTGAACACATCTTTGTGGCAAATTACTTTGAATTTGCAAAAATAATTCGAGGCAGTGGTGGGGAAGAGTTTACTAAAAGAAAATTAGAGGCTCTTGATAAAAGCACTCTAGACTGAGCGATTGCACTTCTGAGAAATAGTCTGACCTCTAAGGCACTCTGCCAATGCAATTCTCATTCATTTCAATGCAACCTATACTACTGGAGTGTTTTGAGGATTAGGTGAAAGTGACTAGCAACTTCAGCTACTACTCTAATTTAACGTTAGAAGATAACATTTCCAGCTCCCAAACACTAATGCTAGGGGTAAAAACAGACATGACGGTGGCCTACTTAGGCCTGGGAGCCACCAGCACATTTGTTTTGGCACTGCCAGATGTTGGCCTGGCATGGGGTAGGCGGCTAGCCTGGGCTGCGTCCTCAGAAAATCTCCGAGTCACAGGCTGGGCTAAGGACTGTCCATGTGGACCACAGCAGGCCAGCATGTCTGTTCTGCCCTGCCTTACCTGCTGTGGGTCAGGGGCTGCTATGGCTACTAATAATTGGCTGCTATGGCTGTCCATCAAGGCAGGGCCACCCGCATGTTTGTTGAGCCCCTGGCCCTACTTGGGCCTTACGGGCAGCGGGATGGCTCTCTGGATGCGGTCACATTTGTCTGGTGCCCTGACACGGCCCAGACCATGTCGGGTGTGTTTTCCCACTATGGTAGCCACTATGCTGGCTGCACATCTGTTTTTACCCTAGGAATAGAAGTGTTCTATTAGTGAGACAATTTGTATAAGATTTTCTCCCCTGTGGTCTGCTTAAACAACAACAAATAATTTACATTTCTTTATTATATAGCAGGTAAATGCTGTCCCTGATCAGGAATGATTAACAATGATGTGGAAAGAAGTATCAAGCAAAAATGACTGAGGCGGCAAGTCCCGGGAAACAACTGGATCTCACTCATGTGGTTTAAAGCAGAACAATCTAAAAATAAAAATATTACAAAGCTACCACTATAAGCCTCCTCTACACCCATATACACCAGAAGGAAAGGAGGACCAACCAGCACCAACCCAATCCCAGAGTCCACTCCAGATATCTTGGGAGCTTATAAATATAGAATCATCCCCACCTTTTATTTCAAGGCCTGGGGTTCATCTAAATGTCACCCTTGTAGCTTGCTTTAGAAATTAAGAACTGCTGTCAAAAATTTTGTCACGTTTAGGGAAACTATAAACTCCCTATCTGAAAGTAGGAATTCTGCCCGAGCAGCCCCTGTACCTAAAGATTTTAAGAGGGGAGCTATAAAGATTGACCTCCAATGATGGTAAGAGGGGCAAACCAAAAGAATGTGAGCAACTGATTCTATACATTTCTTTTGGCTCTTACAGCAATCCAAACACAATCTCTTTTCCTTTGGGATACCCTTTAATCTTCCCCATTGTATAGGCTGACAGGAATACATTTAATCTGGTCAGGGTCAGAGCTCTTCTTCCATTGCATAGCCTAAGATCAGCCAGGTAACTAGGTCCCTGGAGAGGTATTGTGATTCCCTTATACAACTGAGAAATTTTTGTGCCTGAATTAGAGTATGTTCGTTTTGCAGTTCCTTGTCACACATACGTGTTTTGACTTCAGACCAAATTCTGTCAAACGAGAAGGACAAAGCATACATCACTGAAAAACCTAAGGAACCCAGAATTTTATTAATTCGCTCAAACCAACTGCCCATGGCAGATTGGACTGCCATGTTAGCCGATGAACCAGAAGGTAACAGCTGCAGACGCAGCCAATATTTAATAGCAGCCAATTTGGCATGCAACGCTACGCTACGCATGCCTGCCTCCGCTCTCAACAGGGCTGTCGACGTACATCAGGGAGCATGCACAATAGTTCTCAGAATTCTATTCTGCTCCACCTCCAAATTATTCAATTTATGAACCTTCCATATTTGTACCCCGTAAAGGAATTGTGGAATCATCTTAACCTTGACCAGCTTGCAGGCTGGTTTAAATAGTCTACCCCCTTTATTCCAGTAAAAACTGGCAATACCCCATCCGGTAGCTCTGGCCGCCATTCTGGCGGCCTTAAAATGGGCAATCCAAGAGGGATTGCAGACACGAGCAACCCTAAGTATTTGTATTGCCTTACCTGTTCTATTTTATGTTCCCCCAGACACCAATTATGGTGCCTCCGAGTACTACCAATCTCCATTACCTTTGTCTTGGAATAATTGATTAGAGATTCCTTCTCACAATAGTCTCCAAAAGCCCCCATCAGTCTCCTTAAGCCCACCTGTGACCTAGCAACAAGCGCAGTATTGTCTGCGTACAGGAGAGTAGATGTCAAATATCCTCCAGTCTCCACTGGGTGAAAGTCAGGGCTCGCCAATGAGCCCCTCATATCACTCAAAAATAAACTGAACAATATTGGGGCCAAGAGGCAGCCCTGTCTTACACCCCTTGCCACTACTACATTATTTCTTTAGAGGTCATTTATTACCGTAAGTCACCTATGAATTTTTTTTTTACCCCACCTTATTAACTCGGTCCTTTATTTGGGTGTTTATGCTCATACCTTCATCCTGCTCAAAAGGACAGAGTTAAGTCATTGCAAAAAATGTTTGTAGGTGACTTATGATAAATAAATGACCTCTAAAGAAATAATGTCATAGTAGTGGCAAATAGTTTAAAAGAGTAAGTATGTACCATAAATAGTGTATGGTAATAAATTAAGTACATATGGTGTCTTAAAGCTGATGTTACATTACACAATATAGATAACAAAGTGTAAATAACTTCCATCCTTTTTGGCATTTAAGTTTTACTACATTGTATGTTGTTAAATGTGTTTTACAATGCAAGTGTAATTTATTTTTTTATACTTTTTGGTGTTTGAGTTTTTGTAAACTGTATTTTGTCAAATGTTTTTTGAAAGGTAACTTTTTAAAAAGAAATGGTCCTGCCTTTAAGGTTTTTTGTTTTAGTAAAGTAGATTCTCTAGTCTGCAACAGGTCATGAAGAGATACACCTACAAGGCATCAGTGAGAAACAAGGGTAAAGGAGAATTGGTCACCTACCTCGGTGAATTCCTTTCTGCCTTGTTTCCGGGGAAACTCTCCGATGGGTAGCTCTGCACTTGGCCACTGGAGGCAGAAGAGTGCAATCTCCGTTGCGCATGCGTTGTGGAGCTAGCCCTCCGCTCTTCAGTCTGTATCCAAGCTGTAGGGCTGCTGTCCACTTCCACTGAATACTGTTAACCAATAACTCAAAAACTCTGCATTAGGTTGCAGTCATACTTATAACAGCCCAATAAACTATTAAGGGCAACAGAGAATCTAATTGCTATACCAGACTACTGGGACACTATTACTTCCTGTCCCCCACTGTTCTAACCCTCCTGAGTGAGGGCTAATGGGTTTATCTGCTTCTTACTTTCTTTTCCTTCGGTTTTTGTTGTTGTTGCTGGTGCTTTCTTGTAGGGAGGGCCGGAGAGTTTCCCCGGCGACAAGGAAGAAAGGAATTCACCGAGGTAGGTGATCAATTCTCCTTTCTCCCCTGTCTCCGGTGAACCTCTCCGGTGGGATGTACCCAAGCCCTATACCTCCTTATGGGTGGGAGCAAACTGCGCTGGACGAATCCAGCACTGCCTGCAGCACCCGTCTCCCAAAAGCAGCGTCTGCTGATTTGTATGTATCTATCTTATAATGCCTTACGAAGGTATGCAGGGACGACCACGTGGCCGCCCTGCAGATCTCGTCGTAAAGAGCCCTTGCTTTAAAAGCATAGGATGTTGCTGCACTGCTTACCAAGCGTGCCCAAATTTGGATTGGAAGCACCTTACCTTTTGCCCTATAGGCCTCCTGAATACATTGTTTCACCCATTTTGAGAGGAGTGTTTGAGGCCTTGGATCTCCTGTAACCTATTCTAAGGTTCACAAATAGAACCGAGGTTGACCTAAATCCCTGGGTTCTACGGAGGAACGCTTTTAGTGCCCTTCTTATGTCTAATTTATGCCAAGCCTTTTCTTTAGGATGTTTCGCGTTTGGGCAAAAGGATAGCAGCACTATCTCCTGATTCTTGTGGAATGGAGTGTTTACTTTTGGAACAAATGCTGGATCCACTCTGAGCGTAACCGACTGTTCTTGAAAAGAACAGAAGTTTCCTTCAATTGATAAGGCTCCCAATTCTGAAATTCGCCTAGCTGACGTTACAGCTATGAGAAACACTACCTTAAGCGTAAGCATATAGGTTGAAATGTGTTTTAACGGCTCCAAGGGCGGTCTAGTAAGAGCGTCCAAAACTAAATTTAAGTCCCAAGTAGAGTATCTGTGCTGTACTGGTGGCGATAGAGCCTTTGCTGCCTTAAGGAACTGTCTGACGTGGCTGTGTGTCGACACCTGTCTACTGGTCACTGCTTTCAGGACCGAGCCTATTGCTGCTGCCTGTCTTGTCAGTGTGCTTGGCTTAAGGCCCTTGTCCAGTCCCTCCTGAAGGAACTGCAAGTTATCTTTGACCCCTGCTTTACACGGGTCCAAAGCTCTGTCAGCCAACCACAAGGTGAACACCTTCCAGGTAGCTCTACACGCTCTCCTTGTCGCTGGGCGCCTGGCATGTTGGAATGTAGTGAGAACTGAGTCCGAGTAACCTCTCTTCTTTAGGGTCTCTCTGACAAGAGCCACACTGTCATGTTGAGGTTGTGTAGATAGTTGCAGTGGAGAGGCCCCTGCGTTAACAATGTTGAGTCTGTTCCCAACGACATGTATCTCCCGTGGCTAAGGGTTATGAGGTCGGAAAACCACGGTCTCCGAGGTCACCACGGGGTTACTATGAGTAGACGAGCCCTTCCTTGATGGTCTTGTCTATGATTCTGGTGATCAGGGGAATAGGTGGGAACGCATACAAGAGTCCCGTTGGCCATGGCTGCTTCAGCGCATCCACCGCCTCCACCTTCGCACATTGAGTTCTTGCCATAAATCTGGGTAATTGTGTGTTGTGCTGGTTGGCGAACAGGTCCATCACTGGGAGGCCGAACCTTGCCATGAGATCCTTGAAGACTGTCTTGTTCAGCGACCACTTGTGTGGGTCCAGAGTCTGCCTGCTCAGCCAGTCCGCCAGGTCGTTGTCTTTGCCTTTGATGTGCAAGCCTTTCAGGGAGGTGACGTTCTTATGGGCCCATCTGAAGAGAATCTCCAATTCCCTGTGGAGGATCGGTGACCTGGAAACCCCCTGGTGATTGATATATGCCTTTGCAGTGATATTGTCCGTGTAAATCAAAATGTTTCCTGTTCTCCGTCCCTGGAACCAGTTGTTCCATTGCGAGACGTATGGCTTTCAGTTCCAGGTAGTTTATACTGTGTGCCTGGTCTGCCTTGCTCCACTACCCCTGGACTGAGCGGCTCCCGGAGTGAGCCCCCCAGCCTGAGAGGCTGGCATTTGTTGTGATTGTCTGCCTTACTGGTTCTGTGATTGGAACACCCTTGGCAAATGGCTTGGGGCCTAACCACCAAAACAGAGTGACCAAGCCCTGGGGGAATCCACACCCATGGGTTGAGCCCCGCTGTTAGCTCTCGCTGCATAGGCCACAGCAGCCTCTGCAAGGGTCTCATATGGTGCTTTCCCCATTGCACCTGTTTTGTGCAAGAGACTAGCAGCCCCAAAGTGTGTGCCAGGGTCTTTAACTTCATCCTCCTTTGGATCTTTAACAACCGGATGAGTGCTCTGATCTTGTCCTGCCTGGCTTGGGGTATCAACGCGACTCCTAAGTTGATATCTATGAGCACCCCTAGGTGCTCCAATCTGTGAGTCGGCTGGAGATGGCTCTTTTGCAGATTTATTAAGAACCCATGTAACGACAAATATTCCATTGCCCTGGCCAGGTCTACTGTGATCTTGGTAGGGAGGGGGCCCTGACTAGTATGTCATCCAGGTATGGGTAAATATGTACCCCTCCCTCCTGAGGTTTGCCACCAGGGATACTAGAATCTTCATGAAGGTCCTCGGGGCGGAGGACAGGCCGAATGGGAGGGCCCTGAATTGATAATGTTCTTCCCTGTAGCAAAACCTGAGCCACCTTCTGTGGGGCTGCCAAATGGGTGTATGCAGGTATGCCTCCTGCAAGTCCAGGGAAGCTAACCAAACTCCCTCCCTCAGGGATTGGGATACGGAGGTTACAGTTTCCATCTTGAAACTCTGTGGCCGGACTGACCTGTTCAGGAATTTGAGGTCCAAGATTGCCCTCCATGTCTCGTCTTTCTTTGGGACTAGAAACATGATTGAGTAAAGCCCCTGACCCCTTTGATATAGGGGAACCTTTTCTATTGCTTGACTGCCAAGGAGTCTTTCGATCTCTTGTCTCGTAGAGGCAGGGGAAGGTAGAAATCTTTGTCTGGGCCTTCTTAGCAGATCTATGTGGTATCCGTGGGTTACGGTCTCTAGAACCCATTTGTCTGAGACTGACGTTTCCCAGAGCCCTGAGAAAAGTTGTAGCCTGCCCCCTACCTTTTGATCCCCTCGATAGTCAGACATTCTGCTTAGACTGGCCCGAGGGAGGGCCCCTTCCTCTTTGCCTGTCGAACCTGGGAAACTTCCCTCTCCTTCCTCGAAAGGGGAAGTTGTTTCTCCCTTCTCTTGCCTGCTGTTGGAACCTTTTAAAGCCTCTGTAGGCTGGTCTGGGCCTGTAACTTTGGGGATGAAAAAACTTCTTCGTACCCATCTGCTGGAGGTTTTTCCTTTTGCTGTTATCATTTGCGTCTGCCAGTACTTTGTCAAGGCAGACCCCAAATAATTTCTGCCCTTTGTATGTGGTTGACGCCAAGAGGTTTTTTGTTGTTACGTCACCCTGCCACGATTGGAGCCAGACTCTTCTCCTGGCTGCTATGGAGCTTGCCACTGCTCGGGCTGACCACCCCATCGCATCCACAGTCGAGTCTGTGAGGAATGTCATGGCTAGCATCATTCTCGAGGCGAGTACCTGGGCCCTGGAATCTGAAATCTCTGGGTCCTGCGCCTCCTGCATCCAGGCGAGGAGTGCTCTGGCCACGTATGATGACATAACATTCACCCTAGTGGCAGTGGAAGCTGCCTCTAGACCCCTCCTAAGGGCCCCATCTATTGGTCTGTCAGTATTGTCTTTTGGCTAACAGTCCCCCCTCTGTGGGGAAAACTGTCTCCCTAGCCAGTGACACTGCTGCCACATCATCCACCTTTGGATTTTTAAATATTATTTCCTTCTTTCTAGAGAAGGTGTACAGGGCGGACTGAGTTCTGTTCATTCTATGTGCCTGGTCTGGCAGCTTCCACTCCTCTAAGATTAACCTTTCAAAGGCCTTATCCACTGGAATGCCTCGCTCCCTGCCATGTATTGAGGGCAGATAGTCTCTCTCCTCCTCCTCCTCCTGTGAATCGGAGGAACCATCTTTTACTGGCTTTTCCTTGAGGGCTTATGTCTTTGCCACTTGCGAGAGCAGGGACTCCCTGTAGCTTAGAGGGAATTTCCTGTCTCTGTCACGAGGGTCTGAGGATATGTCCTGTGACCCTGCGGGATCTGAATCCTCTTCCTCGTGGTCTGTATTGTTGCTTGAGCCTGAGGAAAATACGGCTACCAATGCTTCCCTCCTTTTCCTGAGTTGCTCTCCATCAGAGCTGGCTTCTGAGTCCTGAGAGGAGATGTGGTCTATGGCTCCCTCTTGTGGTCTCTTTTGGAATTTACCGGGCAGATTTTCCCTCCTTTTTTTGGATTGTTCTGCTTCAGAGCTGATCCCAGAAGCCTGAGGGGAGACGTGATCTGCAGATCCCCCTTGTGGCCTCTTGTCTTTTAGGGGCCTTCCCAGCTGGGCCTCCAGCCAGCCCTATCTTAGGTTTCCCCCCTTTCCTTTACCCTTGGGGGATGGGGGAGCTGGCCCGGGGTTCCTCTTGCTGTGCAGTTCACACAGTTTCTCCAGGTACTGTAATATTTTTCCCATAGTAGAGGCCATCGATACTTGCTGTTCATCCTCTTGGGTCTGATGAATCTGGTCACCAGGAGCTGAGTGCCCCTGCTGCTCCATAGCGGGGAGTCTGTGTCCCGCCGTAGGGCCTGCAGCTGGAAGCAGCTCTGTGAGGGAGCTGTTCTCAGACAGTCTCTCTTCCCGCCCCTTGCCTGGGTGGCTTCTTGCTGTGCAGGCGGAACCCACTCCTGCTTGCGGTGCTGTTCCTAATAGCGGGGGGATGGTGGGTGGAGCCCAACCTCCGAGGGGTCCTAACTACCCTAAACCCCCAGTGGATCCCCCGTTCTCAGACACCTTGCGAGGGAACTGGCCTGGACTGTTTGGGCTGCTGTTGGTGCTGGCTGGTCCTGTCCATGTGGCCCCGCTTGCTTACCTGGCTCCCTGACCCACCCCCACTTGGGGTTTGAGCCTTGCTGGAGCTCCGCTGTCCTGCAGCTGTTGATCCAGCTCCGCTCCCTGTTACTCTCAGGGCACTCAATACTAGGGAGGACCCCCTTCTGGCAAGCCTTTCACCTAAGTTTAACCTGAAAACCCTGTCTAATTTGTCTTTCAGGCGCTGAGTACGGCGAAAACGCTCCCAGCGGCCCGAAGGCAGGAGAAAGACTGAAGAGCGGGAGACTAGTTCCACAACGCATGTGCAACAGAGATTGCACTCTTCTGCCTCCAGTGGCCAAGAGCAGAGCTACCCATTGGAGAGGTTCACCGGAGACAGGGGAGAAAGTCCAAAGACAGTGGAAAACAGATAAAAGTAACAAAAACCTGGCTCCTAACATCATAACATTTGAGGTGCATCTCTAGTGTTAAGATCCAGCTTCTCATATCGAAGCTTGCTTTCCATGTAATATAACAGGGATAAGCTATCCGGAACAGCCTGACACTTTAAGGCAGTTAGTGCCACCACGAAGGCACACACACACCTGCAGATAAGAGGCTTGTGCCTCAACCAGGTACTAAGGGGGATGCAGGCGCTGAGGTTAAAGGGGACAGCACCTGAAACCCTCACACCTGGCCAAGCCTCCACAGGCTTAGTGTCTGAGTAGGGTCAGCTGGCCTGGGCATGGCTAGGCCTGGCCTAAGATAAAAAAGACTTAGCTTAGGGCTCAAGGGTGGGGGAGGCTGCTGCTGCCTCACAGCAAACTGGTTTCAGAAGGGACTGTGCCTGCCCAGGAGAGGTGCCACCTGAAAGGTTCTGTAAGGGACTACAGAAGTGCGATGACTGGAGTGTAGGACAACGATGAAGGATTGAGAGCACTGTTAAATAAGACACCTTAGAGTTGAAAATCCTGTATGGTATGGATGGGTTCTTTTGGGGCTGGATTTGGTAAAGATGAACCCCTCAGGGACACTGCTACAGTAAGATTTGAATACGGTTTTTAAGGCAGCTTATGTAAGATGGTGACTTGTCTTGTACAAAATCAATGTGCAATGTTACTAGATGAATTCTAGCTACAAAACTTGTTTCTTGGGTTCAATTTTATACTTAATATTTTAGTATTTGAGGAAGAAAGCAAAGGTTCTCAAGTAATAGTGCTCACAACATCACTTTGTGATGTTGCACAAACGTACCAGAGACAGCTAAACTGGTTTTTCTGTAGTATAAGGATTTAAAGTAGAGAGATAATCCCTTGGGTCAGGAATAGACACACCTCTCGTCTGGTCTCAGGCATACAAAGTATTGTAGATTTGTACAAACAGTACGGATACTGATAACTAGACTCCTTTTGTTAAAAGCTAGACTCCAGGAAACCAAGAACTGGGTTACTCTCCTACCTCAAATACTAGATTTTAAAAACCATTTAAACAAAATTGAATACATGGCAAAGTTGTTCCTCAGTTTCTTTACCATTTGTTAGCAAGAATGACTGTAAATCATCATAGTACTAACATAGAAGGGGAGATGGAAACTCTCATGACTATTAACCTAGCCCTAGGTATCTCCATCTCAGTTCTGAAATTACTTACAAATAAATGGCTTAAAACATTGCAGCCCTTGTCTACAGCCAGCAGAACACCACTAGCCTTTGTTTCACTGTTGGCCTGTACTGCAAGCTTAATCTTTCTGTGACTATCCTTGGGATTTTGAGTGGGCTGGGTTTTGGCAGCCAGTAAAACATATTCTAGGTAAAACTAAGACACCAAAACTGTGTTGGAACCCCTCTAAAGGCTCCACTGGAATTAAAAGAATCACTTTTATTAAATCCAAAAGTTTATCACTTATAAAGAAAATGAATACAGATGTAGAAATATTGCAGCTACATAGATACATACCCAGCAACATGAATGTGATCTTCTATTCCCAGTACTCTGTCTGTTGGTTTGGTCACACAAGCAGTTACAACAATACGCATGCATACACTGGGGCCGATCCTAAACTTTCATGTGCAAGTTTCATGTCGTTTATGTGCACATCACATTCCCCATATAGGGGATGTGCACAAGTTACGTGCATGCAGGGTTTAGGATCAAGCCCATAGTCTTACATAATGACAACGTAACATAGCATAACACTTCTCCTTCCTAAGATATGAAGTAGATGTTGGCTGACATTAGCTTGAAGTGCCCACACTGCAGACCAGACGGGATGCTTTCACTGAAAGGCATGACCCCCTTCTAGCAGATGGAAATTGCTAGGATAAGCAAAGAAATCAGGAAATGCAGACACAGTTATAGTGCCCCATTTCATGAACCCTGCCTTAGTACCACTTTTATCCACCCTTACACTCCACATTTAGCCAATTATAAGTTGGGCAATTTCTATGCTTATATAGGACATCTAATAAACACGATTCTCAATTTGTTCTCCTCCCAGTTCTCAGAATGTGTTTGTCTGTACTTTTGTGGTTAACCATCAAAAATTTCCACTGCGGGGGCAAGTCACTGTTCCAGGGTCACAGTATGGGTGGATTTCCCTCAGTACAACAGATGGTCAGATGCAATTAATTTCAATTCCCACTTTTGTATCTTAAGATACTTAAACAAGCATTTTCCATATAATGCTAGACAAAAAGGCCCTTTTATTCAACACAGCACATTGACTAGAGGACCAATAACAGCATACTGCAAGTTCATTTATTTCTCCTCCGTTGCTGAAAAAACTGTAGTAAATTACTAACACACTGTCTTATTACCAAGAATAAAATAATAAAATTCAAAGTATTCAAAATCAAAGCTACTGATTAGAACACTGATTAGGCTACAGTCCACCCTACAAACCATATATCAAAATCTCATCACATTACTATTATTATCATCATCATCAAGCATTTATATAGCGCCAGCAATGTACCTGGCGCTTTACAAAGTATGGAAAAGACACAGTCCCTACCCTAGGGCTTACAATCTGAGACACAGGGGGCAGGGACCACGACGCCCTAACAATTTAACTGCTCATAGCTATGATCTGGACATGAGGGAGCAACTGCTGGCTGTGTAGGTTGCCTATAATGTACAGTCTCATAAGGAGATGCTGTTGGCAGAATAAAGAGAACTGCCATCTGGGACTGTGTAACAGCAATCTGCTGACCCTGCAAGTCAGGCCAGCCAACCACACAATTACCATAACCAGAACTGCTAGAGAGACTATGCTGCTTGTCACTCCTAGCTGTAGTGCCAATTCTCCTTTGGATCAGAGTTGATAATTCCCTCACCCATACATCTCGTAACAGTTTCTGGGTCTCTAGTACCAGTTTTGATTGATACTATTTTGGTATCATGTCACTCCATGAGCTTTTAAAAATCCAAGAACAATAAACAAATTAAAATTAAGGGACACTGCAAATTGCATCTGCTTGGCGAGTCAATTCTATCACAGACTTTTACCATGTCTCTAACAGGGAATAAAACTTTCACCTAATTGTTTCTGCTGGGTGTGAAAGAAAGATTTGGAGTGTCAATAGGGCATTTGGTTGTTCCATGCTGGTAGGACCTACAGTTCGTTAACCACGTAACAGTGGGTGTTTTCAGATGGATACAGTGCTGCCCAACCTCAGAGCTGCTCTGAGGGGTGCACCCCCACGTCCACTCGCTCCCAGTTGCACCTGGGTTGAGTTCAGATGGACCCAGCACATTGCTCGGCCCATGGTGTTGCCTGGGACAATGGCCAGCTGGAAGCAGTGCAGCAGCGTGGGTCTATACATCACACGGACAGCTGATCCGCTTTGGGCTGGTGTCCAGGGTTTGGCTGGCTGGCTCTGCTTCAACATCTGGTGGGTCGCCTTTAAACGGACAGGCCACCAGGGAGAAGCGGGCTGGCGCACCCAACACCAGTGCAGCCTGTCCGTCTAAATAAGACCCATTGTCCTTTTGGCCCTGGTACTAGTCTGCTGTGGGATGTTCTGCCCATAGGCAGCCTAAAGTAGTCACAGCGAGATTCTGTGGAGCAGCTGTCATTCAGCTGCTGAGACTGAGGTTCAGCGAGGAAGGACTATTAAGGCAGCACAGGGACCAGGACCAGGTAGAGATCTGCACTTTAACTGCCCAAGATCCTCATGTGGCTCTTGAGCCAATCTGGCCACCCCTGTATTAGGAGACACTGCATACTACATGCTCCGCCCAGGTGTCTCGGACTCCAATCTCATCAACATCATCCATGCATTTGTCACCTAGAGGCTAGATTACTGTAATACCCTGTACATGGGGCTGCCCACGGTGATGGTCTAGAGACTGCAGCTGATGCAGAATACAGCAGCCACCAGAAACATACTACACCTGTGCTCTGCACTAGCTGCCTACAGTCTTCTGGACCTAATCCAAAGTGCTGGTCTTAACATATAAAGGACTTAACAGCCTGGACCATAGCTATCTGAGGGATCGCCTCACAGCCCAGGCCCTGGGGCGGTTCCTGCAGTCATCCAGGGGTGCCCTCCTGGAGATCCTCTAGTATCGCCGGGTAGGGACTGACAGGTGGGCATTCTGGGCAGCTGTACCAATGCTATGGAACTCCCTCCCCGTGGATGTCCGCCTCAGCCTGACTCTCGCTACCTTTCGCCATCCATGCAAGATGTGGCTCTTGCACCAGGTGCTTAGTGGAGGGGAGAAGCAAGGGGAGGCTTGGGGTGTGTGGATGGGTTGTCTTAATAGATTTTTTTTAACACATTCTGCCTGCTTTTATTGTAATTTTTATATTGATGATTTTATACAGATAGTTTGTGTGTGTTTTTACTTGGTTTATTGTATTGTACCTTTGTTGTGAGCCGCCCTGAGCTGCCAGAGACAGGATGGAGGTGGGATATAAATGAATTAAATAATAATAATAATAATAATAATAAGATGAAGATGAAGATGAAGATTCAGTGACTAAGAAAACATATGGACTCTGGTATTTTCAATTGTTTATTAATTGTGACAATACTTACACCCCAGGACAGTGTCTACAGGCCCAAAGAGACAGAAGGAAAACATGTCGGGTAGAAGAGGGTTACTATATCACACTTACAGGCTGAATACGCAACGTGAAGAAATTCACTTTGGGACAAAACAAGAATGTGGGACTCCTTTTAGTTAAGCTTAATTTTCAAAATAAAAGTTGCACAATTAATCTATGAGAAACAAAAGGATTTTACTATATTAGAAGCTACTATTTTTAATTAGAGAGACGTGTCCTTGTAGAAAATACTATTCAGAAAAGCATCTGTATATTTTTCAGTCTGAAAACATAGAGTGATGCAACAATGGTTGACTCAGACTTTTTCAGCCATGTTCATCCCGTCCTCGTGTTTGTAGTACTGGAGGCCCCTCTCCCCACCACACGTGCCTGCCGATATGTATAAACCCACTCCTCGTTCACTCCCTCCCCCTTCCTGTTGCTTCTACACCTCCCCACTTTCTCCCCTTGCTACTGCCATCACTTTGGAAATTCCCCCTCATTCAGAGTCGAATTAAATGTGGACTGTTATGATCACATACTCATGCTGCCCCCTGAAAACTTTTTGTACCCCCCACCTTGAGAACCACTGACTGTGCAGAACATTAAAAATGTGGTCTGTTAAGGGACCCAAAATTAACACTACTTTGATTGGTGGATATTTTTTTTTAAGACACACCAAATCATTTTTTTCTCCCAAAAGGAATAGTTTTATTCTGTGTCACCACATACTACAGCAGTTAAGGTTGACAGACAGTATCTGCTAACATGACCAAGCAAGAAAAAGGCTCAGGATAAGGTCTCATTTAGCTAGAAACGGTCAATTCCAAACTATGCAATATTTCCCTGGGGTTCTTAACTATTCTGTGCACTCCTGGTCTCCTCTGCTGGGATTCTCTGGGCACGGTAAACCTCACAGTCTGTGTTAGAAAATCCAGGGAGCCCCAGGCACTATAAGGTTAGTGTAAATTGCAAAGCAGGTGGCTTTACACAGCTGAACTCAGATGGTGTAATCCTACTTGGGGTGCTGCAGTTTGGGACCTCTGCTAATAGGGTTCTAACTTTATTGCAGGAAAGGAGGAGCTTTGTAGTCCACCTCCTATTTGTACTGCAGCCCACTGACCATCCTTTCCTTTACATTGTCCCCTCCCCATCATTTCTTTAACAGTAATGGTGAGGAGTCTATTTTTATAAAGGAAATAAGAATTCTGCCCCCCGCCCCCACTCCTTCTTCCTCCAAGTTCACCTCATGCTCTCCTGGTTGACATGACCACATGGCTTTAAAGTCTGCGTACAACAGCAGAATTACAATAAATGGAGGGTCCAAGTAGGAAAATCTCACTCTCTGTCAAAGGCCAAATGAATGCTTATTGAATAGGAAGGATATTTTGGGATGAGGGAGCGATATGCTACAAAAATTGAGGAAATGGGGTGTAATCTTGCAAATTCACATAGCTACCCTGTTACCTAAAGGTTGAATATTTGGTGCAAAAGAGTAAAATAGTCTCCCTCAAGAGAAGCTCATGTTTGTAAGATATGGAGTAGGCATGGTACCAAATTACTACTGACTTTTAGAGATGTTTAGAATAAAGTGCATTTCATTCGCTTCTACAAAAGAGCTTGTTCTCTTCCCATCGACCATGGCATTTCTTTACCTTTTGAACTGGTCTGTAACAGATGGCTCATTTCAGTACAGTAATGTTAGCAGGGAACAGTTACTTGGTAAGGTCAACCAGGAGAGCACATGTTGAACTTGTAGGAAGAATTGGAGGGGAAGAGAGAAATTCTTATTTCCTTAAAAAAAAAAACACCAATGATTCTCCTCATCATGGGGAAAGGACAATGTAAAGGATGGTCAATGGGATGCAATATGGATGGGAGGTAGAATCCAAAGCTCCTCCTTTCCTGCAACAAAATTAGAACCCTATTAGCAGAGGTCCCAAACTGCAGATTGGGACCCCAAGTAGGAGGACACCATCTGAAGTTCAGATCTCATTCCAATGGAGAATATTGGATATTGTATGCATATTTTTACTGCTGCTGGAGTTACAAAGGATTATATTCCAGTTTCAAAATGAGGGCATGCCATCAAAAAGCTTGGGAACAATGACCTATTGATTAGCAAATACAGGGCAAAAGAACAGAAGACTTGCAAAGTTATTCTGAAAACTACATCTGGATAGAATGTTTTGGTATCTTGCTCCTGAACTGGCAGAGAAATCTGTCATGATCAAGGTCACCTAGATAAGAAAATATTCAGTTCCCATTTAATGTAATGGGAAGGAAAGTTAATCTTTTAAAAGATGTTTTTAACAGTAGGTCAAAAATTAAACCTTAAACAGTTGATTCTGAACAATGAAATTTTGCACACCCCCATGAAACTAATTTTCCAAGTAGTTTCTACCAAGACCAGAATTTTCTCAGTTCACACCTGGTAGAACTCAATGCTGTAACATCAAAACTGTAGTCCCTGCTGAAGATATATCAATGCCACTCAGTGAACAGAGACAGATACAGAACAAATCATGAAAACATTCTTGGCGGTATCTATTTGTAATATACATGTTATATGTTTAGAAATCTACAAATAAAATGGCTTAAAGGACATTAAATGCATATTAAGTCCTTCAAAAGTGTAAAGAAAAAGTGGTCTAACAATTATGGGTGCATGGTTCCTCCCAAAAGTAGTTGCAGCCTGAACTTCTTGCATGCTAACTTGGTAATGTGGTACTTCTCTATAAAGGACGGACTCTTTATTCCATGAGCAAATATAAAGCATAGAAAAGAGGTTCCCAAACTGTGGGTTGGGACCCTAGGTGGGGCTGCAATCCCACTGTTACCAGATGAACTTTGTATATTTTGGGGGAGATAGCTGGCAGAAACAAACTAAATTCCAGAGACCCTACCACTCGGCTACAGCAGCAACTGAAGGGGGCAGGATCCATTCCCTCTGCCCATAAATTACTAACCCAGACTGGACTTCTGTTCCTCAGCTCATTGTTGCTACAGAAGAAACTAGATGTTCTTGCTGGGGGAGATGGCAAGAGCTCTAGTCCTACCATGCTGAGCTGCCAGCAGCAATAGGGGATTGCATCACCCCCAAGGGGAAAGCAGTGCAGCCAACTGACTGACTTTTGCCAACACACACATTCTACGACATCCTTTTGATTCCCCAAACCCATGCGATAATGCTTGACTTGTTGAGCTGTAAGTCTTTCTTTGAATTCACAGTGCTAACTGGAATGGCAAGAAATGAATGGCAAGAAACTTCAGTCTCCCTCAGTTTCATTCACAAAGGTACACAAGGTATTGGGAGCACTTTATGCTGTAAACCTAAGTTTTGGACTGATGTTTTTCCCTCTTGTTCAAGTCTAGTACAGAAGAATAGTTTTTCTTCAGTGTCAATGTCTACTTCCTGCTTTCGTGTGTCATTTGATGCAGTTATTGAATGCTAGCTGGTCACATTACCCAATTTTCTACTCTTAATCGTGTGAGAATATTGCAGAGAAGCAACTGACTAGTACCTGGCTATCTGAAGTCTTCTTGAGCCTTGTCAATTTGAAACTAGACATGGAGGAGCCACAGATATACCTCTAGCAGATCTCCTTCTGGATGAAGATCAGGTGTTCCTGACAGCTTTAGATCCACTATTAGCACTTAATATTTGGCAAACGTACAAGTGGTCATACCCTTCTTTCTCTAAGAAAATGTACTCAGATCATCAAAACCTTGGCCTACATTTGCCTGCTTATTCTTACCATGTCAGATCCGTTGATTGGTTTTAAAGTACTTATTGTCCGATAGTATATCTAAATGTTAAGTTTCTGAAATACCAGAGAGGAGTTACTTTCAGAAATAAATGATCACAGCAATACGTTTAAAATATTCCTTATAACAACTTGGTTTTGAAAGGAAACGCTTGTCCAATTAAGTAAGCAGACCTACTCAGTCAATACTCTGAGATAAAGCCGCTAGATTATCTGTTCCAATTTCCTTCAATGTTTATGCTACTTCCTTAGGAAGCATACAGAAATTCAATTGTACTTTTCCTGCAGCTGAAGCAAACATTTCTGGGGCAGTGCTGACCTTTTAACACCTTTATGTACAGAAGATTAACAATTAAATACACTATTGGAGCAAGAAGTTACACCAGTTCCTAGGAAATTAGATGTCTTCCAGAAGGGACCAGGATGGTTTCCTGAATGTCCCATGTAATGTATTAGATAACAATGGCTTGTTATATAATACGTTAAATTGAGCTGGGGCCTGTACTCACTTAGGCCTAACAGGAAGTTGTAACACACTAAAGAATTTAATTAGACTTTAACATTTGCTATTGACTCTCCTATTTTAAATACTACAATACACTGTTGGCATGAGCCAATAATGAATCTTTCATTTTAAAGATCAAGCTAAGTTATACCTTAATAGAGAAACTGTAGCAAGAAGAGATAGGTAGGAATATTGAATGATCATCTCATTCATAAATTAATATTCAACCACAATTTTATAAGTCAGTGTCTGCTCAGAGAAAGATATATAAACAGGGGTACTTACTGCATATGAACCTATCAAAAATGCTGCATTTGCGCGTTTCCGTTGGTCAAAACTGGTGTAGTGAATGATTTTCTTTCTTGATAAACTGAATGACTTTAAAAAGATAAGAGGGAAATGTCAACACATACACCCTAAGCAAATTGATTAAATCAAAGATACAATATACTCAATTTACAAGTAAAGGATTAGAAGTCAGAATAATTCACTCTCTCGTCTGAATACACAGAACTACTCAAGTGTCCCCGATTTCCTGGGACGTTTCGATTTGGCAGGACTTTACCAGCTGTCCTGCCGCTCCAGACAGCTGCTACAAAATCCCACATCCCTCTAGATCTTAAAGTTGTCAAAGAAGAGTTGCAGGAGAGTGGGGGTGGAGGGAGTGCGAGCCAGTGGTCGTCAGCATACTCTTGGTAGCCTCAGCTCAGCCTGCAGCATTCCCAGAGCCACCAGCAGCACTCCTGGATGCAAGTGAAGTCAGGCTGCAGTACCTTCCTTGAGCTTCTCGGCCATACTTCTGAGGGACTTGAGCTGGAACTCTGCTCCTCTGGCATCCGCCCCAGACCGCAATGAAATAGTTCCTTCACCTCACTGCTCAGCTCCAGTGCTTCCGCTACTCCCTGTACTCAGCTGCTGGCAGGCTTGCACACCAGTCACCAGTTCAGTGCTCTCGAGTCTGACCCAGTGCAGGTAGTTTCGGTTCCCACCTCTAAATGTCAGCGAGAATGGGCTCTGGGAAAAGACTGTTACAAGGGCTGAGCAAAGCCCCAAAATGTGGCAGGAAAAAGACTGGCCTTTTAAAGAGACAGGCAAACTAAAAAGCCAGAAATAAAAAAACAAAAAATGGGATGCAAATAGTAACTGGGGAAGAAGTTGCTATCTGGGCCATGATTTCATTTTTAAGTTCCTTTTAAGGCAACAATCAACCACAGCAAAGCCTCAATGTTAGGTCATGGCCCAAAGCCAAGCACTGTACAATGGAGAGGATCCATACAGTTTAATCTAGACAATCCACATGAAAGCGTGGGAAGAGCTTTACTCTCAGAAAAAGAGTTGTGAGCATAGTAGGGCTTCACTTTGAAATGGGGCAGAAGAAGGGGGTGCAGTGCCAAGTAAGTTTTTGTTTGTGCTCTTGTTTGTTGTTGTTGTTGTTTTTATGGGGAACAGTGCTGTGACAGGGCTTTGAAATCGACACGGGAAGGCCAAGGGTTCAAGTCCAGTTTATGAGAAAAGTTAGTCATTGTCAGCCAAAGTTAATAGCCAAGAGGCCATTTTAAGTTTGTATAAAAAACATAACGTAAGACATACTTCCCAAGCCTTCCATTTTAGATCTATAAGCAAGTCTATTAATTCCTGCTAAATCACAAATAAAAACCCAAAATAGGTACTTAAATCATCACAATATTAAAGCATATATAAACTTCAAAAATGCTGTGGTGTTTAATTCACTCAATGAATTAGCAATGAACAAATGAGTTTTTGTAGCGATAAGGTTATATAGCATGCCATAAATTAATCAAATTGTATCAGATGCCACATCACATTTCTGCTCAGTACCTGTATGAACTATTTTTAGGGGTCAGGTTTTTATAAGGTTACCACAGTATTTTGAGCGAAGCTTATGAACAAATATTCAGGATTCAAGTTTCCTGCGATACGCATCAAAGCAATTTTAGATTGAGCATTTCTAAAGCTGTACAATACTAGGGGCATGGTATTTTGACAGCCAAAATGACACCAGTTTTGTCAAATACCAAAGAGGATGGAAAGGATTTCTTCTTTATTGTGAGCAGTGAAACCCCAAAAGTAGTACAGAAATGTTCATGCTACAGTAAACAGTATCATTTATTCCAGCTACATTAAAATTTCATATGCTTTGATAACGGTTTCCAGTTTTCCTAGAATCTTAAACCTAAAGTGTATAAAAAAAGAAATCAAGGTACATGAAAGCTTTAGATTACAGAAAGTAATTTTCCTAAGAAACAAAAAAATAAATGACAAACTTGATAAAAGAAACGGATGTATGCCTTACAATAAGCTGCTTACTCCTATCCCCCATAGAAACAGTCCTTCTAACAGTGGATCTGGCTGTATGTTACGATAAGCTGAACTTATTCCCTACTGCTTCTACAGGTGGATGAACAGTGTGATTTAAATTAATGTGACTAGAGTACATCTAAACGGGACTATAATCTCCAGCAGTGGGGGAGGATGTTTCACTTGTCTTGACCTATTGCAAAAGGTTATAACAGCAACCTCCTTTATATATGAATAGTAAAAAAAGCCACGCAAGTATGACAAATCACTCCAACATCTCTAGCATAAAGGAGCTTTAAAAAAAAAAAAAAAAAACCCAGAAAGATTCACTACTGCTTAATTCTGTGGCAATGTCTATTATGGTTTAAACCATTAAAGTGACAAAAACCACTGCGATAATATTCACTTACACTTTTTACTATCACCTTATAAATTGAAAACCTAGTTTACAGTATTGTTAAACCTCATTTCCTTCCTACTATCAGAATATTTGTGGGCAAGAAAGAGGCTGCAGCCTTAGTGAAATAGCAAACAAAAGTCTTCTAGGTTGGTAAAAAATGAGAACTGATACACACTTTAATCTCCCCTATGGCTCCATATTAGTATGTTGTACATTTAAATCAACTCTGGGTATCCCAGGCTTAAAGCCAGAAGATGACTGGGACTGTATAACTGGCATGAAAAAAACACATCATAATTTGCTAATACATCGAAAGGTTGAGGGAAATTTACCAGATTAGACAACTGGCTTTTGGGATTCTGGAGTCTGGAAAGTGGAACTCAACTGCCATGCTACCTCCTCAGCTTGCTTTCTACAGTAAGGTAACAATGCTAACTATTTCTAGTGAGAAGCAAATAATGGCTGAAGCAATACTTTTGAAATGAGTTACCCTAAAACACTTGCATTGAATCTTACATTCAGCTCAACTCCAGTTTTGACAACTACTGCTAAAGCAATTAGTATACAGAGCCTCAACAGTTTTAAGCCAAGTGGGTCATCTTGTGAGACTAGGGTTGGTGTGAGTGTCTTAAGAGTCGCAATGAAGCCTATGAATTTATGTGATGTGCAAACTTGTCTACATACATGAATCATCTTTACAAAAACCAAGGTTTAAAAGTTACACAAATATTCTGAATATATTAACATTGTTTCATTTGCTCGGTTTGTTAGTCACTGCAGCCAAAAGCCCATCGAGCATGAATCACCTTGTTATCAACAGAGACAAAACCAAAGACTCTGGCCATTAACATAAAACTGCTGCCAACTCCCAGCTAGAACCAGCCCAATATTAACCTGTTCAGATGAGAAATCAAGCACGTGTCAATAAAATACTTGCGAAGTACCATATAGCGCAGTTGGATGTGCAAAAAGAGCTACCCTCATACCAACAGCCTCAACCTCTCTCTGGGCCCTCTCTCAAGTCGCCATTGTGGCGATGTCACAGGGTGTCAGACAAGACGTTAGCCTGCTGGAATCTTGTGGTTGGTCCATGCAGCCCCTACAAAGCCGCCTCTCACATGTTTGACATGTGCAGCCTAATAAACAGGCTGCCCCCAGCATGTATTTCTTGGCTGCGTGGGCAGCTCCCATTCAGCCGCCACTCACAGGTAAGAAACCCAAGACAGGCAGGCATTCTTCTCGCCCTGTTCCACCCACCAGCCCCTTCCTTCCAGTATCCTGCCACCTGCCATGACTCACAGCTGCAGTGAACTATGGGAAGAAGCAGCTGTACCAGCCAATTCCTTCTTCTGGACCATGACTCCAGAAGGTGACCTGCCCCTGCCATCCCCGCCCACCCACGGAGGTTCATACCTGGGTTTACACCAGCCAGCACTTTGCTACCCACAGAAAGCCGACTTCATCAAGCAAATCACATACTTAATTGAGCATCTGTACTGACAAGTGAAAGTAAAAACATCAAAATTCAGCTCCAGCATCCAATCCAGGAACTCCCAGCGGCCATGCCAGTAACCTCTCGCCATCACGAGGGCATCAATGAGAAAAAGCAACTGAGAAGGTCCAGCCTCCATTAGGGACAGCCCAACGTTTGGCAGGGCATACTCGTCTAGAAGAGTTGTGGTCTCGTTCTGATCCCACTCATCTCATCAAGGGGATCCAACTTTTCCAGGGTGCTGAACTTGGAACTGCAGCAAGGTTGCACAGTACCTGCTCTCCATTAAGCATACACTGAAGTCCATTGTATATATCTGCTAGCTGATGATCGTATAGGCATTCTCGCAGCATGGGTTTGACACCTTGCTCTGTACATCATGCCTCACCCAAATGCCAGCCAAGGCCAGCATATCCAGCACCCCCAACTTCTCTTGACCCTGTACACCTGACACCTGCAGCACATGCAGAGTAGAGCCGAGGTCATCAGGGTGTCCCTGGCAAACAACCTGCACAAATAGTTCCCTATGGGAGAATGGAAGAAAGACCAGCTCATACGGACTGCCAGCACAAGATGGCTATTTTCAAAAGCTAGGAAGAGATCTGAGTTGATTTCCATAATGGCCAGCTCTGCTCCCATACATCATTCCCCAGACAGCAACCCTGACTGCCTAGCAGTACTCCATAACTTGCCATTTCTTTACACTGAGTTCCCCGACCCAAGTAAGCAATTCCATGCCTTCCTGGTGCCAAGAGCTGTCAAATTACATGCTTGTAACGGGTTACAGTCCTTGCACAGAAGAGAAACACATTCAGCTTTGCAAAAAATTTCTAACCAATGGCTAAGCAGTCATCTGTCATCACACGACTGACTGCGCAACAGCAGCCAGTAGGTGGTCACGTGTGGCATGCAGCCAATCGTAGCCTCACAGCCGCTGAGCTTTGCAACACTTCAAAACCTTTAGTGCATTGTCTGCAGACTCCACTGATGTCTGTCATGCAGCCATGGACTCCAAGAATTTAGGGGTGCCACAGAACCTCTTCACTGCTGCCGAGGCGAGCAATACACACAATGCAACAATCTGCTGTGCTTGGTTCAAGGCAACTGCTAGGTCCAGACGATTTCCCCTTTGATCTGTGGCCAGGATAGTGGTGCACACGACATCATGGAGCTGGTGCAGAGTTCAGTACCATAGATTGCTCTTCCTCCAGTGACAACTGGCCTCACAGGCAAGGATGGAAGCCCTCGAAGGGGAGCGATGTATGCGCCAGAAGACAAGGCTCTAGTCACCAATGCCCTGTGCACAGCTGTACCCGCAGAGAGGCTTCTCTGGGTCAAGGAGAAAAGCACAGACTGGTGGGAGAAAGTTCTGCCCTTGTGGGGAGATGAGGAGTGGATCTCCAACTTCAGGATGCCCCATCACCTCATCCTCCAGACAGCAGAGATCCTCATGCCACAGCTGGAGAAAGAATACATGTGGTCACCCATCCTGGTGGAGAAGTGCATGGTCATCACCATCTTGAAGCTCGCCACTACAGACTCCTGCCACTTTTGCCCAGCCATTTGGCATTGCGACCTCCACGGTGGATGCCATCCCCGTCAATGTTTGCACCGTGATAGCAGAAGTACTGCTGGATCGGGTGGTGCCGCTTGTTGACCCACAGGGATGATGAAGGGTTTTCAGTGGAAGGGGTTCCTGAACTGCACTGGAGTGACTGAAGGGAGCCATATCGCTAGCATCTGCTCACCCCATATCAAGGATGACTAGCTGAACTGCAAGGGATTCTCCTCCACTGTTCTCCAGGCCATAGTGGAACACTATGCCTGATTCGTGGATATGCTGGCCAGGTAGACCAGGAAGAACCACAACGCCCACATCCTGTGCCATTCTCTGTTCTTTGGGCGCATGTACGCTAGGGACTTTGGACCCAACATTGCAGCCTGCATCAAGAGGGTACTCATGTAGCCTGTTGTTCTGGGGGACCTTGCCTATCCCCAACGCCCTGGCTCATGAAGCCACACAGTATGGCCCACAGCATAGCCCACACCCTGGAGCAAAGATACTTCAACAGGCAGCTCAGTGCCATGTGCTCTGTTGTGGAGAGGGCTTTGGGTATTTCAAAACAGTGCTGGAGAGCAATCATGAGCCATTGCCAGATTTTCAGCACACATTGCTTCCCTGTTAAACCATATTTCGGAGACCAGTGGGGCCTCGTTGGAGAACCCCCGCTCCCCTCGTTAGCTCCAGCAAACCAATGCTCTTCTTTTGGGAGCAGCTGAACCAAGCAGAGCTGCGCATAACCTGGAGAGATCAGAGACACCTTGTACTGCCACAAACTGCATTGCTAGTACAAACAACTAGCCTCAAGTTTCCTGATCATCAGTGGAACCTTTCACGAATGATTCCAGCGTGGTCAATGTGTTTCCCTCTGGGTTGCCAAACCCAACGATTACCACTATCAGCACCGATTCTGTTTTTATGGCTTCCTTGGAAGCCATATGTTGGAACCAGTTGGTTGTTCAAAACTGTATATCTAGCACACCCTACCTGGTCAATGTCAACATTGCCAGTAAATGTCAGACTGAACATCGAGCTACACTGTCTTCAACACCCAGCTAGAGATCAATCTGGCATCACTTTGTCTATGCAAATGTACATTCTTCAACATGCTTTTTTATCCACAATCATGAT
This sequence comes from Sphenodon punctatus, assembly GCA_003113815.1. NCBI lineage: Eukaryota > Metazoa > Chordata > Lepidosauria > Sphenodontia > Sphenodontidae > Sphenodon > Sphenodon punctatus. The sequence goes on along the minus strand of QEPC01001726.1, from coordinate 51,339 downwards.
CAGGATTATGAAAAAGAATTACTCACTTTTGTAATGTAACTAAAAGTTCTAGATTAGCCATCATGTTTCCTTGACAGAAAATTCTCTCTAGCAAAACCATGCCACACATTTCAAATTAAATCCCTATGGAACATGCTTAGGCTATTTTGAAAGCCTCTCTAACAAGATTACCCTTCTTACTACAAAAGGAAAGAATCACATGAAAGAAACATGCCAGTATAAGTGAAGAAAATCCAGCTTGTTATCTTAAGTCAGATTTCCCTACTCATTTACACAGACTTTAAACATCTAACAGTACCAGTGTTACACAACTCAAGTGTCTAAGTTTTGGAACTTCTGAAAAACTTAATGATCACAATCCAGTAACAACTCAGCTGAGGTGGTTTAAAGACATATTCCTCCATACAAGAATATTTACGTATTTAGCAAAAAACTGAATTAAAATTAGAACCGAGGATGAAATAAATTAAGCAAAGTTTGCAAGTTTAGTTATTCATCCTTTGGTGCATAAAGTCAAATATTGGATACTTTTCCCTAAACTTCAGTGCCAACCTAAATTTAGAGTTTGCAAAAGATTAAGCCATTTTATGCAGTATGCAAGTCAACTGCCCCTTCTCGCTCCCCCTGCCCCCTTTGCTTCCAAGCTCCTGAATTTCCTCTCTTCCAATTCTTCTCTTGACCCCCTTCAACTGGGCTTCCACCCTCTCCACTTGACTGAGACTGCCCTCGCTAAAATCACTAATTACTTTCTCTTCGCTAAATCCAAGGGCCTCTATTCCATTCTTGTCCTGCTCAATCTCTCTGCCACCTTTGACACAGTTGTCCATGGCTGCCTCCTAGATTCACTTTGTACCCTTGGCTTCCAAGGCTTTGTTCTCAACTGTTTCTCTGTCTTTCTCAAACCGCTCCTTCAAATGTCTCTCTTGCTGGTACCTCCTCTGTGGGAGTTCCCCAAGACACTGTCCGGGGACCCCTTCTCCCTTTACACTATATCTGGTCAAACATTGAATCTCACAGCTTCTAGTATCACCTGCATGCTGATGACACTCAACCCTCTCTCCCCGCCTTCATGTTTTCCCCCTCCATCCAGTCTCGTATCACAGCCTCTGACATCTATTTGGATGTCTCACTGTCAACTCAAGCTTAATATGGCCAAGACTGAACTCCCCATATTTTTCCTTAAAACACTCCCATCTTCCCTCTCAGTCTCCACTGAGGGTGTCACCACCCAGTCCAGAAGCCGGCAAGAGGCAGCTCAGGAGTCACATGTGGCTCTCTTGCACCTGTATGGCAGCTCTCATCGTTTATGGCTGCCTGGTGGCATGTCCACGAGGCTCCCTCCTCAGCGTCTCATGGCTTTTGGCGATAGGAAAATGTTGGTATGCTGTTCTTGCTTTTGGGAACTTTGCCCACCCCTGATCCAGCCTGTCCCTCAGGCATGTAGTATGGGATTCATCTTCAACTCCTCCCTCTCCTTTACACCTCAGACGCAGGCTGTTGCTAAGTCCTGTTGTTTTGCTCTGCATAATATTGCAAAAATCCAGTCTTGCCTTACTGTTTTTACTGCCAAAACCCTAGTCCATGCTCTAGTCATCTCTCGCCTTGGCTACTGCAACTTCCTCCTTACTGGTCTCCCCAAATCTGACCTTGCCCCTCTCACTTCCGTTTACTGCTCTGCTGCCAAGGCCATCCACCTTGGTTGTTACTTTGACCATGTCCAGTCCCTCCTCTCTGTCCTACACTGGCTACCTCTATGCAAATGCATTCAGCACAAACTCCTTCTCTTTACTTTCAAGGCTCTTCTTGGCCTTGCTCCCCTTATCTCCCCACTACATTTTTGCCCGAGAGCTTCACTCCTCCTCTACCACCACCCTTGACTGCTTGCGACTCCTTTGCTCCTCAAACTGTATTCACCCCTTCTCCCTCTCTTGCTGCCCCCCATGCCTGGGGCTCCCTCCCCAAAAATATTCATTCTTCTCCCTCCCTTCCAACCTTCAATTCCTTCCTGAAAACCTACCTCTTCCATCAGGCTTTCCCTAGCTCTTCATTCCCACAGACCTGTCACAAATGCCTCCTCTTCCCTCCTTCACTGAGAGTCCTCCTCTTCCCTGTAACCAAGCTAAGCACATGCAACTTTTCTACTTCATAGACATATCCTTGTCTCTCCTTATGTTCCCTTCTCCTTCTTAGATGGCAACCTCCTTGTGGTAGGGACCTGTCTATAACTACCGATTGTACAGCACCAGGTACACTGCTGAGGTTATATAAAAATTTAGACAATCCAATCAATATCTGTCTGATTATTCTCTTCATTCTTCACTTTTTAAAAACCCCAGAAATTGTGCCCATGCACTTCACTGAACAAGCATGCTCCAACACCATCATTGTTAAAAAGAAAATTAAGCACTTCATCCAAGCAAAGGTAAAAGCAGCAAGGTTCGGGATATTATGGTCAAGCATTTTTATCTTACTATGGACTACAGGGGTCAGGAGAGGAGCACCAGTGCAAACATGCGGTAAAAAATAGTGATTAAAATGCTACAAATGCAACAAGCTCAACAGGTTTCCCTGTCAAGCATGACCTTGGCACTTTTACCTCCCAACTTTCTCAGCACAGAGATACTCTTGAGTAAGTTCTTTGGCTGTAGAAAACAAAGTTACTGTTTTCATCAGTTAGACTATTACAGCATTTAACAATCCAACAGCAAGTTCTCCCCAAGCAACATGCAAGATTAGATCCCCCTCTCCTGCTAGGTGTTCCAAAACTCACAATTTTTAAAAAAAGAAATTGCTGGTCAACTGTACGATTTGTATTTTAGCTTAGACCTTACAGTGATTATGAACAGACATTCCTAAACCCATTTAAATTTAATATCTACTACTACTACACGTCCAGGAATTAGAAGGCTATGAATACAAGCATTTTAGAAAAAACTACTAGACTACATTTTTTACATATTGTTACCATTGACAGTACCATTACATAGTTATCAATTACTATCTACATATTTAAGTACTGCCGGCAATAACGTTTGTTACGCCTAATAAATTATTATTATTATTTAAGTAGAACCTGTGGAGGCTGCTTTCCCTGCCCCTTCCCTTACTATACAAGGACAGATTTGGGAGTGGAAGGAGAAGAAGAGATCCTAGAAAATGAACCTCTGGGCACAAAGGCATTAAAAGGATCCATGCTGGCGAGATGCACACATTTGCAGGCAAGGCGGAAAAATAATAGTTCTTTAGTCCAATCAGCCTCAGATGTAAAAAGGTCCATTGGACAATAGAAGATAATGCAAGAAGTTGCACATTGTCTTTTATATAAAAATACACACACACACACACACCTTGCCCCAAGTGTTTTGTTGGATGACATGAAAAGCTAGTGGAATGCTATTTTACAGGCAGTTAGAATTGCTAATTCCTTCTGGTACACTTGGCAAAACTCCAATTTTCCCACTACCTTCCAAGTCTTTCCTCCTTCAAAAGCACATAAAGCAATCAGGCAAACTGTTAGAACAGAGGTTCCTAACCTGCGGGCCGGGACCCAAGCACGGTTGCTATCTGATTGCTATTTCATATATTCATTGGGGTCAATCCAGTAGCTGCATATGCACTGTGAGCAACACACGCACAAATATTGTGCAGGTATTTGAGCAACTGTTGTGCACCACGTTCGCAGGACCATGTGCAGGCTGTGCATGGGGTGTGCAACAGTTGTGCAAACTGCCTGAGCAATATTTATGCGCACATACCTTGCTCACAGTACATAAGCAGGTACAAGATCAACCCCACTATCTTGATTGCTGTCTGGGGTCATACGATTACACGATAGTCTGAAGACGGGATCACAGGCAAAAAGGTTAAACATTACAGCAGCACAGCAATTTTTACAAATTTTAAAGTCCATCATGATGGGTAAAGCTTGCTTTTTTAGCAGGGAGAATGAGACGCAAGACAAAAAACATCAGTGGAAACAATGCTGGAATCCCAAAATACATAACTTAGTAAATTAGAATCCTATGGTATCCTCCCATTCATCTGTGGAGAAAACCCAGTCCACTGAACAGGAGTTTGCCTACTCGAAATAGGTAATATTTAAAAGTCTGCAAAAAGGCTCAGAATTATTTTAAAGACATTAGAGGCTAGTTCACAAACTAGTTAAAAGCAGTCACAGCTGTTTGTCAAAATCAAAAACCAAGCATAACTGTAAAGTTTAAAGGGGAAAGTTTTCAAGCACTTTACCAAATAACCCTTATTTACGTGTTCTTGGAGCCAAGAACTGCCTCTCTAGGTCTTGCTACGTTTAGCATATTTTGAGAACAGCCATATTAAACTGCTTTCTTCCTGGAGGGATTACCGTTACTTATCTAATTAAGTACGGTGAGAGCAATAAAAGTATTTTCACATACACCCTGGTATTAAAGGTCTTTCACATCTGGGGACACATTTGAATGTAGAGAACAATTGAAAAAAATTAACTACTTAACACTAATCTGTGGAAGAGGAAAATAAGTTAATACACAAAGAACTATCATGAGATCTTACATATTTTATTTTTTTTAAAATGACTAGACACTTGAGTTCATTTCTTTATGTGTACAGTCCAAATCAAGGAAACATTTTCAAAGACCAAAAATAACACTTAGATGCCTAATTCCCACTAACTTTTGACAGAAGCGCAATGTCTCTAAATTCTATGTAAAGTCAATGGGAACTAGGGTGCCTAATTTTTACTCTGGAAAAAACTATGTCTAAAGCCAGTCTTTTTGCATGGCTAGAAGAAAATACAAACACCATGCATCTATATAGGGCAACTTTTTAGTAACAGCTCTGTCAGGACAATATTAAATATATATTTAAAATGTAGTGATGACTAACTTTGGGATACTTTTGTTGTCAACAAGAACATAGAAAGTTTTAGGTTTGTTTTTTTAATGGGAATAGATTGCATTAAACAAAGGGCATGAAATTTTAGATTGAACTCGAAGCCAAAACATAATTCAGTCACCAGACTTTATCCTGATATTAAACTGTTGTTTCCCCACTACACACCTAAACCAGTTGCCAGCCTCAGTTTTCTGGGCATCAACGGCTCCCAGGCACCTGCAAATTTCACACGCTGATTAAACATATATTTCAAGTTTTGCCTGCTTTTTTGTCAACAGCTTTTACTAAGGTAATATTGATCCTTTAATCTACCAATATTGTTCAGGTAACAAGGCGTTCTAAGCAGAGCCCCTACAACTGCCATGACTCCACTACTGCAGAAGTATCTATATCATCTGGCACTGGGCCAAAAGTCATAGTGAAACTGACGGTACACACTTGTGGAATCTGAGCAGATCATGCAAGGAGCACTCTCCTGTCCAGTGCTGAAGAATGCAGGCTCTCCTAAACCTGCACCCAGCTGCATCTTCCACTTCTCCATTATCCATTAGGACAGTCAGTGCTCTGATGGAAGTAGGTGGAACCAGCTTCCAAAGATGCTGTTGTGTCCAGGTTGGCCTGCCACCTGCCTCACCTTGCAGTCACTAGGGCCAAGACGAGAGCAAGGGTTCCTGTTCTGCAGGGAAATATCAACCTTTCAGGAGCACTTGTGAGTGTTCGTTGGTACTTCATCAGTCTCTGGTAATTCTATGCTTCTGCCATTATCAATACTGGTGCCTGTGGTTTTCCATCATCTCCAATCACTTTCTGGTATTTTTACAAGTTTTGCAGCTCTTTTACGTCAATTTTCAGCACTTCCCTGGCACTTAGCTTACACTTTTGCATCTCCACAGCCCTCGGGTGTGCATGTGGGGCACACATGGGGCTTGGGATCAGCCCCGTAGCAGCTCTGTTCAACTTGTGAAAAACAACTAACGGTAAAAACAATGGAAACTCTGTTAAGTTTCCACGTCACGCAAATGAAGGGAAGTGACCCATTTCTGAGGGAAACGGCATTAGCTGCCATTTGTCATTAGTGGCCACCACCAGGAGGACTAGCTGGGACACAGCTGCAATCATGAAAGCCAGGAGTCTCTCCAATTCTAACAGCTCCCCTGCAGCATGCCGGCCATCTGGTGGGGGACAAAGACCTAGATTTGGAGCCTCTTCCCTTCCTAGCCCAGCACCTACATGCCCTCCTATAGCTCAGCAGGTCCGGAGTCTGGGGGTGATATTGGATGCGGATCTCCGCCTGGAGCTGCAGGTGGAGGCAGTTGCAAAGGCTGCTTTCCGCCAGTTGCATCTGGTACGGAGGCTGCGTCCGTTCGTTTCCTGCCCGGACCTGGCCTCCTTCATCCATGCCTTCGTCACCTTGAGCCTGGACTACTGCAACGCGCTCTACATGGGGCTGCCCTTGTTCCTGGTTTGGAGGCTGCAGCTAGTGCAGAATGCGGCGGCCCGTCTCCTTTCGGGGACGGGTCGTCAGGAGCACATTACACTCATGCTCCGGACTCTGCACTGGTTGCCAATAGCATGTCGAGCTAGGTTCAAGGTTTTGGTGCTGATCTACAAGGCCCCTCACGGTCTGGGCCCCTCGTACCTCAGGGACCGCCTCGCCCTCCGTGCCCCAGAGCAGCTCCTTCGGTCTGCCGGGGGTGCCTTCCTCAAGGTCCCACGCATAAAGCGGGGGGCCACAATGGAGAAGGCATTCTCGGTGGCCGCGCCGCGCCTTTGGAACTCCCTTCTGGAGGAAGCTCGCCTGGCCCTAAGCCTGTTGACATTCCGGTGAAGTTGTAAAACCTGGTTGTTCGCCCAGGCCTTTGCGGCGGGGGAGTTAGTTTCCCCTACCCTATTTATTGTTTTAATGTTTTCCCAGGCCCTGTTTTAATAGCTTATATTGTATTTTTGATGTGTTTTAAAAAAATGTATATGCATTTTATATATATTTTTATTGCTGGAAGCCGCCCCGAGCTGTTCTCAGGAGGGGCGGGGTAGAAATCTAATAAATAAAATAAATACACACAGCCATCCCTTCTCCTCCTGCTAGCCAACAGGAAAGTGGAGGAGATTCTTGAGTTCTGCTGCTGTTCTCAATTTCAACTTCACTTTGGAAACAAACCTTCTACTGAGCTTCTCCTCTTACTACAACCCCTCCTCGCATTCCTTTTCCCTTTTTTTCCATCCCCAGTTCTACTCTCACTCAGGTCCCCTCTCCCTACCATTATACAGTCCTCCTCTCCCCTACCCTTGCATTCTGAGTCCAACCCCCACCCAAAGTAACCCATATTCTAAGAACTGAATCGATTTTATAAATTTGCTCATTTATTTTGGTCACAGAATTTGTCTTTTCTCGTTACAAAAATCATTGGGCCCCGACTAGCAATGAAGTCAAGCAGCAAGAAGCAAAAAAAGACAACTACAAAAGATTCTGGCTTTGGTTTCTTTGCTCACCACTTCATTAACTTCGTTTGGATTATATTACAATTCAGCTATATATAAAGAAGAGAACATGCCCTTTGTAGTTCATCTGCTGAAAAAAGAGGATCAATTTTCAGTTCTTCTATTCATAGCGAGACAACAGAATCTTAGTATACAGAGCCCAAGGTTATCCAGCCATCCAAACGTTTACACAGCAATGCTATATACTGCAATTTGCAAGTGACAAGTTCCCGAACTTACCTTTAACTTCTTATTTAGTTTGCAGCAGTATCGGTATAACATGGCCAAGTTTAAGGGTCCAAAATCTGCATAGAAACTGGGGGGGGAGGAGAAGAAGAATAAAAGATTACTTAGACAATAGCTATGCCATTTCTAGTGAACATCTACTTCTGGTTGTTTTGCACTGTCCTGTTTGAAATCCAATATTATTATAAGCAGTTGTGCTATATGCAGTTTAATATACCTTTTTACTCACCAGTTGGCAGAAGCCCTCAGTTAATACTATTTCCTTTTCTTTGACTGACATGTTTCAATGAATAACCTTCACTAACCTTTCACAAAGGACAAACATTTTTTGGTCTTGTTCCTTCCTTGTTTTTCAGACAAAGACCAAAACCAAACCCAGAAAAGTCAAGCCCGAGCTACTGAAAATAGGCGATTAAAAGAATTCATGATGTTTTCACACTATGAAGTTACTACTACTCCCACTGTATTTTCAGCTGTGGTTTTTTTAATCATCCAGTCCAGTCATTAGTCTCTTAAATATCTAGTATTTGACACTGAGTAAGCTAGTATTTAGTTGAAAGTAATTACAGTAACTAATCTGATGCACTAAAGTAGTCAAACTTAGACCAAGAAGTAGCATTCTTAGCTCTCCACAACTAGGATTACCATACCTCCCCTTTAAAAGAGGATGCTTATGAAAAATACATGTTGCAGCCCTGCACCGGAACCAGTGCAGCCCTGCACCATGTATTTTTCATAAGTATCCTCTTTTAAAGGGGAGGTATGGTAACCCTATCCTCAACCCCACCAATTAAAATCAATGCCAGAAATAAATGTTCTGCTACACCCAAAGAAAATCTGGCAGTCTATGTATTACAAATCTCATGCATAAAGAAAATGGTAGGAGACAAAGGAAAAACCACAAAGGTTTGAGCAAATGTTACACCCCATTCTTCATATATAAAAATACTAAGGCCGCTGTTTCACGTTATCCGGGGGGAGGGGAAGAGGGGGTGTGTGTAGGGAGAACTTCTGTGAGTGCAATCGCAGCTGTATTCTCACGGGAATTAACACACAGAAATGCAGTATTCCCCTTTTATGCCATGAGAGTGGTCACGGAGGAACATAGGCTCACACACGTGTGATACTGGCCTACATGTAAGCTACAAGCCTAGTAAATATATAAAGCAAAACATGCAACATGTATGTAATGTTACAATTAAAAACTGTAAAACTCAAATCAGGACTGTAACAATGACCAAACTCCAGGAAGTAGGGACAGTTAAAAGATTGTGTATTGACAACCCTTGCCAGACGGAACCCTATGGAGATGCAAATGGATCTTCATGTTTGCCTCGGTTGGCTACGTGAGGAAAGACACAGGCTCATGAGCGGGGAACCCGAGACAAAGAGACCATGAAAGATATTTAAGGAGGCCATTAAGCCACCTTGAGGAGGGCTCTCGCTTAGCCACCTGGAGCACTCTCATCTGCATCCTGCATCTTGCCAGCAAGCTAGGCTGGAAGACATGAACTGAGAGAGGGGACTTTGCTTTCTAGCAACTCTAAGTCTGAAGACCCAGTCGCTTACATCAAGGACTGAGAAGAACTTATGGACCATTGTAGGGTAAGATGCTTATTTAGGAACTCAACCAGTATAGATCAGGAATGCATTATATTTACCTTTGATTTCTAGTAACCACTCTGTATCAACAATCTTGCTTATGTAATCAATAAACGAACTTCTTATCTTTATGAAGAAGTGTCTGTGTCAAACACTGGAACACAAGTGAGCAACAAGAGTTCTCAAGCTCTTGCGAACCCAGAGATTTAAGAGTTTGTAAACGGGAAGGATTGGGCCCTTGAGTGAAAAAGGGGTTGTCCCTGCGACAGTCTTGAATCAGCCAGGGAGAAAAAACTGATTCAAGTGGGCTGTACGCAAGGGAAACTGAGTCACTCAAGGGCCCGATAAAGCTACATTGGGGGACCTGGCTATGTGCACGTTTTTTGCAGCATAAAAGAGGAATCGTGCATTCCTACATGCGTTAATTCCCATGAGAATACAGTCGTGACTACCCGCATGACATGCCCGCCCTCCCCCACGGTAACGCGAGAAAGCAGTCTAAGATACTACTGAAACTTTTAAACATGTCACACCCATTTGCTTACAAACGTGTCTTTGTAGTGATAGCTGTTTTACATGTCACTGTAGAACAAGAGCATTAGAGGAAGTGCTAAAATGTTGCCAGCATTTAAACAGTTAAGAATACAAAGCTATATTGGCATATAATTGTTTTAAACACATGCCAGATGAAATCAAGAGATAGTTCTCTTCTACAGGAAGGCCATTTACATCTCCAGGTGTGACACATTCAGACATTCTGTAGATCAATGTTCTCTAATTTAACCAAATCCCAAACTAGTATGATATCCTGTTAAGAAGATTTCAAAAGTCTTGATATTTCAAAATATCCAGGTTCACTGTTGGCTTCAACTATTTTCTCTACCTACATGTGTGACTTAGCAAGTAAGGGCATGTTACTTCCAGTCATCTATCAACTTTCCTCTTCCCAATCCCTGATGCTATCACAATAATTTGTCAACAATGCTAGTGATTGGCTTATACTGCGGCCAACAAGTTGCATAACTAAATCTGGATATTAGTGCTGAAATACACAAGTGAAAGAATGAACATTTACCCTCACCCTCAGTCAATAGATATCTAAGTAGTATCTTGCATTCAGATGATCTTGTCAGCCAGATAACTCTAAAACCAGAGTACAGAACCGTAACGTGAAACCCAAGTCCTGTTCCTTGCACAAAGAAATGATCTGGCAGGTAACCAAGTGGCAGAAAACCCTCTCCCCTCTTCAATATCCAGGACACCTGGTAGCATAGTGACCAAATACTTAGTAAAAGAATGTTGATTGCTCGTGTCTTTTTTTTAAAAAAAAAATTCTTGTAGTGAAGTTAGTGACAAACAGACTGTTTACTACTTAATGCCCTAGCATTGGCACCTAAAATCGACTCACGGTGCGCTTTCTAGCAGCCTATAGAAAATTTGATTGGGTAGCATTTCTTGTTAAAAGTGGAGCCTGGAAGCCACTGAAAATATCTGGGCACAAGGTGAAGGAGTCAGCCTAGCAGACTCCAATGCTTAAGAACATGAAAGGAAAATCACAGGGAGGGGGTGGGGGGGTGTTAGGGTTTAAAGGCAACCAGCTATTTGAGAAGTATGTGTAAGGGGAAAGGATTAAAAAGGAGTAATAAAACAGTACAAAAGCGATCATCATCATTGGGTCTCCATCCCATTAAACATGATACCAGAGGCAGTTTAGACACTTGTTACTTTTCCACATAAAAAGCTATATAGGAATACTTTCCTTCAGGATGTCATGAGTCCACAAGTGACAAAGTATTAAGATGTCACAATACAGCAGTCAATATGAATACAGGTTTGAGAACCCCATATTAGGAGATTGGCAATGAGATAAAGTGGCAAAGCCACTTGTGATTATGGTTTACATGACAAGGATAGAATAATTATTGACATAACCTTTGTGAAATGAAAGTTGTCTCTATGCTGAAAAGCCAGCACTCCCCTACTTTCTGTCACTTTGCAGCAACTGCCTCAGCACACAACTAAAATATAGAGCCCGAAGAACTAACTTTGACTTGGAAAAAAAACAAAACTATCACGTTGTCAGGGTGACGCATAATTTTAAATACAAGAAAAGAAGCTGTATGTGCTCTCTCAATTTCAGGCTGTAACTCTGGCAATAAAAATCTGAACAGCAATTATAATCACTGAAGGTATTGTCAGAAATTTAAAAATAAAAGAGTAGCCTATGCCCATAAATGTATTAAGCCAGCGCTTTAGATATCAGTGCCAGAAGAAAATACTGGCATTAAAAGAATAGCATTACTCAGGACTAACTGAAGGGCAATAGTTGCCTCAGAGTAACAGACCTGAAATGTTACTCTGTCAGTAGTCTAGTTTCCTCTTCAAAGACAATTGTTGCCTTGCTCTGAAAGCCAGCCATATTCCTGGGAAGTCCATCAGTGATGGAATAGCCTAAAAACCACAGAGCTCAGGCTTTCCCATCAATGCTCTACATGGATTCTTGATGTATGAATGGCGTCGCTCCTGATTTCATTGTGTATAACCTATCGCAGGTGGGTTGTTACTACCTTTTTGAGTGGAGGGTTGCGAACCAACGCTCAGCTTCCTTTAAAATGAGAGCTAACCTTTTCCCGTCTGCAATGCTAGAGGGCCGTTTTGTGGGCATACCCCGTGATCAACGTTTATGTAACACCCAGTGTCAACTAGGGGAGGAGAATACACCTGAGCATATTCTTTTTCGTTGCCCGCTATATGCTGGGCTTCGATATAAGTATCTGGGTAATCAACTTATGAATGGGGGATATTCGGGATATAAATTACGGAGCTTTTTAAGCCCAATGAACTCTGAGATAACCAGGGCAGTGGCCAGCTTTACCTTGCAGAGAGGGGGAGGTAAAATTAGATACTTTGTGAGTTCGAGAGAGTGTGGGTAGGTTAGTTGTGATTATTATGCAAGAACCCCCATGGACTCAGTACTTGTTTTGTTTATTTTAGAGTGCAGTTTTATTTGTATATTTGTTAAGGCCTCGGCTAAACAATAAAGTTTTATTATTATTGATGTATGAATGGGAGTACCTCAGGTTCAATGTGGCAATGTCAAAACTGAATTGCTGAGCAAGTGGGAAAATACTTCTACGTGGGACAGTCTCCATTTGTTAAAACTGAAAGGCTAGTGGTTCTATTCAACTCGTCACTTAAGCCTAACTGATCAGACAAACACAAATAAAAAGTCTTTCCTTCTGCTCCTATCCCATCCTCATACATGCGAATTATAGCTGTAACTTGGTACTCAGTTTACCTCAGGTTTTTACCAAGGATCCTGGTACTTGAATCGTTTTATGAAATACCGAATACATCGAGAAATTGGTATGGTAGTGACAAGGAATTGAACAAGACATGCAGGAAGGGGGGTGGGTCCCCTAATGTGGCATGTAGGAAGGGGGGCAGGGGTGGCAGGCAGGGGCAGCAAACTCACCAAGAAGACTGGATGCACCGGGTGGAGCTAACTTGCCACCTGCTGGCCCTGATGAGGTCCCTCCACCATTGCAGGTCTCCCAGCTGCACGGCAGGAGACCTGGCCACTAACCTTTCCCTGGGAGAATGCTGGTAAATGTAGTCCAGCATGTTCCCAGAAAGCCAACATTCTAATGCTCTCTGGGAGCATGCTGGACTGGAGAGAAAGTGGCAGCCAGATCCTGCAGCACTGGGAAGACTTCATTGGATGCGGCAGGCGGCAAACCAGCTTCACTTCAACTCCATTGACACGTTCAGTCCTATCAGTAGGTTTGCAGCCCCTGCCCAGCACGCCCCCCCAAACCCCCCTCCTTTCCTGCATGCCACATTAGGGGACTCACGCTTGCCCCCATTCTCACCACTTAGGGAACTTGAGTACCAAGTGGTACGTATTTGACAGTATTGCTGAGTAGCTCCCAACAACTCAGGCCTGGTACTCAGCTACTTGGAAATTCTCATCAATAACTTTTCTTCTATTCAGTTCAGCCCTAATGTATCTAAGCCTAGCAATAGCAAGCCATGCACTTCTCTCCAGACCAGAATACTGCAACACCCTACATATAGGGCTGCATCAGAAAGTTATCAGCAAAACAGTAACTCCACTTTACGTAGAGGAGGCAAGCTACCAGCAGCCTGTCACTTCTTTGCTCCTCTCTCTCCACATATTAACCGCCCACTACAAGACCGTACCACAGATCTCCAGAGTCAACAATGGATCAAGATCCAACAACATCAGTGATCATCTCTCCATGTTTCACATGCCAAATCAAATGCCATCTTGGAACAAAACAGATCAAGACAAGTAGCTGGGAATGATATGCTTTTAACTAAGTTAAAAGCTCTTAACCAAGGGTATTTTCAGACGTGACGAGATCACGCTCAACCACAGTAGATTCCCACCGGGCGAGAAAGGTCTCATCACGTCTGAAGGGGGAACGGAAGTTCCCTCCCAGAAGTTCACCCCCGTCAATCGTAGCGGTGAATCACATTCACCACGCGATCGGCGGAACCGGCCCCAATCGCGTAGTGAAGGTGATTCCCCGCCACGATGAAGGGGCCCGTCCCGTCTGGACGGCTACCACAGCCCAGAATCCGCGGCAGGATTCCGAGCCATGCTCAATTCAGGCAGGCATTGCGCCCGCATTGGCCGTGGCGCCCGCATTGGCCGCGGCGCCCGCATTGGCCGCGGCGCCCGCCCGTCTCCCCAGAGGGCGGGTGGCGAGGGAGCGTGTGGGGTCGGTGCCGTGCGGCCACACGTTGCGCCGCGCGGCCCCACCCCCTCCGCGATTCCTGGCGGGGAATCCCCACAGTGATTCCGTGCCGGGGCGACTAACGCCCCATCACGTCTGAAATCACCCCATGTTTTAACTCTAGACCAAGCTCTGAATGGGGTCAAATGGCTACCTTCAGAGAATGTGAAGAGACCTTTTTCTTCTAAAGAGGTCACTTGAAAGGAAATTACTTTTCCTTGTGTTTATCTAGAACAGGGACAGGGCATAATTGATTGATATAGTCAGGCTCCGTGACATTTGTCTTTCATAACGCAGTGTCAGTTCACTTCTCCCAGCTTCCTTATTTATAAGGCATTTTAAATGTTTTGACAAAAGTGGTTTATAAGTGTAGAGGATTAAAATAGTGCTAAATTCTGACAGAAATGTATTAACTTATTGTCGAGTTTAAATTGACAGTCTACAGGTCTAAGGGAGGGAAAACCTTCTGACACTGATCCCCTTTTGTAGAATTTTGGATAAGCATTCTAGGGCCTTAATTTAGGAGCATGACTGAGGAGTGAGCAGTCAGATATACTTAGCACTTTCAAATGATTATATATGGACTAATTCTAAAATATTCTATTGCCCAACAAGAACATTCAAATACTGCTGAAATGGACACACATCAGTATCCTACGTGCAAAACTGTAGCTCTGCTTGGGGTCAGAGGTCTAGCCTAAGCTTTTCTTTTTCCTATTCTCAGTGCCACAGACACAATAAAAGAGCAAGCAAAGTTTCCTGTGTAGCTGGTTACTGGATTTCCCCAGGGTGGTGACTTTTCAGAAGGAAGGTGTACATTTAGAAGAATGCAAACAGCCCAGAGGATATTTTATATGGACAATGCTAATTTAACCATAGGTCATAAAACAAAATTCTAATATGGGCTAATTTTCAGTATTCAACTATCAAAAACAAAAAATGACATATTGAAGAGACAGGTTTGTTGCTTACTCCACAGCAACATATTCTGGTTTACAGCCTCTTTTTGCTATGAAGTACATGCTGTTCCACTGTCCCATATAATCACATGGCTGCTCAAAGTTTTGTTGTTGGCACAGTATCATCAGTGTCTCAGGACAATTTCCAACTAGAAAACAGTTCATTAAACACATTATAAATCTGGGTAGGGAGAGAAGAGCCATGCACTTCATTGCTCATTACTAACAAGTCTTGATAAAGTACCCCAAACTGAAACAGATACCAACAAGCAAGAGAACCTGCCAGACAGAAACAAGCAAAAACCTATTGTGCATTAACCGGTCAACTGTGGTATGCCCAACCCAGATCTGTTTGCAAAGAAATGAAAAACAAGAGCCACTATTATTCTTGAAGAATAAGCCATTTACCAGTTCCTAACTCATTAATTACGAGGTCTAACCAAGACAGGCTCTTTTTGCCTGCCAAATTATCATCTTCTGCACACTCCAATATTTCTCACCAACTTCATTACCTGGAAAACATCAAATTATGTACCCCTCAGCTTAAAGGCACTTGCTTCTTAACAGGATGGGGAGATCTGTCAGCGTAATAGGAAGATTTACTTATAATTGTCATTAAATCAGAACCAGTAAGCACCTTCCAATTCTGCATAAGGTAACAGCTGGGTCATTCAGGGTCATCCCCCCAGCGGCCTCCCCTTTTCATTACAATATAGAGAAAGAAGTGGCTTCCATGCTACTTGATTCATTCTTCACATGGTAAGTTGTGAGGTCAAACCAATGAACTGGTTCTGAGACAGCTTTTCAAAAAGGCATATAACAAATGGTAGTTGTTTTGCTTCACCTTGCCTTTCATTTTATCATGGAAAGAGTACTGATTCAGTTGTACAAACCCAGAGTGTTTTAAGTATCCAGTTCCTATTTCAAGGTGTCACTTTCTAAATGTATTATTATTGTTTAAACAGCTGCAACAGTGTACCTGGCACAGTACAATCAATAGTTCTAGACAGGTCCCTATCCCAAAGGGCTTACAATCTAAGAGAGACAAGGGAGGGGGAGACAAGGGAGAGTTGAATATTGAAACAAGGATGCAGTCATGAGGTTGAGAGGTTGCAGATGTATGTGCTTAACTTAGTTACAGGGAAGCAACTTACTTAGTAACTTATTTATTTAAATAGTTTTCTATCCCACCCCTCCTGCTCCAGGCAGCGCGGGGTGGCTCACATTGTAAAAACACATAAAATCCACAACACAATAAAAAGAAGGAAGACAGACACCCCATCTCCCTCACCAAAAGCCAGACAGAACAGTAAGGTCTTTCACATACAGCGGAAGGAAGGGAGATCTGTGGCCAACCGGGCCTTGGTCAGGAGTTCCACAGCCTAGGTTCAGCCACCGAGAACACCCTCTCCATAGTGGCCCCCTGGACCACATGGGGGACCTAGAGGAGGGCACCCCCGTCTGACCGCAGGGGCCGCTCTAGGTCCTTCCACATAGGACCTGTCTCTTATACACATCTAGATGTGTATAAGAGACAGGCCTAGGTTCAGCCACCGAGAACACCCTCTCCATAGTGGCCCCCTGGACCACATGGGGGACCTTGAGAAGGATGCCCCCAGTGGACCGCAGAGGCTGCTTCAGAGCGTGGAGAGTGAACCTGTCTCTTATACACATCTAGATGTGTATAAGAGACAGATATACAGGTGGTACTGGAAGCCATGAGATTCAGTGAGTTTACTCAGAGAAAGAGTATAAGGGGAGAAAATAAGAGAGCCCAGGACAGAGCCTTGGGGAACTCCCACAGAGATGGGAAGCGCCGTAGAGGAGGTACAAGCAATAGAAAAATTGAAGGAGTGGTTTGAGAGATACAAAGAGAACCAGCTGAGAACAGACTCCCAGAAACCAAGTGAGTGTAACAAATGCAGGAGGCTGCCATGGTCAACAGTGTCAAAGGCAGCATAGAGATTGAGGACAAGAATGGAGTAGAGGCACTTAGACTTAGCTAAGAGAAGGTCATTGGTGATTTTAGCGAGCGTAGTCTCCACTGAGTGGACAGGGTGGAAGCCCAATTGAAGGGGGTCAAGCAAAGAGTCTGAATAGAGGAAAACAAGACATGTGCAGAAAGCCCACTCCAGGAGCTTGGAAGTGAAGGGTAGTGGCGAAATGGGGCGCTACTTAGAACGGTTGCAGGGGTCAGTGGAAATGACCCAGTAGAGAGGGAGTGTCTTTGTCTTCAAAAATGCACTCTACATTAGTTTAAAATATTTTTAAAATGTCTACACAATAAGTATATAATAAATCATAACTCCAGATTCAAATATCTCTGAACTCAGATAAGAACTTCCTGAGGCTTAAACTCCTTCTCTTAGTGCTATTATGTTCCATCTGGTTAATAAAAATAAATAATAGTAATAATAAGTTTTATTTACAGAGTGCACCTGCCACATTGTGGCCAAAAAGTACTTGGGGTGCTTCAAAAAAGGTAGTTAACACAATAAACACAATTCCAAATCTATTTAAAGAAATTTTAAAAGAAAAGAGCAGGAAGGGTAAAAGGGGAAGAAAATACATTTAAAAAGGAACCAGGAATGGAACCCACAAAAGCAGTGGAGAATAAAAAATAAATTTAAAAAATATTCAATTTTTTTAAAAAGGGTGGAGAGGGAGGACCAAGACCGATATCTTGAGGGAGTGAGTTTCACGCTGAGGGGCCTGCTGCAGCAAAAGTTCAAATGCCTGCTGACCTAAGGCATGTGGTATCAAAGCACAGATAGTCAGGGCAAGGCTCTGGGAGCAGATCTTAAATACAGCCAAGGCCTACACCATTCAGTGCCGTAAAAACCAGCAGCACAATCTTAAATTCAATCCACCACTCTACAAAGAGCAGATTTAGAGAGAGTGCAAGGCAGGTGTAATATGGTCATGGCTGCCCAACCCAATAAGTAGCCATGCTACCACATTCTGAAACAAGCTGTTGGTGACAGAAGCACCACTGGAAGCCCATATAACAGCAAGTTGCAGAAATCAAGCCTCAAGATCACTAGGGATATGCATGGGTCCCTGTGGCAAGTCCAGTTGGGAAAAGTACAGGCATACTTCATGCCAAGTGCATAGCTGAAAAAAGCATCTTTGAATCATGTCCAGTACCTGGATTTCCATAGAAAAAGCATGGTTGAAAAGGATATCCAAATTCTTTACCTAGCTCACTACCTCCAACCAAAGCCTTTCAAAGAGGGGCCTGAGGGAGGATAGGGTATCTTCATACTGGCTGCCCCTCGACACCAGCATCTCTATCTTCCTTGGATTGAGCATAACGTAGCTCTGATTCTTCATTATCTGGCTATATCGCTCAGGTATTCCACCAGGGCAGAGGCAGAGCCGACAAGGCTCACAGGGCAAGAAATATTTAACTGTGTTATCAACATACCTACAATACTCAATATCCCATGCTTTAGCATGACATCCCTGACAGGTTACACACATATGTAAAACAATAGGGGCAATATGATGAAACCTCGAGGAATACCAGATTTCAAGTCTCTCAGGGATGATGTGTAATCCTTCATCACCGATTGACTCTATTCTTGTAGTGACATCCCTCAGCAGCTATTCATGGTAAATTGTATCGGATGCTGCTACAAGGTCCAACATGACCAAAATGGTCAGCATTCCTTGATCTAAAATCATCAGATCATTATCTTAACTAATGCAGTCTCTAGTCCATAGGAAGGCCTGAACCCAGGCTGAAATTTC
This sequence comes from Sphenodon punctatus, assembly GCA_003113815.1. NCBI lineage: Eukaryota > Metazoa > Chordata > Lepidosauria > Sphenodontia > Sphenodontidae > Sphenodon > Sphenodon punctatus. Next base: position 32,648 of record QEPC01001726.1, on the reverse strand, counting down.
CCAAAGATATTGGAGTCCAAATGCGTCGGCAACTTTATTGCCACAGTCTTTACAGTTACCTTTCCCAAAAGAGGGAGGTTAAAAATCGGGCAATAATTGGTCAGCACTCCCACATTAAGGGATGATTCCTTAAGAATGGGTCTGACTTCTGCAGCACCAGCCAGAGCTCAATTTCAGTAACCAAGACAGGGACAGGTTGGAGCTGTAGATTGTAGGTCTCAAGGAGCCCAACTACGAATGCATTTCTTCATCAGCAAACATGTCAAAATCCACTAGGGGCATACAGTCACGTGCGGTCCCCAAGATTTCCACATCAAAAGGCTCTGGGGTCCCCAAGTTTTCCACATCAAAAGGCTCTGGGGTCCCACCCGGAAGGCCTTCAATCTTCTCTGCAAGCAAGGTAAACGTCTCAGCGCTCCATTGATGAAAAGGGTGTTAAACAAGATGATAGCACCCTGGAATCCAGTTTCAGTCTGTGCAGACCCCACCTGCATGTTTAGCTTGTAGAGCCTATTAACGACACACACATCTTACCCCCATGCACAGGTTTAGTGTGACTAGTCTAAAATGGGCAGGTGCACTCCCGCAGCCCTCTCCCCCCAGAACTCTCAACTATGGCTAACCATAGGAAAAAGTAACTGCTGCAGCTGTTTCTTCCAGGCTGTCACTCTGGGAGGTGAACGATTTTAAATGATTTTTGTAGTATCACTAAAGGCTTTTAAAAGGTTTCTTCTCGGTCACTGTATTTCCCTTTGGCCCATCCGTTTCCCCCTTAGCACTCAATCAGCAGCTTTTTCATGTGTGTTGCCCATTGGTATTTCCATAGTAGCCAGCTGCTGGCCTCAGCCTGTGTGTTCTCTATTGGCATTGGCAGGCTACCCTGTTTTGGAAACGGCAATAGGAAGCATGTTTGTGCCTCTGCAGGCAGCTACTCTGAAAATGGTCAGCATCTGTCCTTTGTCTGTGGCTTCCCTATGGCCATTCCTGTCTGTCTGCCAGGCCAGAAACATGGTCTCCGTTCCCCCGAGGGCAGCTCACGGCTCGGGCTGGGCAGCGACTGATCTGTGTGGGGGATACTGGGCTACATGTAGACGACAGGTCTAACAAATATGTAAAGGTTGAACATGTATCTAATGTGAAAGTTGAGAACCTGATTGTAACCAAGCCAAGCACACACACCTGAGACTTCGCATCCGCCTGAATGTTTGTTAGTCTTCTCCCCTGTCTCTCCCACTGTCCCCTCTCCCTGTCTCCCCCGCCTTGTCTTTTAGATTATAAGCCACGGGCAGGGACCGCGTCTATTTCTGTGTTCTGTACAGTGCCAGGCACATAGCTGGCGCTATATAAATGTTTATAATAAAATAATAATAATAATTCCCTTTGCACCCGGGCAAAGGCTCTTCCCTGTTGACGTACTATGGCCCTTCCCCAAGTTCCTGCCACCCCCTACCCTCAAGGGCATGGCTAGCAGCCTCGCCCCACCATTTAAAGTGCACCAGCATCTCCCCCCTCCCTTCCAATCCCCAGGTTCCAAACCAGTGTATCGCTATGCCATACCACCATTCTCCACGCTCCCCCCAAACATCCAAAGCAGCATGGAAAGCATAGATTATGAAAAACAGGATTTTTAATAACTTTCTTCTTGCACCAGCTCCTTTTGGGGGCAGCTTGGCATGATCACTTGGGTGGTGGGACAGGCAGGGGGACATTTTTCTGATGCTTCTCCTGCAGATCTGGCTGTGGCAGAGTGTTTGTGGAAGGCCTACGGGAATAACTGGCGGGAGACGTGCCTAGGATCCAGCTGTGGCAGATTGCGTAGTGGTTGTAGTGATGCTGGTTGTTGGTTTGAGTCATAGCCCAGGCAATGGGATCCTCCACAAGTCATTACGGAGAACGCAATGGCTGGAAAAGAGCAAGCGTCAAGCACATATTGCCAACCAGGAAGAGCTGGGAGAATGCATGTTTGAAAATGGTGCGCTAGGCTTTTCAGACAGACATTACATGCATGTCAGTGAGAGCCAGAGGGGCCAGAAACGATAGCTTTGTGGTATGCTCTAGTCTTTTTTACCTGCGACTCAAGAGTGATGGTGTACCTGAACGCGAGAAGGCTGCACACAATCTAATTAACAGGACACAGACACATCAGCGTATATTAGCTCGCATTAACTCACACAGTGGACTATGCATGCTCTGGCACCCTGCCAAGAGTGAGGACTGCGTGTCTGGTGGGTCGTGGCCCCACGGTTAGTGGGGGTGAACACTTAATAAACAAGCAGGTAGACACTCAACAAAAGAGATGATAGCCCACTCCAGGTAACACCCTATAGATAGTTGGGGAGTCTACCAACCACTTGGTAAAAGGGGCAGAAAGATTAACTCTGGCACTTTTAAGGGGACTGCTGAAATCCACCAGATTCAGTAGCGTCTGCAGCCATACAACAATAGTTCAGCTGTAGCACTGCCTTCTATTCCACTTGAAGCTGACAGTAGTAGCACTTGAAAAAAACACAGCTGGATGTTTCATGGGAAAGGAAAGCAGGTCCTAAAGGCTAGAATAAACCAGAAATATATTCTAGTTAGCAGTCATAAGTAGTTCATACATGTATGCAAAGATCCTGAAGAGCTACACAAGCATTAATAAACTAAGGTTCACAGTACCTCCCACCACCACAGCCATCGCACTTTGAGATGGCGGATTACGAATGGGGATGCAGGCAGCTTAGGAACATCATAAAAACTGGACTAAATTTTTTTCACAAAAGCTTGGTGCTTTTTATACATCAAAGAGTTTTGTTTCATAAAACGCTATATAAGACAAAGTTAATCAACCCAGTTCTGTGTCAGTAAAAGTATAAGAGGCTACAAGTTCTGATGTAGTCAACAGAAACAGATTCTTAAACATACTTTGGCAAATCACAAAGTAAGTCTTCAAATGATATTTCAAGCGACATATCAATAAGCTCTTAAATAATAGTACTCTCAAAGAAGATATTTATCTGTTAGCTAATATTTTGTGCATGCTGTTGGGGATTGTCTTGCATGGATTTGTTCAGAGGGAAGCCATTCTCTTGGCACCAGCATCCACACAACACTGCATGCAGATTGTGCTTTGCAAGTCTGCTCCCCACTCCCCGACCTCCATCATCACAGTGAGTGCAGTCCAAGTAATATTTGTTGCTATCCTGTTAATTCAAATTGAAGCATAATGTACTGGTTTAAATTCACAATTAGTCATTTATTGCTAGTGAGAACTTGTTTTTTTTACCCACCTTGCTCTTTTCAAAGGCACTTGATATAATCCTCAGTAGTACATGAAAAGAATATTTAAGAGAGTACTCTGTAAAATCTGGAACGTTATCAGGGAAGTAAAGATAAGCTGCAAGGAAAACTTTGAAAACATTTCTACAGTATAGAGATGTGGTCCTCAACCTGTTGTTTGCAAGCAACGATGTCCCTACATTTTTATTTATTTATTTATTTATTTCATAGATTTTTATACCGCCCCATCCTGCAATGCAGCTCGGGGCGGTTAACAACAATAAAAACAGTTTTAAAACATTTAAAATACAAATATAAAATATATCAATAAAACAGGGCAGTGTACAATCATAAATAAATATATAGGTGGGGGATTAAAAATCACCCCCCCCTCCTCCCAAAGGCCTGGGCAAACAGCCAGGTCTTACAGTTCCGCC
>QEPC01001726.1:11399-26795 GCA_003113815.1 Sphenodon punctatus | reverse complement strand
ACCAGCATCCACACAACACTGCATGCAGATTGTGCTTTGCAAGTCTGCTCCCCACTCCCCGACCTCCATCATCACAGTGAGTGCAGTCCAAGTAATATTTGTTGCTATCCTGTTAATTCAAATTGAAGCATAATGTACTGGTTTAAATTCACAATTAGTCATTTATTGCTAGTGAGAACTTGTTTTTATTACCCACCTTGCTCTTTTCAAAGGCACTTGATATAATCCTCAGTAGTACATGAAAAGAATATTTAAGAGCGTACTCTGTAAAATCTGGAACGTTATCAGGGAAGTAAAGATAAGCTGCAAGGAAAACTTTGAAAACATTTCTACAGTATAGAGATGTGGTCCCCAACCTGTTGTTTGCAAGCAACGATGTCCCTACATGTTGTGGGCTGGAACATAACCTCGCTGTATGACAGCTTTCACAGTAAGAGTTATGGTTCATCATAAACTTTTGAGAGCAGCTCATAATCACAAAAAGACTTGTGTGGAGCTTAGACGCAGTATAACAATTTTCAGCATCAGCTGAAAGGGAGGAAATGAAATATACTTCTATACACTTAAAATTATATATAACCTGTATTATAGACTTTAAAAAAAAAACCCAACAAACCAAACCACCACCTGTGATTAGAATAATAAAAAGGTCCTCTTTCTGCACGATGGGTTTCTAGGCTCTGGTAACAAGTAGTAACTAATGCTAAAATTGATCAATGGATGCAAGTGGGAAGGAAAACCTCATTACATACAATGAAGTCTTTTTTAAAAGATTGATAAATTCATCTAATGGATCTGGCAGGATAAATTATTCTTAGGTACTTTAAAAATCAAACACTCAAAAGAATTGTTGCTAATTGAAGTCAGAAAAGTGATTCATATCTAGTTAACAAAAATCCCATCAGAGCAGGACCAGGTTTGACTGAGAGAAGGCGGCATTTTCTTGAAAATATTAAGCATTACAATCTCAATTTATGATAAGTCTCAAAGCATCTTATAAGAGCTTCTCCAACATAGGGTGAATCTGTATTCTGATGCCAAACAATCTGATATACAGGACAGGTGCAGCCACAGGAGATGCTAACCTGATTTGGGCAACGTTACCTCACATCAGGCAGCCTTACTCCATGATGCAGCACAATGAATGGTTGGCAGCCGCCAGATGTTCACCTCGCTCTAAGTGGGCAGCTGACTGCTATGTGCTGCGTCCACTGGGGAAGACCAGAGATACCGTGCATAGCAGCGTTCCCCAAAGTGGGTTATGCTGCCCAAACTGGGTTAAGGAGCCACCTTCAGCGTGGTTGGTCTCCATGCTGCCCCACCCTGCGGTGAGGTTCACCAACACTCGGCGCATTTGCTAGTCTCACACAGCCACATCATGGATGGGGGTGGGATAGCGGCCGAGTCAGAGCTAGCTGACTCAGCCAGCTCCTTGGCCTGACCCAGGGTGTGGCAGTACCTCTGACAGCAGCCTGCCTGGGTTCCTCACTGGTGGTGGTGTGGCTGTGATTACCTGCCCTGGGTCACGTGGCGTATCAGGCCGGCCCCTGCTTGTAAGGCTGCACCTGACATGTCAGCATTTCATTACTAGCATGACCTAAGCAATGCAACATGTGATCTTTCATTTTTTTTAATATGAATCTTTCCAGTATTCTACACAATAATTTTCTTGGGTGTAATGGGAATAAGGGTGTGTTTTTATATAAAACAGTTAAGTCATCTTGACTGTAATCTCTGCTTGTTTGCTTTGTAAATTAAGGCACAAGTTCAAATCCTGTGTGTATGTTCAAGATATTTTGTGTCCAAAGAAAGACAAGGGTTCTTGAGTAATGTGTCAAGTTTCCCGCTCAATTGTAGTGGAGATGTGCTGTTTTTAGCACCCCGTCCTCTAGCTTCTAGAGCAGGGGGAGGGGAACCACCAGTCTGAGCCATATATATATATATATGGCCCCATAGGAATTGATTCATGGCATAGCCCCACAACATGTACCTTCCGTTTTCTCCCCACACATCTCTTAAGCACCCTACCCAACTTCTATCTGACCCACAGAGCTTGTGCTAATTTTCAAAGTGGTCTGCAGGAAGGAAAGTTTCCATCCGTGCCCTAGACATTAATGTGCTGTATTCAAGTGTGCCCAAGTTGAGATTGTTAAGGGGGATTGGGAATGTTGGTTTTGTATTTATTGATATTATGGGATTGTTAGTTGAGAAGGTTTTCCCACTGTCCCCTGGTGAGAGCAGGGGTGGCTGGGTGGAATGAATGAGGTCCTCCTCTCGTCCCCTGGTGGCAGCGGGGGGGGGGCAGCTTTTGGTAGAGGATGGATTATTTTGTAAGATGTATATTTCTTGATTGTTGGGTGTGTACTAATGGATATGGGAGGTAATACGGATAGCTGGTGGGGCAACAGTGTAATGAAGTAAATGGGGGCTTTATTATTAATGATGGATTGTATTGGTCTGTTTGTAGACCTATTTGCTAGGTTATGTATTATTTATGGTCTGATGTGGACCTTGTTGTGTTCCACTTATTTGTAAGCCGCCTCGAGCTTCTTGTGAAGGAGAGTGCAGGATATAAATTAAAGGTGAAATGAAATGAAAAATAAAGCCTGCTAGCTCAAGTGCCTTCCCTGAAATTAAGATTATTTAAGAACACCACAGGCCGCTTGCACACGAGACTGGGGAGGTGACTGCCATGATTGTGTTTAGCCCATTTCCACCATGATTTCAGTGACAGGAGATGGGGCTGGATTTTCAGCCCTGTCTCCCATCACTGAAATCATGGCAGAAATGGGCTCATCATGTGAAAACCCCCACACACGTGAAGTTCCGCTCACATGACCCCCCGGCACAATTTCGGCTCACAGCAGTTCTCCCTTCCTCATCTCATTTGCCAACAGACACTGAAAGGAAGGCAAGAAATAAGAAAGCTAGGAATAGAGAAGCCAAAAGATCTTCAGGTTAAAAGACTCTTCCTTTGCACCAAGGTATTTATCGGAAAGTTAATTTTTCTGCAACAAGAGTATACAACACTTGTGCCACACGCATTGCTTCCAAAAAATACCTGGGTGCAACTGAAGCGTCATTTTTAACCTGAAAATTTTTCATAGTGCTAAGAGCTACAACATCTACTTTACTTAGCTGGCTGCACACTCTGCTATTGAGGGATAAACCCTCTCTTAGAACAGCAAGATATCAATCCCATCATTTGTTAATTTTCCTAATTTATCAATATTACTTTAGACATTCCCTGTTGATACAGCCATTTTTGCCCTAATACAGACCCAAACTTAGATACTAGAAAACTGTACCATCCCAATCAAAAGACACATGTCCATAAGAATCTTCCATACAACATTCAAGCCTAAAAGCATCTTACTATTTTATCCACAGAACTACATATGCTTTATTATTTAACACATTTATATTCCACCCTCCTGCTAATAGCAGCTTGGGGTGGCTAACAATATAGTTAAAAAATATAAAATACAGTAAGATAAATAGAATACATAATATATAAAAACACTTTTTAAAAAAACAACTGGTGGAGTGCCAAAAAATACAAAAATCCTCCCTCCCTAGTCCTCAACCCTTACCCATCTCCCTCACCAAAAGCGTGGCGCAACAGCCAGGTCTTACATTGTCGTTGAAAGGACGAAAGGGCCAGGGCCACCCCATGGGCCTCAGCCGGAGGTGCAGCCACCGAGAACACCCTCTCCATAGTTGCCCCTCAAGATACCCGGGGGACTTTGAGAAGGGTGCTCCCGGTGGACCGCAGGGATTGATCCAGAGCCCAGGGAGTGAGGCAGTCCCACAGATAGGTAGGGCCCAGGCCATATAGGTAAACACTGACATCTTGAAGCAGGCCTGGAAGACTATAGGCAGCCAGCGCAAAGAACAGAGCACTGGTGTAATGCGCTCACAGCGACCCATCCCCGTAAGCAGATGGGCCACTGTATTCTGCACCAGCTATAACCTCCAAACCATCACCATGGATAGCCCCATGGTGATAAAAGCATGCATTATAGTGGCCAGGTCAGAGTCAAGAGACATATGGCCGAAGCCGCCTCACCAGATGTAGCTGGTGAAACATGCTCCTCGTCACATCCCCCACCTGGGCATCCAGGTGGAGCTGAGAGTCGAGGAGCACTCGCAGGCTGCGGACCTGAGGAACCAGTGGAGGGTGCACCCCACCAATGATGGGAGATGCCACCCCCACTGCCCTCCCCACTAGCATCACCTCCATCTTGTCGGGATCCAGCTGTAGATGGTTCAGCCTCATCCAGTCCCCCACAGCCTCCAGACATCAGGTAAGCATGGAGACTGCCGCGTCAGGGGCAAATGAAAATGAGAAGTAGAGTTGGGTGTCATTGACATATTGAGGACACCGAACATCAAACCCTCTCACAACCTCGCCCAGCAGCTGCATATATACGTTGAACAGGAGAGGGGACTGAATAGAACATTGCGGGACTCCACATGAGAGGTCCTGGGGCACCACTCACTGAGTTCTCCAGGCCAGGAAGGAACAGAACCATTCCAGAAGTCCCGCTCACCCCAGCTTTGTCCAAGTGGGTCACCAACATCTCGTGGTCAACGGTATCAAAAGCAGCTGACAGATCTAAAAGAATCAAAAGGGTCAATCGACCCTGATCAAATTCATCGCAGAGGTTGTCAACCAAGGCCACAAGCATAGTCTCAGTGCCATAGCCCAGACAAAAGCCAGACTCTGAGGGATCTAGAAAACTGATGCAATCCAGATGCTCCTGCAACTGCCAAGTCACAACCCATTCAACAACCTTCCCTAAAAAGGGAAGGTTAGAGACTGGCGGATAACTGGCGAGGGAGTCAATGTCAAGCAATGGTTTCTTGAGTAATGACTGTACCACCACCTCCTTCAGGCAGCTCGGCTCTCTGCCCTCCTGAAGGGAGGCACTGACCAACCCCACCAGCAGCAGCCCTAGCGTCTCCCGGCTGGATGGGCACGGTCTAGTGCACAAGAAGTGACTCTGACCACGCCAAGAACTTCCTCCGCATCAGTGGGTGACACCCACTGAAACAGCTTTAAACAGGAAGGAGACGTTGACACCCTGGTGCTTGAATGTACTAGTCATCAGGCCCTTTACGGCAGTCACTCATGCACAATTTCATCTCTCCCTGCCATGAATAGGTGCAGACACTTTAATCTCATGGTCAGCAATATCAAAGATACCCAAAAACCCTAAAAAGAAATAGAACTGGATTGCTGGTCTGCAACCAAAACAACACAACCTACATATAATTTCCAATCTTATACCAAAATATGGTGACACCAAATAAGTAAAGCACTGAGCAAGCAGGTTTTTCAATCTTTTGATAGGGCAATAAATGGCAAGACTGCTCAAACAAGTAGCTGCGTACCAATTTCCTAAAAGGTGACGGCAATGCAGTTGGGGGTTGGAATAATTTTTTTTAAAGGGGGGGGCAGGGGAGGACATACCTCATCAATAGACCTCTTGTTAGAAAATATGGGAGCCTTAATTATTTTGGGGCCCACTGCCAGAAGTGGTTGAAATCAGGCATAGGAATCCAAAGTTGTAAAAAACAGATCAGGGGCATGAATTTTCTATGTGGTTTTATTCACACAAGATATTTCTCCCACGTCTGCTATTTGTTGTGAGAGCTTGCAGTGCCACGTTTTAACTATTCCCCCCTCCCCTTCAAGAGTTAAAAAAAACTGTACTGCGTTGCTCTTCACAACCAGGCAGGCAATGGAGAGTTCATCCTCAGAGGGAAATCACCTCTATCTGCTCCTGTAGCAATTATGGTGGACTGGCAGGTGGCTTAATCCCTTCACATGTTACAAAAGTGCGTGTGAAGAGATTAAGCATAATCGTTAAACCTGGGTTTGTAAATTAATTTTTTGTGATTAAAAAGCCACAGCATCCTCTGACCTAAGCATCCTGTATCCATACCTTTTCAAAGCATTCTGTGCCCTAACCTTTTGCACAAAAAAAGAGGAAGGGGGGGGGATTTTTGTGGATTTATCTCATGTGAATGCAGCCTGATGTGGCTTCTTTTGTAGCCACAGAATCCCATTGAACAACTCCCTTACTGGTGCACCCATTATGAAGTTTTGGGCCTTGTATCTACCAAAGTTGACTNGACGAAAGGGCCAGGGCCACCCCATGGGCCTCAGCCGGAGGTGCAGCCACCGAGAACACCCTCTCCATAGTTGCCCCTCAAGATACCCGGGGGACTTCGAGAAGGGTGCTCCCGGTGGACCAAGGGATTGATCCAGAGCCCAGGGAGTGAGGCAGTCCCACAGATAGGTAGGGCCCAGGCCATATAGGTAAACACTGACATCTTGAAGCAGGCCTGGGAGACTATAGGCAGCCAGCGCAAAGAACAGAGCACTGGTGTAATGCACTCACAGCGACCCATCCCCGTAAGCAGATGGGCCACTGTATTCTGCACCAGCTATAACCTCCAAACCATCACCATGGATAGCCCCATGGTGATAAAAGCATGCATTATAGTGGCCAGGTCGGAGTCAAGAGACATATGGCCGAAGCCGCCTCACCAGATGTAGCTGGTGAAACATGCTCCTCGTCACATCCCCCACCTGGGCATCCAGGTGGAGCTGAGAGTCGAGGAGCACTCCCAGGCTGGTGCACCCCACCAATGATGGGAGATGCCACCCCCACTGCCCTCCCCACTAGCATCACCTCCATCTTGTCGGGATCCAGCTGTAGATGGTTCAGCCTCATCCAGTCCCCCACAGTCTCCAGACATCAGGTAAGCATGGAGACTGCCGCGTCAGGGGCAAATGAAAATGAGAAGTAGAGTTGGGTGTCATTGACATATTGAGGACACCGAACATCAAACCCTCTCACAACCTCGCCCAGCAGCTGCATATATACGTTGAACAGGAGAGGGGACTGAATAGAACATTGCGGGACTCCACATGAGAGGTCCTGGGGCACCACTCACTGAGTTCTCCAGGCCAGGAAGGAACAGAACCATTCCAGAACAGTCCCGCTCACCCCAGCTTTGTCCAAGTGGGTCACCAACATCTCGTGGTCAACGGTATCAAAAGCAGCTGACAGATCTAAAAGAATCAAAAGGGTCAATCGACCCTGATCAAATTCATCGCAGAGGTTGTCAACCAAGGCCACAAGCATAGTCTCAGTGCCATAGCCCAGACAAAAGCCAGACTCTGAGGGATCTAGAAAACTGATGCAATCCAGATGCTCCTGCAACTGCCAAGCCACAACCCATTCAACAACCTTCCCTAAAAAGGGAATGTTAGAGACTGGCGGATAACTGGCGAGGGAGTCAATGTCAAGCAATGGTTTCTTGAGTAATGACTGTACCACCACCTCCTTCAGGCAGCTTGGCTCTCTGCCCTCCTGAAGGGAGGCACTGACCAACCCCACCAGCAGCAGCCCTAGCGTCTCCCGGCTGGATGGACACGGTCTAGTGCACAAGAAGTGACTCTGACCACGCCAAGAACTTCCTCCGCATCAGTGGGTGACACCCACTGAAACAGCTTTAAACAGGAAGGAGACGTTGACACCCTGGTGCTTGAATGTACTAGTCATCAGGCCCTTTACGGCAGTCACTCATGCACAATTTCATCTCTCCCTGCCATGAATAGGTGCAGACACTTTAATCTCATGGTCAGCAATATCAAAGATACCCAAAAACCCTAAAAAGAAATAGAACTGGATTGCTGGTCTGCAACCAAAACAACACAACCTACATATAATTTCCAATCTTAAACCAAAATATGGTGACACCAAATAAGTAAAGCACTGAGCAAGCAGGTTTTTCAATCTTTTGATAGGGCAATAAATGGCAAGACTGCTCAAACAAGTAGCTGCGTACCAATTTCCTAAAAGGTGACGGCAATGCAGTTGGGGGTTGGAATAATTTTTTTTAAAGGGGGGGGCAGGGGAGGACATACCTCATCAATAGACCTCTTGTTAGAAAATATGGGAGCCTTAATTATTTTGGGGCCCACTGCCAGAAGTGGTTGAAATCAGGCATAGGAATCCAAAGTTGTAAAAAACAGATCAGGGGCATGAATTTTCTATGTGGTTTTATTCACACAAGATATTTCTCCCACGTCTGCTATTTGTTGTGAGAGCTTGCAGTGCCACGTTTTAACTATTCCCCCCTCCCCTTCAAGAGTTAAAAAAAACTGTACTGAGTTGCTCTTCACAACCAGGCAGGCAATGGAGAGTTCATCCTCAGAGGGAAATCACCTCTATCTGCTCCTGTAGCAATTATGGTGGACTGGCAGGTGGCTTAATCCCTTCACGTTACAAAAGTGCGTGTGAAGAGATTAAGCATGATCGTTAAACCTGGGTTTGTAAATTAATTTTTTGTGATTAAAAAGCCACAGCATCCTCTGACCTAAGCATCCTGTATCCATACCTTTTCAAAGCATTCTGTGCCCTAACCTTTTGCACAAAAAAAGAGGAAGGGGGGGGGATTTTTGTGGATTTATCTCATGTGAATTCAGCCTGATGTGGCTTCTTTTGTAGCCACAGAATCCCATTGAACAACTCCCTTACTGGTGCACCCGTTATGAAGTTTTGGGCCTTGTATCTACCAAAGTTGACTGCAACTGACTTTTTGGATAAAAAGTTCTTAGGAGAACGGGTTGGAGAGAGAAACAGAGAGTGTTTGCTCAAATGTAGGAAAGCAGCCTAGAAGGACTACAAGCAAGGATCTAAAATTGTTTAACAAACATTAGGTAGCCTAACTGCAAATACAGAAGTCACTGTTGGTAAAGAAAAGTGAAACAGTCTTCTGTTTAAAATGGCCACTTATAAGATGCAATTAGACATACAATGATATCTTCTTGCTTTATAAACAAACCCTCTCGGCAGCAGATATGTACTACCCCAACTCAAAACACAAACGCAACTGTAGTACTTTTCATAGGATTATCCATCAGAATCAGAACTATCTCCATGATCATCTACTCCAATCCCCTGCTTCGATCCAGGTCATTTTATGCAACAAAAACTTAGGGTCAGCTGCCACTGACTTTAATGGTGGAGATATGCACCAAACTTGTGGGGTTTTTTTGGCTGTATTAAGAACAAAAAAAAACAAACCATCACCACACATCAGACTACATCTACTGCAAAGAACTACAGATACTCCAGAGTTAAATGGGAGTTAGCAAGAGTTTTGGAGAAGAGTGAAGTGAAGCCAAGCCACTTACTTTTCATAGACGAGCTCCTCATCAGTACAGAAATAGTGGGTATTTACTGTGCTTTTGGGTTTATTCCGTAAAGTAGCAAAATATAATCGATCTGAAAAACAGTTTGAGGTAACTGCGTAAGACTCGAGAAGCGATTAGACATTTCACTCTTCCGCCAGCCACCTCGGCTCGACCCCTTCAGCAGTGGAAAAGAGCACTAAGTAAGCAGGATCTCTCGCCCTAGGGCAGCGCTACTTTCCCTTCCTGCACAGGCGGCGGCGTGAAACGTCTCTCGGCTCAGAGAGACCAGTGTCCCGAAGGAAAGGGCTGGGCTACGGGCAGAGGCTTGTGTTAGCCACAAGGACTGCTTTTTCCTCCGCTCCGAGCAGCACAGGGAGGCAGGTGCTAGGTGTTAAGAGCGGCAGAGGAACCGCGCTGGCGGACAACAACAAGGGGCAGCACGCCAGGATGCAAGTTTCGGGATTCCCCCACCCTCCCCTGCCCTGGGGTCCTGTGCCCGGATAGAGCGGGGAGTACAGTAGCACAGCCGGACCAACGAGGGGGCTGAGGGGAGCCAGCCGGGTCCTTCTCACCTCTCAGGAACTCGGAGGCTCCTACCAGCAGCTCGGAGACCGACAGGGCCGGCTCCATCTTAAAGAGAGCGCGGAGCGGCGAAGTGCGGGTCGACTCCGTACTCATGGGGTCCCGGCAGGACTGCTCCGGCGGGACCGGGCCGGGCTCAGCGAATAGGGGGTCTCCAGGACATAGCGAGAGGAAGCGCCGCCCGCCTGGGGCCGAGCTGCTGGGAACGTCGCCACTGCCCGCATGGGAGTGAAAGCGGAGCTAGAGGCTCCGAGACCAAGGAAGAGGGCGCCGGCGGGGACTTGGGTCTGCTCCGCCCTCGGCTACTTAAAGGGGCAGAGCCCGGTTACCAGGCACCGGGCAGTGCACTAGCAACCACGTTACCAGGGCTTTGTTACACCAGCGCCACCACCGAGAAGTGGGGCATAGCCTGGCGCCCCGCCCGGGTTCCCCCACCTGACCGCCCTCAGGCCAGCTCCTCCCTTCCCCCCTGCAGAGCCTCATCCCCCTCCGCTCAACTCCTCCTCCCCTCTCAAAGGCCCTTGGCCCGAGGGCAGCAGCCCCGCCCTCCCCGGCGCCTTCTGTCCCAGTCAGGTACCTTCCAAACACACCACTGCTGCGAACCCTTCCTGGGGACACCCCCCCCCGCCGGGAGCAGCAGCGCAGAGCCCAGGCCTGTACCTCAGCGCTACGGGGGGGGGGGTCAGAGAGAGCAGACCCGAGCGGGGAAAAGAGGGTGTCACTTTGGGGAGGCTAGGTTCCCAGCACAGCGGGAAGCCCCGACGACTTCCCCTCACACCGAAAGGGTAGCTGCTCTTTGCGTGAGAAGGCGATACCCTGTACGAATGGTGGGGTGGGAGCTCTGGACCTTACAAGGCAGGGGGCACCGTCTGTGTAATGGGGCGCTGTGCGTAATCTTCCTCAGCGAGTGCGACACCTGGAGGACGGAGCCTTTAGCCTGATAGACATCCTGGTGAACCAATAAAGAATTTACTAACCAGTTCCCTTTCCAATCCAGGGTCAGGCGGGAGATTGGTGTGAGCCAGCGGTTTTAGAGATGCCGTGGGAGAGAATTAAGTCACTTGACGTCAACCCAAATCTGCTCATAAAGCCCGGGATTCCCACAGATTTCAATGTGAAAGTGGGTGCTGCGCAATACAAGCCTCTCAAATCAATCCCCCCTTCCTTCTCTCCCTTTTGACTCGTAAATCACCCTCTTAGGGTTGCCAGGCATCCCTTTTTACCCTGGATGCCAAATTTATGTTGCAGGTGATCCACTTGAGCTAGCTATCAACCAGAGGTGAACTACCAGGATAGGGTTGCCAGCTCTGCAATTTTTTTAAAAGAACACATGAAAAATACATGTTGCATTTCTCATGCGTCCTCTAAAATTTTGCATATATGTCAACCCCCACCCCCCATTTTCACCAGGACATGGTGCAGGACCCCAAACACAACCCCCTCTGCGGCACCACAGAGGGTGCCCCCAAAGGGGTGGCACCAAGCGCCCAGATTTTATCTTCACCCTGGGCCCAGCAAATTATAAGTTGACCCTGCTTCCATGCCACACTGAATTCACTTTCCTAGCCTGTCTTCCCCCTCACACATCACACAGGGACACTCTTTCGGGTGCTGGTCCTGCTCTCTGCTGCAGAGGCAACATCTGAGAGGGGTGCGTGTGCGCCAAGAGTTGTGCGGGGGGGGGGGGAGGATGGGTGTGCACCTGTGGAAACACCACGTGCAGTGGGTGGGTGCGTTTGCACGCTCCCGGCACGCACCCACCTCCACCCATCACCCACCCACGGAGCCGTCCGACAAAATGGAGAAGGCTCCATGGATGGAGATGGGTGTGCGCCCTTGGGAAAGGGAGCACACCCATCTCCACCACACACCCATCGCCCCACCCAGCAGAGCCATCTGAAAAGGACCTATGCCTTGGCTGCAACTACTATAGAACGTATGAGCATCCCTTATGCTGAACACCACCGCTCCATGGAATAAAATGGACATCCCTTATTTCAGTATCCCTCAGCTCTTTTGAAATTTTGGTCTGGCAGCCCTTATCCCCTTCCTATACCTGTCACCCGGGTCCTCTCACTTGGCATCAGTTTCCCTAGGAATAGATAGGGCTGTTTCCTAGGAAATCAGTTTTCATAGGAAAAAGGGGAGGGGAAGTTCTTTTCCTGGGTTATCCCCAGTACATGGCTGTTGGGAGGTTTATCACCATGGGGCAGAGTAGGGAGGCAATGGGGTGCTCTTCCCAAGCAGAAAAAGTAAGTGAGGTTTAGCCTATCTTGAAGATTGGGCATCAGGTGTTTGTTCTCAGGAGGGAAGGGTTCCTGGGGGAGAGGACAGGAGCAGAAGGGCACTGAAGGCCTCACCTGATTCTTCTGTAGCTCTCAGGCATTCCAATCCCTTCCTTCTCAACTGTTACAGTTGGTGGGAGGGGTCAACATGCTTACTAGCCCCACCCCCATGTCAAGCAGAGCCTATCTGGTGTTCGGGTCCTGCTTTTGCTACATCCTTATTGGCCCACTAGGAACCTCTGACAACCTATCATAGGTGTCACAGCCCACCAGCCTCTAGATGCTGGTAGAGCAGCATTACCTGGAGAAATTCTGCTGGCTAGAGCAATAAGATGGCATTCCTTCCAGTTAGCTCTCTGAACATTTAGTTTTCTCTCCATCCATTCTGTATATTATCCCTTCCATTCTTAATTCACTCCTTTCGCTTCTTCATAAACGTCTCTCCCTCAAATCTCTCCTTTTACCCGAATACTCTGTTTCCCCTTCTCCAGGCCACCAGTCTTGCTGTCCTGTAAATACTCTTCCTCCCTACACATCCCAGTCTTTTAGTGCTTGTCTGCACTGTTTTTGCACCAGTGGAAAAACACTTGTTTAGAAAGAGATGCATTTCTTAATTCTGGGGCTTGCACTAGAAGAGTGCTCTAAGATTCTGGGTGCTCATTTGATAGATACTGCTGCCTTGCATAGACACAAGGCATAATCTTCCATCCATTAAAGTGAATGGCTCAGCTCCTATTGACCTTAATGGATGGAAGATTGAAATCACGGTTGAGGCAGTATTGTATTGCTATCATACTACACCATGAAGTTGATTCCTGAAGCATGGAACTCTGCCTCCAGTCCTGGAAGTCACGCATTTCTACTATAGATCTCAAATAAGATTGCTAGAAATAGAAATATGCTAATAGTCCAAAATTCAGCTAAATAACAGATCAAAAGTATCCTGGTGTTATTTTGTCTAACTAACTCAACAATAACCCAAGGAAATAGTATTTTCCAGTTTCTTACTATATCTTTATTATAAGCTATTAAAATGATCCTACCACAACAGAAACATACACATTGAGGGAGACGCTGTGCCCGTGCCAAGAATAGCAGCGCAGAGATCCTGCTCCCAGCAACCCAGTTAAATGCACCCAAAAACAAGGTCAGTCACAGCAAACAACAAAAATAAAGGATTCCCCAAGAATAAGGTAAGCTCCACCAGCTCAGCTGCCAAAAAAGGTCTAATGACCTCATATTGCTGACAAAAGCTGCCCCAGAGGCCCCCCAGCAAAACACAGTGAGAGGGGACAAGCCATGGCCCAGCAAACAGCCTTGCGGCGAACAGATAATGAGCAGAGCGATTTGATGCTTATTCTGGCAGAGATAAGGGTGGTCAGAGCAGAAGCCCAAACAGAGAGAACTAAACTGGCAGCTGAGTTTAACAAAGTAAAAAACACTGTAGAAGCAGGAAATAAAAAAATTGGTGGTATTAGAAAAAGAAATGAAACAGCAGAGGAACGTGTCTCTGCAGTGGAAGACCAAGCAAGCCCTCAGCACAGAGCAACATCTAGCCACATTGAAAGAAACAATGAAATTCCTCCTCATGAAAACTGAAGATCTAGAAAACAGATCAAGAAGAAATAATTTAAGAATGGGTATAAAAGAAGGAGCTGAACCAGGGGGAATGCAAAAACTCCTGAATGAAATATTCAGCCAGAACTTCCCTGAACAACATCACCTACATAAGGCAGAAACAGAAAGAGCTCATAGAACCTTAAGAGCCAAACTAAAAGAAACAGAAGCTTCCAGAGCAATTATTATCAAATTTCTTAAACACAGAGAGAAAAGCTGTTGGCACTGGCGAGGAAAACCCCCCAGCAGATTGAGCACCAGGGATGTAAATGGAAATTCTGCCTGACTATGCACCTGAAACAATGAAAAAATGCAGAGCATGGTCAAAATATATCCTAGAACTACATGAAAGAGGCTTAAAGCCACAAATATGGCACCCAGCCAAGCAGAACATCCTAATCAATGGAAAAAGAAAAGTGTTCGAAGAGCAGCAAGACCTAGAAATCTTCATCCAAGCTCACAAACCCAGACAACAAGAACTAGAATAGCAAATAAGACCTAGCATCAAAGGAACAAAATAACAACAGTCACTGCAACAAGTTCTGAAAAAAATGAACATGATTCTCATGAAAATCTCAGGACTCTCAGATAAGTTCCTTTTATTTGCTCCGAATTATACTATTTACTCCTTTATTCACATGTTTGTAGTTAAACAGTGATAAGGGCGCTTACATTTGGTGTTAGAGAGAAGAAATTTCCTCTGAACATTCAACACCTAAAGCATAGCAAGGATTAACAGGAGAGGGTGATGGAAACAAACAACAAAGGGGAAATGATTGGACGAGCTCCCCCAGAATATTTAAGAGTTACTGTATAGTTAAGACACTTAATATCAGTATGTTTGTTTATAGTTTTGTTTAAAGTTATAGAGTTTTTAAGTTATGTCAGACACAACTGCAATTCTCAGAGGCTTTGTTCAGCCATAGGTATCACAGGGAACCAGCTTAGGAGATTTACCACCACAGCATAGGGGTAAAAAAAGACCAATAAAAATCAATAAAAAGGTAAAAAAATTGCCTTCTGGCAATAATAGCCCCCAAATTCCTATCTCTAAATGTAAAAGGCTTAAACCACTCAGTAAAAAGGAAGACGGTAATAAACATTCTAGAGGATCAAGCAATAGATGTTTTCTTTATTCAGGAAACACATCTAATTAATAAAGATGTGCAAGGATTTAAAATGTCCCTCAAGGTTCTATTCTGTCCCCGCTCTTGTTCAGTGTGAACATGCAGCCATTAGGTGAGGTCGTGAAGCAGTTCAAAGTGAGTTGTCGTTTTCTTCCAGCTGTAGCTGGAAGAAACTTAAATGCACAGCCACTGTTCATTATAAACAGGGGACTGCTGGAGCCATGATTTTGAGCCGCTTGACCTACCTTTCTGAAAATTTAACCATGGCTGTAAGTTGGGAGGACCATCATATATCCACAAGGTTTGAAAAAGATCCATTAGAAAAATAAAATCTTATAACTGCTTATTAAACGTTAATTGCTCGTGGTCAAAATTTACACAGTCCTCGTGTATTTGAATCATCAATATCTCCTCCCCCTGGATGGGTTGAGCCCCCAAACGTCACAGGCTTCGAGAAAGATCAATAACAAGTGCTTTTGAAATATGATACTGATTGATGCAGCCAAAACCGAGTTATTAGTGATCAAAAATCAGTTCTGCTGGTTCGCACATGCTCAGTACGTACGGA
>QEPC01001726.1:0-11299 GCA_003113815.1 Sphenodon punctatus | reverse complement strand
CCCATAACCATTTAATTTGTGGTCCTGGGGCAGCGTGAACTGATTATATGGGAGCTCAAACGAACTGGTTATGAGGTGCGGGTTTAAAGACAGTATTCCTGTTAGCAATAACTTCTGTGTTTGTGTTGTCTAATTATGTTAATAATTTTAAATGTACAAAATAGATAAGTGACCATGGTTACTTGTTGTTAAGTAATGAAGCTATGGATTGTAAGGTAGTAGATATATTATGGTTATGTATGTGCGTTTTGCTATATGTGTTGTAGTGTAATTGTGTTTTAATTTCACTGTTTTTTGGGTTTTATGTCTTGTGCATTTTTAAGTGGTTTTTTTAAACTGGTAAGTTTTTTGTTGTTAATCAGTATGTTGATGACACTCAGCTGTAACTCTCATTTTCATCGGATCCAGGCCCATCAGTCTCTTGCTTTCGCAGTGTTTGACGTCTGTGGGGGATTGGATGAGGCAGAGCCGACAGAAGCTGAATCTTAACAAGACAGAAGTAAGGTTGGTGGGGAGAGCGGCGAGTGTGACCTCCCTGTCATTGACGGGGTTTGTCCCCTGCTGGTCTCCCAGGTGTGGAGTCTAGGGGTGCTCCTGGATTCCTGGCTCCACTTGGAAATCCAGGTGGAGACCTTGGCAAAGGGGGCTTTCCGCCAGTTACATCTGGTTCAGCAGCTTCGGTCTTATGTCTCAGACTCTGACCTTGCCATTAGGGGTATGCATGTTGTTTTTGTTATTACAGTAATGCTAATGACAATTGTTGTTTTCGTTATCGTTATTGCAATAACGAAAACAACAGTCGAGGATAACGAAAATGACAATGTCGTTATCTTTCTTGTTATTAGTGACAAGTGCAGTTTTGTTTTGGATGGAAATGGATAGGGGAGGAGGGAGCAGACATCTTGGAGCCCTAAAGAGGCTTGAACTCGAACTGTGCCTTGTGTTGGGCGGGGCAAGCATTTCTGCAGTATCTGATGGATGCATCGCTGGCCAATGAGCCAGGCCCCAGCAGTCTTACGGCACTCTGTGATTGCTCAATGCCTGCTGCCTCCCAAAACCAATCGTGGCTGTCGGGGAGGGCACTGCAACCCTTTACAATGGGCTCTCTCTGTTCTGTGAGAGCTCTCTGCTTGTCAGGTTGCGTTTTACAGAACTGGTACATGCACACAAAAAATCCTCCCTAGCCCTCATTACATATTACCAATTCCTTTCCTTCCTCATATACCCTACCTTTTATCTTCTCCTTTTCCTTGCCCTGTACATTATAGATAGATAGATACTATGGACATTTAGATTTAGATAGATATTAGTTTTGTACATATATAGAGAGAGATTAGATATTATACAGGTATTTAGGCTAGTCTATTTGGATAGTAGGATTAGGTTATATTTTGTGTATATATAATCATTCATTACTTCTTTGTGCAATTTTGTGTACATTTACGATGAGAAAGGGCAGGACTCCTAGTTCAGCCTCTGGGGCAGGTGACCCTGGTAGAGGGCGTGGGGGAGTTGGCAAGCCTGCTGCCACTGCTGGCAGCCCATCACCTGAGCTGAAGAGACCTGATTATTTTTTTTTCCCCTCAAGGCAGAAGGTCTTATCAGGGGAACAGGCTGCTGCACAGATATCAGGAGTAGCATATGTGGAAGGCAGGGAGCCCCAGCCTTCCACTAGTAGCAGTGGCACTGGCACTGGAGGAAGGAGGCAAGGGGTGTGTGTGCATCAGCAGCACTACACACACCCCTCCTGAAGCACCGGCAGCAGCTGGCACTGCCAGCAGTGATTTTTCACTGGGGGCAGCAGAAGATATTGGTATGGGGAGCCCCAGCAATGACAATGATGTGGGTACTGTTGCTGGGAGTGGTACAGGGGCAACAACCTCTCCTGGGCAGGCTTCTCCCTCTGACACCCCTCCCTGGGATTTGGGGGAGGATGTATTTGAGAGCGTCCTTCCCCACTTTGGCAGCAGCCCAGCTTCAGTAAGTAGCAGCAGGGTATCCTCTAGGGGTGGGACTACCGGATCATCCGTTATCCAATACTGCCGGTATTTGGTGTACCAGCAGTATCGGATTAAACCCGGTAATCCGGCCCGTTTACCGGATTCCCCCATACTGGATTTTTTACGTTGCAGCCATTCAGATGAATGGCCGCAATGTAAAGAAAAACACCAAAAAAAACCCCACTTTACTTTCCCTCCTGAGTCCAGGCTGCGCGGGTGGAAGGGGGGACACTCTCCCACCCACCCTACCCAGCCTGGCTTTAAAAAAAAATATTTCCCCCTCCAAGTCCCTGCTAGTGCGAGCTCCGGGCCGCTGCCGGCGACCCGGAGCCCGCACCAGCAGGTACGATCCCTGGGGTGGGGGGTGGTTTAACACCCCCCCCCACCCCAGGGATCAGATCGCCCTACCACCTGAAGGTGAAACCTGGAAGTCACCGGAAGGCCTAGTAGCGCTGAAGCCGGCAGCCACAGCCAGCGCTGAAGCCGCTGGAGTCGGACTGCTGCTGCCCGGAGCGCAAGGTAGGCGATCCCTGGGTGGGGAGGTAGGGTGATCCCTGGGTTGGGGGGGTTGTTAAACCACCCCCCACCCCAGGGATCACCCTAGTACCTGCTGGTGCGGACTCTGGGTCGCCAACGGCGGCCCGGAGCCCACACTAGCAGGGACTTGGGGTGAAAAAAATTTTTTTAAAAGCCAGGCCAGGGGGTGTGTGTGCCCCCCCCTTCCACCCGCACAGTCGGGGAGAGGGGAGGTTGTTTGTGTTTTTTTCCATTGATTTCAATGGGGACAGTTCCCCATTGAAATCAATGGAACAAATCCAGTACCGGTAAACCGGTACACAGATCCGGCAATCCGGTTTTTTAAAATCCGGTAACTGGTAAATCCGGTAGCCGGTATTTGCCCCGATGTCCCACCCTTAGTATCCTCCCATGCTGCAAGGTGGAAGCAGCAGCTTCAGCATGGGTGGTGTCATGGAGCTGGACAGCAATGAGGTGGAGGAGACTCCTGGTTATGATGATGATCCTATTGTGGCCTCATTGGGGACAAAGGCAGCGGCCCCCAGCGGTGGCATGAAGGGTTCAGGGTGCCCCAGGGGGCCTGTGTGGGATCGCTTCAAGGAAGTGATCCCAGGTAACAGCAGCCAGGTGGCCTGCCTTCTCTGTGGGAAGGTAGTGTGCTGTGGGAATAAGACGGGGAATCTCAGTAACAATGGCATGAATTCCCACCTGAGGACTTGGCATAGGGCTTTGCTGCTGCAAGAGACATCGGAAACTGTGGACAGGAGTGGGTTCACTGCTGCAGCAAGCAGAAGCAGCAGCAGACCTTCCCCTTCTGCTCATGGCAAGGGGAAGGAGGGACAGCAGCAGAAGGTCCCATCTTGAATTCCCCAATGGTGGCGGCGGTGGCAGCAGCAGCAGCAGGAGGAGATGGTCGCAATGGAGGATCTGGGGTTTGGGCAGTCGCGGTGTGGCAGAGTGCATCATCCAGCAGATATCAAGATCACCAGGCAGGTGTGAGAGATGATTGCCCTGGATGACCAGCCATTCAGCATCATGGAGGACCAGGGATTCCGCCGGCTGCTGGCACTGTTGGCACCCCAGTACCAGCTTCCCTCATGCACCACCTTCAGCAGGCAGGTGGTGCCCTCCCTGTACCAAGCAGCGGGTGAGGGAGCAACTGGCCAGAGCAGGTGGGGCAGTTGTGCATTTCACCACAGACATTTGGAGCACCTGAAATGTAGAACATGTCTACCTGGCTCTGACTGCTCACTGGTGGCAGCTGCAGGGGGCAGGAGGAGGAGCGGCAGGGTACAGGTGGCCCTGCTTCACACCCAGGTGTTTGACGAGAGACACGCTGTCATCAACATAAGGGCAGCCTTGGACACCATGGTGGAGGGATGGCTAAGGGAGTAAGCCCCATTTGACAGGGGCTTCGTGGTAACTGATAATGCTGCGAACATGAAGAAGGCAGTGCTGGAGGGCAGGTTCCAGCACATCCCCTGCGCTGCCCACACCCTTCACCTGCTGGTGAGGGATGGCCTGGGGGAGAAGGCAGCAGAGCACAGCAGCAGCCCCATTACCCTCTTAATCAAGAAGGGCAGGAAGATTACAGGGTACTTTAACAAGAGCGTGAAGGGTGATCACCTCTTGAAGGAGAAGCAAGTGGAGCTGGGGGTGCAGGAACACCGCCTCATGCAGGATGTCAGCACCAGGTGGAACTCTACCTATAGCATGATGGAGCGTCTGGTGGAGCAGAGGTGGGTCCTGCACGAGGTAGCCTCAGAGGGGGAGATTTGGGTGGAAAGGCCACTCAGGCGAGATGAGTGGATAAAGATGACTCAGGCGTGCTTGTCCTTAAGCCCTTTAAGGATGTGATGGAGAGCCTGAGTGCAGCAACTGCCACCCTGAGCCAGGTAACCACCTTGGTCTGAAGTCTCATCAGGAGAATGGAAGGCTTCCTGAGGGACCAAGGTAGGCGGGGGGGGGGGGCCATGGAGCAGCAGCTTGTACCAGAGGTGGGGGGCCCTGGTACAAAAGTTGAAAGGGGCTGAGCAGGCCTTTTGACCCTCTCATTCGCAAGGAGGTATACATACTCTCCACCATGCTGGACCCCAGGGTGAAGGCAAGTGTGGCAGCTTGCACGGTAGACTTCACCCTGAGGATGTTCTGGTGGAGAGGGTGCGGGCAGTCAAGAGGGTCATGCAGCAGCAGCAGCGCAACCAGGAGGGGCAAAGGAGGAGGAGGGCAGAGATGCAGAACACTCCCAGGAGCAGCAGCAGCAGCTCCTTGCCCCGAGTGGACCACCCCAGGGCAGGCAGAATGGGCACATGCAGTTGGGGAGGAGGTTGGCAGCAGGCAGAGGGAGCAGGAACCTGACCCTGTGGAGAAGACAGTGGCTAAAGGAGCCGGTGGTGGATTTCAGCAGCGATCTCCTTTTGTACTGGGCAGACAAGGGGAAAATATGGCAGGCCCAGAGTAGCACAGGAACTAGTGTCCTGCCCACCAACCAGCATTTCCAGCAAACTGGTGTTTTCAGCAGCAGGGGACATAGTGAGTCCCCATCGTTCAACGCTGACTGCTGGGTTGGTGGAGCAGCCCCTGTTCCTCAGGGTCAACCTGCCGATGCTGGGTTTAACTGAGCTGGACTTGGACCCATAGTGAGGGCAGGGGCACACTTGAGAGAGAGAGGCTCCCCGCTAATAGAACAAAAGAGAGGGAGACGTGTTCCTACCAATGCTGTCACCCACAGTACATGACCAGAGAGAGACACAGAAAGGCTCCCCGCTGCTAGAATGAGAGAGAGAGGAACGGGCTGAGGAGAGAGAGGTGCATCCTGCTCAAGTTCCCACCTGCCCGACTGCCTGGTCCTCTGATGCCACACGCTGCCGCCCTCTGCCAGAGAACCTTTCTCTCTGGCACCACCCCACAAAAATATGCCCTGCTGCTGCCACCGCTCCTGCCAAGCTCCCACCTGCCCAACTGCCTGTTCCTCCAATGCTCCTCCTCCCCTGCCGCCCACTCCCAGAGAACCTCCCTCCCTCTCTGGCATTACCCAACAGAAATATGCCCTACTGCTACCAAGCTTCCACCTGTCCGACTGCCTACTCCTCTGATGCTCCTCCTCTGCCGCCTGCTGCAAGAGCCTCTCTCTCTCTGACACCACCCCACAGAAACATGGCTTGCTGCTGCTGCGACTGCTACCACTGCTTACAAATTCCCACCTGCCTGACTACCGGCTGCTCCAATGCTCCTCTTACTCCACCGCCGCTGCTGCCAGAGAGCCTCTCTCTCTCTGCCACGCCAACACAGAAATATGCCTGTCCCCTGCCTGCTCCACTGCTGTGCTGACCGCAAACAGATATAAGCTACCACTCCAGTCCCAATAACCATCAGAGTTCTGCGGCCGTCATTCCACTCACAGGCAGCTGTCATTCCACTGTATCCTAGAGCAGCCATTCACTCCAGTCCCAGAATCCACCGTCAGGGTTCTGGGGCCTACATTCCAGGTATGGAAGGCTGTCATTACACTGCATCCAAAAGCTGCCACTCTAGTCCCAGGACCCACCATCAGGGTTCTGGGGCCTACGTTCAAGGCAGGGAGGACTGTCATTCCACTGCATCTAGAAGCTGCCACTCTACTCCCATGACCCATCGTCAGGGTTCTGGGATGCCATTCTGTTCACAGAGAACTGTCATCCTACTGCATCAAGAAGCAGCCACTGCAGCCCCAGGACCCAACATCCGAGTTCTGGGGCCTACATTCCAGGCAGGGAGGGCTGTCCATCCGCTGCATCCAGAAGCTGCCACTCTAGTCCCAGGACCCAACATCAGGGTTCTGGGACAGTCATTCTGCTCACAGGGAGCTCTCATTTCACTGCATCAAGAAGCATCCACTTCAGTCCCAAAACATCAGGGTTCTGGGGCCTACGTTCCAGGCACAGAAGGCTGTCATTCTATCGCAGCCAGAAGCTGCCATTCCAGCCCCAGTTCCCACCATCAGGCTTCTGGGCTCGTTATTCCACTCACGGGGAGCGGTCATCCTACCGCATGAAGTAGAAGCCACTCCAGCCCCAGGACCCACCATCAGAGTTCTGGCGCCTAGGATCCAGGCATGGAGGTATGTCCATCCACTACATCAAGAAGCAGCCACGCTAGCCCCAGCACCAACCTTCAGGGTTCTGGGACCTACTGTCCACACACCGGGGGCTGTCCCACGGCATCCAGAGGCTCCCACTCTAGCCCTAGTACCCGCTATCATGGTTCTGGGGCCTACTTTACAGTCCCAGCGAGTCATCATTCCACCACATCAAGAATAGGCTACTCCAGCCCCAGGACCCACCATCAGGGTTCTACGGCCAACATTCCAGGCAGGGAGGGCTGTCCATCCACTGCATCCAGAAGCTTCCACTCTAGTCCCAGGACCCACCGTGAGGGTTCTGAGGCCGTTGTTCTGCTCACAGGGTGCTGTCATCCTACCACATCAAGAAGCTGCCACTCTAGTCCCAGGACCCACTCTCCGGGTTCTGGGGGCGTGATTCCGCACACGGGGAGCTATCATCCTACTGCATCAAGAAGCAGGCAATCCAGCCCCAGGACCCACCATCAGGTTTCTGGGGCCTACATTCCAGGCAGGGAGGGCTGTCCATAAAATGAATCCAGAAACTGCCTCTCTAGTTCCAGGACCCACCATCAGGGTTCTTGGACTGTCATTCCGCTAATGAGCAGCTGTCATTCCACTGCATCCAGAAGCAGTCACTCCAACCCCAGGACCCACCATCAGGCTTCTGGGGCCTACGGTACAGTCACAGGGAGCCGTTATTCCACCACATCAAGAATAGGCCACTCCAGCCCCAGGACCCACCATCAGGGTGCTGGGGCCTATGTTCTAGGCAGGGAGGGTTATCCATCCACTGCATCCAGAAGCTGCCAGTCTAGTCCCAAGACCCACCATCAGTGTTCTGGGGCTGTCATTCCGTTCACGGGAGCTGTCATTCTACTGCATCAAGAAGCAGTCAGTACAGCCCCAGGACCCACCTTGAGGATTCTGGGGCCTACGTTCCAAGCATGTGGGGCTGGCCATCCACTGCATCCAGAAGCTGCCACTCTAATCCCATGACCCACCATCAGGGTTCTGGAGCCGTCATTCAGCTCACGGGGAGCTGTCATAGTTCCTCATCAAGAATCAACCACTCCAGCTCAGGACTCACCATTAGGGTTCGGGGGCCTACATTCCAAGCAGGGAGGGGTGTCCATCCCTGCTTGGTAGTAGGCCTCAGAACCCTGAGGGCACTACATCCAGAAGCTGCCAGTCTCGTCCCAGGACCCACCATCAGGGTTCTGGGGCCTACGTTCAAGGCAGGGAGGACTGTCATTCCACTGCATCTAGAAGCTGCCACTCTACTCCCATGACCCATCGTCAGGGTTCTGGGATGCCATTCTGTTCACAGAGAACTGTCATCCTACTGCATCAAGAAGCAGCCACTGCAGCCCCAGGACCCAACATCCGAGTTCTGGGGCCTACATTCCAGGCAGGGAGGGCTGTCCATCCGCTGCATCCAGAAGCTGCCACTCTAGTCCCAGGACCCAACATCAGGGTTCTGGGACAGTCATTCTGCTCACAGGGAGCTCTCATTTCACTGCATCAAGAAGCATCCACTTCAGTCCCAAAACATCAGGGTTCTGGGGCCTACGTTCCAGGCACAGAAGGCTGTCATTCTATCGCAGCCAGAAGCTGCCATTCCAGCCCCAGTTCCCACCATCAGGCTTCTGGGCTCGTTATTCCACTCACGGGGAGCGGTCATCCTACCGCATGAAGTAGAAGCCACTCCAGCCCCAGGACCCACCATCAGAGTTCTGGCGCCTAGGATCCAGGCATGGAGGAATGTCCATCCACTACATCAAGAAGCAGCCACGCCAGCCCCAGCACCAACCTTCAGGGTTCTGGGACCTACTGTCCACACACCGGGGGCTGTCCCACGGCATCCAGAGGCTCCCACTCTAGCCCTAGTACCCGCTATCATGGTTCTGGGGCCTACTTTACAGTCCCAGCGAGTCATCATTCCACCACATCAAGAATAGGCTACTCCAGCCCCAGGACCCACCATCAGGGTTCTACGGCCAACATTCCAGGCAGGGAGGGCTGTCCATCCACTGCATCCAGAAGCTTCCACTCTAGTCCCAGGACCCACCGTGAGGGTTCTGAGGCCGTTGTTCTGCTCACAGGGTGCTGTCATCCTACCACATCAAGAAGCTGCCACTCTAGTCCCAGGACCCACTCTCCGGGTTCTGGGGGCGTGATTCCGCACACGGGGAGCTATCATCCTACTGCATCAAGAAGCAGGCAATCCAGCCCCAGGACCCACCATCAGGTTTCTGGGGCCTACATTCCAGGCAGGGAGGGCTGTCCATAAAATGAATCCAGAAACTGCCTCTCTAGTTCCAGGACCCACCATCAGGGTTCTTGGACTGTCATTCCGCTAATGAGCAGCTGTCATTCCACTGCATCCAGAAGCAGTCACTCCAACCCCAGGACCCACCATCAGGCTTCTGGGGCCTACGGTACAGTCACAGGGAGCCGTTATTCCACCACATCAAGAATAGGCCACTCCAGCCCCAGGACCCACCATCAGGGTGCTGGGGCCTATGTTCTAGGCAGGGAGGGTTATCCATCCACTGCATCCAGAAGCTGCCAGTCTAGTCCCAAGACCCACCATCAGTGTTCTGGGGCTGTCATTCCGTTCACGGGAGCTGTCATTCTACTGCATCAAGAAGCAGTCAGTACAGCCCCAGGACCCACCTTGAGGATTCTGGGGCCTACGTTCCAAGCATGTGGGGCTGGCCATCCACTGCATCCAGAAGCTGCCACTCTAATCCCATGACCCACCATCAGGGTTCTGGAGCCGTCATTCAGCTCACGGGGAGCTGTCATAGTTCCTCATCAAGAATCAACCACTCCAGCTCAGGACTCACCATTAGGGTTCGGGGGCCTACATTCCAAGCAGGGAGGGGTGTCCATCCCTGCTTGGTAGTAGGCCTCAGAACCCTGAGGGCACTACATCCAGAAGCTGCCAGTCTCGTCCCAGGACCCACCATCAGGGTTCTGGAACCGTCATTCGGCTCACAGGGAGCTGTCTTCCTACCACATCAAGAAGCAGCCACTCCAGCACCAGGACCAACCATCAGGATTCTGGGGCCTACGTTCCAGGCACGGGAGGCTCTCCACTGTCACTCTAGTCCCAGAACCCACCATCAGGTTTTTGGGGCCATCATTTTGCTCATGGGGATTTGTCATCCTACCGCATAAATACAGTCACTCCAGCCCCAGGACTCGCCGTCAGGGTTCTGGGATCTCCATTCCAGGTAGGGAAGGCTGTCCATCCAGCACATCCAGAAGGTGCCATTCCAGCCCCAGGACCTACTATCAGGGTTCTAGGGCCGTCATTCCGCTCACGGGGAGCTGTCATCCTACCACATCAATAAGCACCCACTCCAGCCACAGGACACACCGTCAAGGTTCTGGGACCATTATTCCACGCACAGGGAGCCGTCATTCCACTACATCAAGAAGCAGCAACTCCAGCCCCAGGACCCACCATCAGTGTTCTGAAACCTGCATTCCAAGTACCGGAGGCTGTCCATCCACCACATCCAAAAGCTGTCACTCTAGTCCCAGGACCCACCATCAGAGTTCTGGAGCCTACATTACAATCACGGGAAGCCATCTTTCCACCGCAGGAAGAATCAGCCATTCCAGCCATAGGACCCATCATCAGGGTTCTGGGGCCTACGTTACAGGCAGGGAGGGCTGTCTTTCCACCGCATTCAGGAGCTACCACTCAAGTCCCAGAACCCACTATCAGTGTTCTGGGGGCTACTTTCCATGCAGGGAGGGCTGTCCATCCACGGCATCCAAAAGCTGCCACTCCTGTCCCAGAACCCACCATCAGGATTCTGGGGCCCTCATTCCGCTCACGGAGAGCTGTCATTCCACTACATCAAGAAGCAGCCATTCCAGCCCCAGGAACCACCCTCAGGGTTCTGAGGCTTATGTTTCAGGCAGAGCTGGCTATCCGTCCACTGCATCCAGAACTTGCCATTCTAGTACCAGGACCCACCATCAGGGTTCTGGGGCCTACAGCCAGGCAGGGAGGGCTATCCATACACTGCATCCAGAAGCTGCCACTCTAGTCCCAGGACCCACCGTCAGGGTTCTGAGACCGTCATTCCGCTCATGGGGAGCTGTCTTCCTACTGCATGAAGAAGTAGCCACTCCAGCCCCAGGACCCACCATCAGTATTCTGGGGCCTACATTCCAGGCAGGAGGGCTATCCATCCACTGCATCCAGAAGCTGAGACTCTAGTTCCAGGACCCACCGTCAGGGTTCTGGGGCCGTCATTCCGCTCGCGAAGAGCGGTCATCCTACCACATCAAGAAGCACCCACTCCAACCCCATGACGCACCATCATGGTTCTAGGGCCTAGGGATCTGGGGCCTCCATTTCAGACACAGGAGGGCTGTTTATTCCACCACATCAAGAAGCAGCAAGAACCCACCATCAGGATTCTGAGGCCTACGTTACAATCACAGTGAGCCATCATTCCACCACATCAAAAATCAGCCACTCCAGCCCCAGAACCCATCATCAGAGTTCTGGGGCCTAGGGTTCTGGGGACTACGTTTAAGGCACAGAGGAGCTGTTATTCCATCGCATCCAGAAGTTGCCACTGTAGTCCGAGGACCCACTGTCAGGCTTCTGGGGCCGTCATTCCGCACATGGGGAGCTGTCATTCCCCTGCATGAA
>QEPC01001722.1:1693839-1707547 GCA_003113815.1 Sphenodon punctatus | reverse complement strand
GGCGCCTGTAACATCTGAAATCACCCTGTGTGTGTAATAGAAAGAGAGAAGAAGATATCTATAGCTGAGGTTTATCTATAAACCTATGACATAGATTTGTCAACAGATGCATAAATAAAAGTTTGCAAAGTTACATTTTCAAGACCCAAAAGACAGGAAACCCAGAGTTTAATGGTTTTTCATAGCCATATTAATCCTCCAAGCAAATGCATACAAATTCAAATTTGTTCCCAGATGCTCTTGATGCAATCATCCAAGCAAAGCATACAAACCCAAATTTGTCCCCAGATGCTCTTGATGCAACACTCATGGTTGTGGACTGATACTAATTACCCATTCCTGAGAGTAGGAGTGTTCTCTCTGTATATTAAGGATCACTATACACATAACAGAATAACTAGTAACCACGCTTGCATTCTGCCTGTGATATCATGAATAATTAAAATCAATGAGACGCTTATAAAAACTCAAAATATGAATAACAAATCAGTTCCCAGATTTAATAAAGATAATCAGATCCTGAGAGAGATAATTGTAGTTCCTACTGAGGAAGAAAAAATGAGACCATCTTGATCCTAAAAACCTTGTGTGGTGTTAAACAGACTGCACAAAGGATTTTTTAGTCTTCAAAAATCATGAGTCGGGTCCAAAATATCAGTATATTTAGAAGAAATAAACTCTGGGTTCTTTTTCTGTACCTTCTGGTTTCCGAGTCTTTTGGGTATATTCCATTCAGGGTTGGTTTTTTTTAATTGAAGTTTTTATCTGCAAACACAAGGGCTAGGACGTTAGGCTGTTTTTAAACGCAGCGCTGGTGATGTGGAGGGCAGTCTGTGTGCAGTGGGTGGAGTGCCGCTGCAAAGGCCGTGCGTGGGTGGGGGAGGGAGCTGACAGGCACACAGCGACCTCCATGCACAGAGCAACCCACCAGTTGCTCCGTACGTAGGGGGTTGGAGATGGGTGGAAGTGTGTGGGTCGCACCATTTTACAGATGCAGTGATTATTTATTTTTTTTGGCGACCTCACTTAAGAAAATGTCACAATCAAGGATTTTTAACAAGAGGGAACAGTGAGAAAATCATACCTGGTCCAGGATCCCCCGGGTTTTAATATTTCTGCATATGCATTCCCACTTTCAACCATCATACACAGGCATGTTGGAAACAAAAGGCCTGGATTGCCAACTGCTGGATGGGACCTAAAGCCCACAAAGGATTGTGTGTGCTATATTTTAACTGCTGCCCCTGCTAGCTCTCTTTCTTCTTTCAGAATCAGACATAGCATCTCTTTGTTGATTTTTGATGTGAGGTTTTGCACAAACTCTGATGATTAGAGGATGTATCTTAGTCACAATCCCTAGAATCTGGGACTTTGGAACAGAAAATGACTCTCTGGGCACAATCTCCATCTGTTAAAGTGGATGGGAACTGGGCCATTGACTTTAACAGATGGAGGTCATGCCCTCTATTTCAAGCTTTCCTTTATCACAACTGTTGTGCCTCCTGATGTCCCCCTCTATGACTCTGCCTAGGTTTTGTACATGTCACTGTGACTGTGGCGTAGTCTGCTGTCATGTTTAGTTACATGCTGTGCTGGTTGGTGGGGAGGTTAGCCCTAGTAGCCAGGGCCAGCCCCAGGGTTTATGGGGCCATGTGCAAAGTATTGGTGCATGGTCTAATTTACAGAATTAGGATATTAATTATGCAATAATTTACATAATTTGCATAAATTTCCCTCATACCTGCACACGCCTTATCGGTCCCACCACTTACCCCTTAGCTTCCCACACAGAGCATCCCATTGCCACTTCTGTCCCACAGATCCATCCACCCTCCAGCATCCTCTACAGAGTGCCCCCCTTGCTTAGCCACCCCCAACATGTAGCACAAAGTGCCCCCACACCTAGCCCCCCCCCTTTCCTCCCACAGTTTCCCCCCTGCCAATACAGGAAGGGAACCGCAGGTGATTGAGGGCTTTATTGGTTTTATTTAATAACTTAATTTATGAGACTTATGCTCCTACATCAAGGAAGGGGTTTCTGAAATCCTGCCCTCTGTCTAAGATGAGGTGTGAATCAAAGTCATAAGAACATAACATACTGGGTCAGACCAATGGTCCATCTAGCCCAGCATCCTGTCTCCGACAGTGGCCAATCACGGTGGCTTGGGAGAAGCACCCAACAGGTCACAATGAGGGATCCATTTCCTATTGTTTCCCCCCTCAGCTCCCGTCATGTTCCCTGATTCTGTCTGGCTAATAGCTGCTAATGGACCTATCTTCCAGAAACTTGTCCAAACCTCTTTTAAACTCAGCTATAGTACTGGCCCTTACCACAGCCTCTGGCAGTAGATTCCACAACCCAATTATACGCTGAGTGAAAAAATATTTTCTTTTATTTGTTTTAAACTTGCCACCCATGAGTTTCATGGAGTGTCCCCTAGTTCTAGTACTAGCTGAGAGGGTAAATAACTGCTCCTTGTTTATTAGTTCCACACCACTCATGATTTTATAGACCTCTATCATATCTCCTCTCAGTCGTCTCTTCTCCAAACTGAAGAGCCCCAACCTACCAAGCCTCTCCTCATACGGGAGCCCTTCCATGCCCTTGATCATTTTTGTTGCCCTTCTCTGTACCTTTTCTAGTTCAGCTATGTCTTTTTTGAGATGGGGCGACCAGAACTGCACACAATATTCGAGGTGCGGTCGCACCATTGATTTGTATAGAGGCATTATGACATCCTCAGTTTTATTCTCTATCCCCTTCCGAATAATTCCTAACATTCTGTTTGCTTTTTTGACTGCTGCTGCGCACTGCGCTGTGGATTTCATTGTATTGTCCACAACCACCCCCAGATCCTTTTCCTGAGTGGTAACTCCTAGCTTAGTACCCAGCATTGTGTACGCATGGTTTGGATTATTTTTCCCTACGTGCATCACTTTACACTTGTCCACATTAAATCTCATTTGCCATATAGATGCCCAGGCACCCAGTGTCATAAGGACCTGTTGCAGTTCCTCACAGTCTGCTCGTGTTTTAACTACCTTGAATAACTTGGTGCGGTCTGCAAATTTGATCACCTCACTCTTAACACCCTTTCCCAAATCATTAATGAATACATTAAACAGCAAGTCCTGACAACTTGCAGTCACCATAGTTAATGCCACTCTTTTCCCAAACATAAGGGGAGTTATTTCTTATTACCTAGATCCCCTGCATTTTCTGAGAGATAAGGCATTCTTTATTCCTCATCCTAAACAGATTTACCATGTGCTGTTAAACAGTTCTACTTCACCTAAGTGGTAGATTTTTATAGCAGTTTCTAAAACAGTCTGGGACCCTTCCAGATGTTCTGTACATTTTAGACCTCATTAATAAAAACTGAATGAGTACCCTTGGAACATGAACATGGATCTGCCAGCTCCAGGGATCTTGACCTTGTCCAGGGAGTCATCTAAGCAGCAGGTCTCTGGGCCAGTCTTATAGCAGTTGAGCCTTGCTGGCCAGCCCACCAACCTATCTGTTCTCTGTTAGCAGTTTAGTAGCTATTGGGTTACAGCATAGTGAGCTGGGACCCAGGATTCCTGGGTTCTCTAAGAGGGGAGTGGTGTTAGTGGGTTAGAGCAGGGGCAGCTGGGAGCTTGTAATGTTCTAGGAGGGGGAATTTAGTGTATCCCTCTTTTAAAAAAATTTTTCCCTGTTTTTTAAAAAGAGGAATACACTAAATTAGGCTCTTACAAATTCACTCATGCTCTAAGAAGCATGGAAATTATAAGTTACACAAGCTCCTGCCTTAATGCATGCCATGTAAGCAGTAAAGACATTGTACAGTCTCTCATATTCGGCTCACTTACAACTTAGACTCCGTACACCCATCCCCTGCCTTGGTTTTTCAGTCCAGTTCTCTTCCTTTGTAGTTTTGAGGCAAAACTTAAGCTGTGGAAAGCAGGGGATCAGGAGTCAGCTTGCCTATATGCTTTCATTTGGGTTGGGGAGAATGGGACAGCTGAGTACTGGGAGTGGACTTTATATGGGGGAACAAGGGTGATGGATGTGGGATGTTTACAAGGAGACAAGACTGTGGACAGCCAGACAGTAGGGGGAAGTGTCTCTATGGGGAGGCAGCAGCCAGGTGCTGGGGGAGTGCTAATGGGGGACAAGGCTGAGAAATGTGTGATGTATACGCATGGATGAGGCTGGGGGGCAGGCAGGGGTGGGTGGTGTAGACTGGTCCTGGGGAAATCTTGGACCTATTATCAGGATCTTATTACTTTGCTTCTCTTGTACCTGACTACTCCACTAGGAGATAAACCCTTTTATTACTAAATTGCAATAAAGTAGAAGACTCAAATCTTAGGCCCTTTTCACATGGGTCGTGGTGGGTGGGTGGTGGATGGGTGGGCAGTGCATGGGGGTGCGCTCACATGGACCCCCACCCACCTCCACCAATCTCCATGCACAAAGCATTGGGCCTGTCTCTTATACACATCTAGATGTGTATAAGAGACAGGTGTATGTATGGGGAGAGGGTACCCGGGTGCTCGTGGGGTATATATGGGGGGCGAAGGCTGAGAGATAGGACAAGCTTTAGGTGACTATCAGGGTAGGGGCTATGTATATGTATGTATTTCATATGTGCTTCCACTTGGGAAGGGGACAACAGGATGTGCAAGTAGTGGGGATTGTATATGGGGGGGAACAAGGTTTAGTTTAGTTTATTACATTTTCATGCCGCCCCCTCCTACTTCCACAGCTCGAATGGGTAGCTTGTTGATGAGTACAGGATGGGTAGCTTGATCCTAACCCATTATGAGGGCTGTACTTGAGGGGATCAAGTCCATAATGAGACATGAGATGGTATGGGGTGCAGGGTCATCAATATGCTGATGACACCCAACTCTGCCTCTCTTTTTCATCCGACCCAGAGCCGGCAGTCTCAGTGCTTACCCAGTGTCTGGCAGCTGTGGGGGACTGGATGAGGGGAAGCCGACTGAAGCTGAAATCCCGACAAGACAGAGGTGATGTTGGTGGGTAAGGCGGTGGATGTGACAGCCCCCAACATTGACAGGGTTCACCCTCCGCTGGTTCCCCAGGTTCGTAGTCTGGATGTGCTCCTTGACCCGTATGGACCTCCAGGTGGGGACAGTGGTGAGGAGTGCATTTTGCCAATTACATCTGGTGCGTCGGCTTCGGCCGTATGTTTCAGATAGCGACCTGGCACCATCATCCATGCTTTCATTACCTTGAGATTGGACTATTGTAACATGCTCTAAGTGGGGATACCCATGGTGATGGCTCAGAGACTGCAGCTAGCGCAGAATGCGGCGGCCTGTCTCCTTATGGGCTCGGGCACTGTGAGCACATTACTCTGGTGCGCTGCTCTGGCTGCCTCTAGTCTTCCGGGCCCGATTCAAGGTGTTGGTGTTAATCTATAAAGCCCTATATGGTCTTGGCTCGACTTACCTACAGGATCGCCTCACTCCCCGTGCTCTGGTGGGACCCCTGCATTCAGCTGGGAGCACCCTCCTTTAGGTCCCCCGTGTGGCCTGGGGGGGTCACTATGGAGAGGGTGTTCTCGGTGGCTGCACCTCGGCTGTGGAATTCGCTCCCGGCGGAGTCCCAGATTGCCCCAGACCTCCCTTCCTTCTAGTGTATGACTAAGACCTGTCTGTTCTGCCAGGCATGTGGCAGGGGAGATGGGGTTTAGAGTGTGGGTTAGGGAAGGGGGGAGAGAGATGTATTTATTTATTTATTGCCTTTTTATTGTGATGTTTTTAGCTTGTTTTTATGTTGTAAGCTGCCCCAAGCTGTCTGCAGCAGGAGGGGTAGGGTAACAAAATTTGTTAAATAAATAAATAAATAAATATCGGGGTGGGGAGGAGCTTGCTGTCCCCATCTTCAGCGTTGCCCCCAACCTGCAGAGGAAGAGGATTGGGGCAGAAAGACCTAGGCAAAGTGTAGGTGCATGGAGCCTAAGTTGTAAGTGAGCACAGTATGTGAGACTGCTTACATAGTGTGCAAGTTAAGGTGGGAGCCTTAGCTTACAATTTCTTGCCTTTTGGAGCACAAGTGAATTTGTAAGAGCCTTATCTCCTCTGTTAAACTGTAGGTTTTTTTGATTCAAGAATATAACTGGTATAATCCATGTCATTTCTTTTAAAATAATGTTATCACTAACCGGTGAGGAAACCAAATGTATATAATTATCACATGAAAAAAACCCTCTTATGCTAGGAAGAAATCATCTTTTATGTCTAAACAGAGAAAATAACATTGATTTTTATCAGCTCATGAAAGGATTTCGCTTATGGGAACCTGAATGTACATACATACAACCTGCCAGAGGTTCTCTTCATCTCAGGCAGGCAGTCTATCCACTAACCTATATCTCCATCCCTACTGGCCCATATTGTGCCTCCATAGCCTCTGGTTGGCTGGAGGCAATTCACATGATTCTGTTGGCTACTGCCAGTATGGGCTGTCCTCCTCTGATAATATAAGGCCCCAGCAGAAACTAGGGCGGGTCTGCTCAATGTATAAACTACTTGGACCTATTTCTCTTCCAGCTTTGCCTGGCTCCCAGCCCTGCTCCTAACATGCCTGCATCTAGACGGGTCTACTTTTCAGCACTGCTCCTAACCTGCCTGCCCCTAGACTTGTCTGCCTCCCAGCCCTGCTTCTAACCTGCCTGCCTCTAGACTGGTCTTCTTTTCAGCACTGCTCCTAACATGTCTGCCCCTGGACTGGTCTTGCCTTCCAGCCCTGCTCCTAACCTGCATGCCACGAGACTTGTCTGCCTCCTAGATGTGCTCCTAACCTGCCTGCCTCTAGACCGGTCTGCTTTCCAGCCCAGCTCCTAACCTGCCTGCCTCTAGACTTGCCTGCTTATCTTCCTGCTCTAGCCCTGGTCCTTTATCCCTGCCCATCCTTTGCCCTTCTTGGACTGACGTCCTGGCTTGGCATCCTTGTCTTGACTTCTGGACTTCCCTTTTCGCTTGGCTCTCTGATTAGACTGACTCTCAGGTTTGGTCCTCCAGCTTGCATCCTCACACTATGCTCTGGTTTTCCCTCTCAGTTTGTTATCTGCTTTCTAAGCTCCTGATCCTGCAGAGGTCAGCCACAATCCATGTACTCTTACACCCACAATTCTCAAGGAACAACAGTTGGTGGTGTTGGAGCAAAGTTCGAAGTTCTCCTCCTTACTGCCAAAAAGAAGGAGGCTCCACTCAGTTGTCTACCTCATGAGAAATTAAAATAATGTGGGGAGAAGAGTGGCGTAGGCCTAATTCTTATTTGGCCATACGTGGCACGTGTCATAGCAGACCAAAATTAAGGAGGTAACAGTCCTCTGTGCCTCAAATTCAGAGTGTGGAGAGGGAAGGATATCTCCCTCTGCATCACCTGTTCAGATGACTGATAGGCTAGCATTTGTTAACCACACCCCACCCAGACTTCCCACAATTTTCTACCCACCATGTTGGAGTTGTGTCAGTGGGAGTTGTGGTTGCTCAGATCCTTTAAATATCAGGCCATTATGGCATTACATGGTGACATACACAGTCCACTCTGTTATCATGATGTATTATATGAGTAAACATTTTTGTTTCACTTTAATATTATATAATTCAAGAGAATCTGGACTTCCCCCCCTTTTTAATTATATGATACCACCAATTATTTACTCTGCTTTGGCAGAACTCTTTTCTTATCCTTACACTGCTCCCTCCCCCCCTCCCCCAAACAACATTCTGGCCTTCTTCCTAGTTGCACACACTCAAGTACCTTGTGGTAGGGCTAATTAATAATCAGGCCAACAATTAAGACAATTTCTTAGCTGTATTCATAACTTTCTCAAATGTAAAACCGGACATCTTAATATAGCAATGATTGTTAAGTAATCCATACTTTAGCTAGGCAAGTAATAATGTCAAACTCTGGAAGTATAGTCACCAACAATCACTTCGAACAGGGTCAGCGCTGCCAATAGGTGGCTCAGGCAACCGCTTGGGGCACCCAGATCAAGAGGGCGGCTCCTTCCTCTAAAAACGTTTCTCTTGCCAGAGCCACCCCCTTGACCATCCACATGGCGGCGATGCCACTGCTCTGCTCCGCTCCTTTTTTTTTTTTACCTGGCAGGGCCAGTGCAGAAAGGGCTGGAGGAGGACCGCCCACGGCCCCAAACAAAGGACACAGCCAAAGTCTGGGAGATCCCCCTCCCTTCCAGCCCTTTCTGCCCCCCCTCCGCCTTCTCACCTCACTCACTGACTGGGTAATCCCACCTCCTCCTCTTCCGGGCCTGACAGTCTCACGCGCAGCCCGTCGGGGTGTGTGTGTGTTAGCAGCAGCTCAGCTTAGCTACCCACACAAGCCAGCATGCACGTGCACCACACGAGTTTCCAAGTTCAGAGTCAGAGAGTGGAAACTTAGACGACGAGGTGAGGCCCAGCCCAGGACCTCGAGGCAGGCACCGAGGGTTCTGGATCAGCTCAGCCTGGTGGCGGACTCTTGGAAGAGCGACTGGACTCCTGAAGGGCAGAGGCGGGGAGCGGCATTGCATCACAGCTTCAGTTTAAGTAGGTAGGTTGCTACGGCGTCTGGTCGCCTCCTGGGTAGGGTGGGGTTGGGACTCGGGGTCTCAGGTCTGTTGCTGGAAGAGTGCTGGGCAGGCCTGGAGATCTGCACTGAGGGTGGTGGAGGAGGATTGGTGCAAGGGGGGGGGCAGGGAATGATGCAAAGAGCTACCTTTGATTGCAACACTGGCTGATGCAGTGAGGAAAGGTGGGAGCTCTGCCCGTGTAGAAGGTCTGTGCCCTGGGGACAGTATAGAATGGGGGGGTTGGGATCTGGGGGGGAATTTGTGGAGGGGTTTTCTAGGGAGATTAATGGAATTGGGGGAATTAATAGAGGAATAAAAAGGGACTGGGGATTTCCTGGGGGGTTATGTGGGATTGGGGGAAATTGGGGATTAATAGTGGTTTCTTGGGGGATTGATAGGTGTGGGAGGATGGGCTGAGGGTTTCCCGGGTGGGATTTGTGTGAGGGGACAACAACTGTGAACTGTAGGAATCTGGGGGATAAATCAGGGCTTTCTAGAAGGGATTACGGGGAAATGGAGTGCTACAGGAGGGACTGCGGGGCTAGTGGGGAGACACCTGGACCAATTATTGGAGTGGGAACTGAATGTTTCCTTAGGGAATTTGCTGCAGTGTCAGGGTGAGGTTGAGGGTTATGGGAAACTGGGAGCTCTCCGAGGGGACTAGTGGCCAATTTTCTGGGGGGGATAAATTGGGGGTGTCAGTTACTTGGGCAGAGCTGACAGGACTTGGGGTCCTGGTGTGAGCTGCTGAAGGAGTGGGGAGGGGGGTGTAATTCCAGCTGGCCCTGTAAGACCCTGCATTGCTAGTCACTGAGGCTGCAGGAGGTATTGAAGGGGATGTTTGTATTAGGGGAAGGGACACAGAGATGACTCAAGGATAGACAACAGATCTAGACCCTTCTCTTCCTGAGAGCATCCTCTTAAGTACCCCCCACCCATAACTTATCTGCAGCCCACAGAGCTTGTATTCATTTTTAAAGTGGTTCCCTACCCCTGCACCAGGGGTGAACCTGGCATTGAGTGAACTCAGCATAAAGCTGGGGGCTGCTAGGCACCAGGTGGGGCAGCCCCATGGGCTGTGCCTGGGCTGGAGAAGGCTGGGGTGCAGGGCACCCCCACATCATGGAGGGTCCCCATCCCTCACCTGCTTCTGCCTGCTAGTAGTGCTGCAGCAGCAGCAGCAGGACACCGATGGGACTGGGAGATAAAGCTGTTTGATTGTAAACAAACTCCTCCCCATGTGAGTGATCAGAAGGTTGTTGCCTTGTAAAGAAGGTTCTTCGAGATGGTCTCAACATTCTCACAACTGGGTTGTGCATACTCACCCTATTCAACGCATAGACCACGTGATGGTCTTGAGCTCCTCTTGTATTAAAAGCACTCTCCCCCCCCCTCAGAATGATAGTTCCTTCCAAACATTTCTAGGAATATAAGAAAAATTCCATGCGAGGCTGTAAGGGTGGGTGTTGTGAGAATGTTAGAAACTATCTTGAAGAACCTTGTTTACAAGACAGCAACTTTTTGTTCTTCTTCAAGTGGCTCCTCACAGGCCGTTTTTACATGGCTTCACCGGGTGGGTGGGGGGTCCATGGGCAGGCCAGTGCATGGGCATGGCATGCACTAACTCTTCTTAATGAAGTTATTGCTAACAGGAATACTGTCTTTAAACCCCCATCCCATAACCAGTTCATTTGCACCCCCCATATAATCAATTCATGCTGCCCCTGGGGCACAAATGAAATGGTTATGGGTGGGGGCAGTGTGAATTGATTATGGGGGCACAATTGAACTGGTTATATATAGGTCTCTTTTCATGGCATAATGCGCTGAATAGGTTTGCTGCATTTTGGGTGTCTTGTGTGTTTGATAGCAGCGCCCCGAGGCCTGTCAAGCCGGGTGGCGCCCTGAGACCCACCGCCAGAACATAAAGAGGGGACCCCATCTTGACTTCTTGGCCAGGGTCCCATTCGACCCTAGATACGCCCCTGCCCTGCACTACAGAGATGACAAATTATTATAATTGTGGATTTTGAATTCTATCTAACAACCTCACATAAAGCACCTTTAAACCCTCTACCAACAGAAGAGGGAAGTTTGAAATATCCACTACTGAAATATGGTGTTCAATGGTGCTCACTGCTAAGCAGGTGGCTGTTGAAACAATTTCTTCCATAGAAATGAAGCTTAGGAGTCCTCTTCTTATAACATGGTACAATATTATTAGCTTTGTCTGCCCTCCACTCCTCCCCCACCCCCAGCTAGGTTATTTGTCTTCACAGTAGTATACTGTGATAGTGGCAATGAGTTCCACAGGTGGTGGTGGTTGCACTGACTGTGTGAAAATGGGTCTTCCTTGTTTTTAACCCTGCTGCCTATTTATGTCACCACGTGTGTCTTAGTTCTAGAATAATGAGAAATGATTTTACTAGTAGATCTCTAGTCACCTTCAAGACATCTTTACCTACTTTTAAGTAGGTGTTTAGTATAGTTTTCAAAACTCTAATTTTCATATTACTTGTCTTTCTCATTTTAGTACTACAGTGTCTGAGACAATGAGTGGGCAGAAAAAACTCAGGAGCAGTTTACAGGAAGAAAAGACTTCGAAAAGAGGCAAAGATGAGGCAGTTAGCTGGATCATTGGATAGATATTTTAAAGAAAATAAAAGCATTAGCAAGCAACCATATATTGGTGACAGTGAGTCTGAAAATGAAATAAGTAGTATGTATGAGGATGAAACTCAAAGATGAACAGAGTTCCAAAGATGCAAAGTCTGACAATATCACAGATAATAATATCACTGAAGAATTATTACTGGGGTCCCCAGAATTGTCAAGTGGTGAAAATTATCCTACTGTGTTGAACTTATTGGATCCTGCTAATTGATCAGACGTTCTGAGTGATGCATTGAGGCAAACCATTGTCCAGAAAAGTCCCTCACCACCTATAAAAGATTTTGAGTACCCAAAAGAGAATTCAAATCATTGCTTCACATTAATCCATTTTAAATGTTGTCTTTGCGATGGAGAAGAGATCAATAGAACTTGGATGGTTTACTCAACTAAGAACAATGCAATATTCTGGGTTTTCTGGAAGCTTTTCTCCTCGGTGAATCATGTCATCACAACTGGAGGATACAGAGACTGGAAAAATATGTCACAATTCTTTAGTCAACACAAAAATTCTAAACACAGCAGAACTGGGTTGAATTGTCCACAAGGCTGGAATTAAACCAAACAATAGACATGTCATATCAGAAGATAGGCGTTAGCAGAAACTCGTTACTGGCAAAATGTTCTTGAGTGTCTTGTAGCTATAATCCAGCTCGTCAGTCAGCAGTCCTTTGCTTTCAGAGGCAGCAGTGATAAAATTTATGAAAAAAATTATGGAAATTATTTGAAGCTTGTTGAGTTATTGGCAAAATTTGATTCTGTGATGGCAGAACACTTGCGGAGGATCCAAAACAGAAAAATCAATAAGCATTATTTAGGGAAAAACATCACAAA
Source organism: Sphenodon punctatus (assembly GCA_003113815.1). Taxonomy (NCBI): domain Eukaryota; kingdom Metazoa; phylum Chordata; class Lepidosauria; order Sphenodontia; family Sphenodontidae; genus Sphenodon; species Sphenodon punctatus. Next base: position 1,695,449 of record QEPC01001722.1, on the reverse strand, counting down.
TGAAGTGATAAACCTGTTTTCCCAAGAAATCAAAAAGACACATTTTAAAAATGCTGAAACGTGCCAGATACTACTCAATAATTCTTGACTGCACTCTAGATGTCAGTCGAACTGAGCAGATTACTATAATTGTCAGACATGTGTCAATCAAGCGTGAAGCAACTTTTGTAGTGGAGGTTGGCATAGAAGAACAATTCCTTCGGTTTATTCTAGTGCACTCATCAACTGGTGCAGAACTGACAGAAACAATTTTGGATGAGCTGAAGAAGTTGGAGATTTCAATTCATGAGATGAAGGGACAAGGATATGACAATGGGTCAAACATGAAAGGAAAGCATTCAGGAGTTCAGAAAAGAATCCTCGACCTCAATCCAAGGGCATTCTTCGTTCCATGTAGTGCTCATTTGTTGAATCTGGTTGTGAATGATGCTGCTATGTCGTGTAAGGAAGCAGACTCCTTTTTTTGCGTGATTCAGAAGATGTATGTATTTTTATCTAGTTCCATAAATGGATAGGATGTATTGAAGAAACATATCAGTAGCCTCAATATGAAGCCTGTGTGGGAGACAAGATGGGCAAACAGAATTGATGCTATTCGGCCTTTCAGATACCAGGTAGGAGAAATATATGACTCGCTGGTGGAAATTTTGGAAGATTCTTCCTATGACCCCATGGGAAGACATGAAGCTGCAGTTTTGGCAAAAGAACTGAAAAACTTAAAATTTCTATGTGGCATCATAATTTGGTTCAACATACTTCAAAGAATTAATGTTGTCAGCAAACTTCTTTAGAGTCCAATAACGTACCTGATGTCATTGACATTTTGAGAAGAATAAGGAGATTTCTGGAAGAATCTCACTCTGATGAACATTTCCAGAATGCACAGAGAGAAGCTAGAGAGCTGGCTAAAGAAGTTGAAACTCAACCAGTGTTTCCTGAGGCTGTCTCAATACGCCCTAGGAAAAGTGACCTTTCAGTTAGGGATGGGTGGACAGATCACAGTTCGGGTTCGGTTGTTCAGTTCAGTTTGCCCGTTCGGTTCAGTCGCCATGTTCGGGTTTGGCCATTTGGTTCGATCGGGTTCGGTTCGGGCATTCGGAAAGGCTCTCTGTGCGAGGAATGATTTATTTATTTCATTTATTTATTTCATTGTATTTATATGCCGCCCCCCATTCCTACGGCATCTTGGGGCGGCTTCCAGCACAATATAAAACAATTTTTAAACATAAAAAATCTACAATATCATAATTAAAAACAAATTTAAAACATCCCCCACAAAAATTAACAACCCCCCCACCCTCTCCTCCGAAGGCCTGGGTGAACATCCAAGTCTTAGAGATACGCCAAAAGGCCAACAGGCCTGGAGCCAGGCGAGTCTCCTCTGGGAGGGAGCTCCACTACCGCGGCCCGGCCACCGAGAATGCCCTCTCCAATGTGGCCCCCCATCTTACACGGGGGACCTCCACAAAGGCGCCCCCGGTGGACTGAAGGGATCGCTCTGAGGCACAGAGGGTGAGGTGGTCCCCGACATATGAGGGGCCCAGACCATGCAGGACTTTTTAAATCAATACTAACACCTTGAATCTGACTTGGTATGCTATAGGCAGCCA
>QEPC01001722.1:1679955-1692235 GCA_003113815.1 Sphenodon punctatus | reverse complement strand
AATTTATTACAGCTGGTGGAAAAATTCAGTGCAATTTCAGGATACAAGATAAATGTTGAAAAATCGCAAATGTTGATGTTCAATGAGGAGAAGCTTTCTAAATTAAACCTACAAAAATCCACCCCGTTTAGTGTACAAAGCAGGACCATAAAGTATTTGGGTATTAACATCACTAAAAAACTCAAAGATCTTTATAAATTCAATTTCCTCCCGTTAGTCGAGACAGTTAATGAAAAGGAAGCAGACTGGAAAAACCTGCAAGTGTCATGGGTTGGAAGAATGAATCTAGTAAAAATGGCAATTCTACCAAAGCTATTATATACTTCCTTGGCCCTTCCGATATATGTCCCTAAGGAATACTTCTCTTCCATAAATAAAATTATAGCCAGAATAATCTGGCATAGGAAAAAATCTAGAGTAAGGAGATCAATTCTGCACACCTTAAAAGAGAAGGGAGGTATGAATGCACCGGATATTAAATTATATCACTGGGCATCAGCCTTAAGAGGTATTAAAAGCTGGTACCATAATAATAGGATTCCGGATTGGATACAACTGGAAAAAAGAGTATGCAAAACCGAGAACTTTAGAGTCCTACTCACAGAGGACATAGATATTAAAAAACAAATAGACAAAGAACCTCCATTTATAAGTATGGCAGTTCATACTTGGGAACAATGTATAAATAAAGCTGAAATGATAAAAGATAAATCCCCTTTTACCCCAATTTTTTGGAACCTGGGCGAGATTGGTAGATATACCCGTGACGGTCATTAAGTTATGGGAAGCAAAGGGATTGAAAATAGCAAAGAATTTATTTGTAGGTGATGAAATTCTAACCTTGGATACCATTAAAGAAATGTTGGGGAGGACGCCAGACCCTTTTTCATATGCCAAAAATAAAAAGCAAGTTTAATAACAAATATAGTAAGCCCCACTACATAAGAAAAATTACTGACTTGGAAAAGGTACTATACTGAGACTCATCCCAGATGCATATAATTTCACGACTATATAAAGTTTTACATAGTTTATCTCTCAGTGGGAAGAAGACCTGAAAATAAAAATAGAAAAAAGGAGATGATATAAATATGGGACAATGTGCACAAAATCTCCAGATCTTTAACCATTAGAGAACCGCAAATAAAAAACACATATCGTATGTATTTTACCCCATGTAAACTGTATAGAATGAATACAGAATACCCGAAAAACTGTTGGCAGGGATTTGAAACCCCAGGCACCTGGATGCATTGTTGGTGGGCTTGTCCATATATAAATAAGTTTTGGCAGGATATCTGGCCCCACATGAATGAAATAGCCCAACAAGAGATACCTTTTCAGCCTATGTCCGCTTTGTTGGGCATCTTCCCTGAGATACAAGTTATTAAGGAACGGAGTCAGGCATGTCAACAATTAAGGATTGCAGCCATCTATACTATTGTTTGCAATTGGAAGTCAAAGAAATAACCATCGAAAAGGAAATGGATCCACCGGATTTGGCTTACACTTATTTTGGAACGTATCCACGCTGAAGTTCATCAAGAACTTGAATCCTTTTATGCTGTATGGAACAATATATGGGAGTTATTACAACAACAACCGAACCTGGACAATGAGAGAATATCGTTATGCTTAATCAAAATTTAGTTAAGGGGAATTACTCACCTTTGTTGAGCTGGACCACCGCCGTAATGGGCAGATTGCCCAGGTCCGGGATAACATTTTTTATGTATGTAGAGTGAGTTACCGCTTGTTATGAAAAAATAATAAAAATATGTTTTAAAAAAACAAACAAAAAAACAATAACAAAACTTCAGACCAGCTTCTCCGTTTGGCTCAACTGTCAGAGAGAATCAATACAGGAGGAGAAATGACTGGAGTAGGGGAAATGCTTTTAACAGTAAAACTGTGTTAACAATAAAACTCACTTGGCATGGGTGTATGGTAGCCAAGCATTTAATTTTAAGGGAAGTGTTGGGACAGAGCTTCAACATAAGAATTGGCAGGACAAGGGTTTGTCTGGCTTATGAGAGAGGTTATTTATGGATGTGAGAGCCCTGAACTTTTTAAGATTTCTCTTTTTTTTCAGCCCAGCTTCATAGTTAACCAATGGACCACAACAACTTTACATATATGTGAACATATGCAAATATTATGCAAATTATGTCCCACATTGTCCTGCTTTTTTAGAGTCACTGTCCCTTATTTCAGAGTTCAGGGGCTGAGAGGTATGCTGCCATATACAAGGAAGGCCTGCAGCCACAGGAACCTAGGTGGATAATATAACCTTTTCCCTGCTGACCTGTCTGTGTTCCTCTTGTACCTTGGGTATTTTCAGACGTGACGGGGCCGATTGACCCCGTCACAAAAACAATATATTCATCCCCTGCCCTAACAGACGTGCTGGGGTATTCCGGCGGGGAATCGGGGAGGGGGTGGGGCTGTATGGTGCAACGTGCAGCCGCATGGCCCCGCCCCCTCCACGCTCCCTGCCGCTCGCCCTCTGGGGAGACGGGCGGCCGCCGCAGCCAATGCAGTCGCAGCGCTCGCCTGCTTTGGCCACGGACCGGAATCCCTGTGGGGATTCCTGGCCGTGGCCGCCATCCAGAAGTGACAGCGGGATTCATCACGGTGGGGAATTGCCTTCGCCAGGCCACCGGTCCTGCCACTTCGGCCGCTCACGTGGCGAAAGTAATTCCCCGCCGTGGTAACATCTGGGGGGGAACATCCGTTCCCCCCAACAGACGTTCCGTGATTGCAGCCACCACAGGGAATTGACTGTGGTGGACTGTGATCTCGTAACGTCTGAAAATACCCCTTGTTTTCATGCCCTTTGCCCCTAAGCCTTGACCTGCCTTGAACCTGGGCTCCCATTCTGACCCCTGAGTTCACCCATGCCCCAGACTTTGATCCTTACATTCTGTTACCAATAAGTCCATTGTCACTAAGAAGGCTACCACCCAAGGCAGAAACCTTCATTTACTGCATTTTCCCCACTGGAAAACACAGTGAACACAGATTCCTAGTCTAAGGGCTCCTTTGTACAAAAATCTTTTAGAATAGGTAGTGTTGTTGTGTGAAATCTTTACCTCTTCTTAAGCACTCCTTCCCTCTTGAGCTTCGGTGATCCCATCTTCTTTGCCACCTGATACAAAAAGTTTGATTGGAAGGATCAGACAGTAGTAGCAATGGTGTTTTAAAANGGATCAGACAGTAGTAGCAATGGTGTTTTAAAAGAGTTTTTTCCCAGAGCAAGTTTCAGATTCTGATATATCATTAACATTTCCTGTTTGTCACTTCTGGCCTCCAAGTGACCATAGAGTATTTTCAGACGTTATGAGATCATGCTCAACCACAGACAATCCCCTGTGGTGGCGGATGGTCCCGTAACGTCTGGTTGCTCGCCGCCAGATGTTCACCACAGTGAATCACCGGCGGTGAGCAAAATAACCACGCTTTTGAGGATGGTCCGGGCACCATCTCTGAAAGCATGGTTAATTGAACCATGACCCAGAATCGGCAAACGGTAATGTCTGTTACCGCCGCCGATTCCGGGCTGTAGCCCAGACCCTGGAACGGAATCGGGCGCAGCAGCCGGATTGGCCACTCCAGGAGGGTGGGCTGCTGGGGGAGTGGGGGGGGGGCAGGGCTGTGTGGCTGCACATTGCACCATGCAGCCCCACCCCCTCCCCAGATTCCCCGCCGGAATCAGCCAGCTCATCTGTTGACGGGCCATTCTGATTTCAGATGGGAATCAGAAAGGTGATTCCGTGATGGGGCCAAGAGGTGCCCCGTCATGTCTGAAATCACCCATAGAGGTGTGACCAGAGAATCCTGAAGAGGAACTACTTCCTTCACTCCATGCTACTTTGAGGTGTTTGATGTAGCATGACCTGGCTGCTTTTGTGCCACAAAACCCTCAACTCACCACCCCTACTCATGGAATTCAGATCCCTTTCTTAAAGTAGAAATATTACAAATGGCATTCCTCCATGCCATTTGCATTGAGGGTTACAACAAAGATAAAAAAGGAGGGGCCATTAAAATGCACAAGAATCACATTACTACTGGACAAAAGAAACATAGATGAAGGATTGCATGGTGAGTTTCCAAGGAGGAAGGGTCTTTTGTGAACGAGGTCTAAAATAAGAATATTCCTGTGTTGGCTGTGGCTGGCTTCTGATCCTTAACAAAAAGAAGCTGCTATTCCTAAAATCCTGCCTACACTGACAAATACAAAAGGAACAAAGATTTGTCTGGGGGAGATGTTATCAGATCTGTGTTAAGTTTTAGAGTTTGGACGTGAAACCAAATGAGGCTAAGTTTTAGACCTTGGCGCCAAAGCCATTTTAGAGATAAGATTCGATAGCACTGATCATTCACAAGTTCCTCACATGAAAATAAGTTCTCAGGTATGTGACATTATTCCAACTCAGTTGTCTGAATACAATTTTCATTATCTTGAACTGTATCTGGACTGGCCCTTAAATAGAGCTTTCTTTCTAGTTCTATTAGCACTGAAAATAAAATTTTGGTAGGATAATTATATTCCTTCCCAAAGGGTTGTTTGGAAAGGGTGGGATAGGGTTTTTTGGGTAGGAAAAGCTTCTTTGCGTTGGATAGGGTTTTTTGGGTAGGAAAGCGCCATAACGTATCTGCTTAACCAGATAGGGGTTTTTTTGGGTAGGAATTTCCTCTGGTTTTGCTATGCTCTATACACATTCATTGTATACATTACTGTGTTCATATTATTGAAACCACTTCAGTCTATAAGTGTGTGTGTCTGTGTATATGTCTTTTGCTTAACGTGATACATATATACATGACACATTACAGAGAACACATGGCACAGAGATATTTTTCCATTTTTAATTTTTTTTCCCCTGTTGGTTACTTTTTCAGAGGAAAGCAAAAAAAGTCTTTATCCTAAAAAAACTTTTTAAAAAAGGTAAAAAGTATAAAATGGTGAAAATTCCTTCCTGATTCCATCATTGGCAATTTGATTGTTTCTTTCCCAAAGCAGCTGTCCTGGGCAAGTCACCCAACACTTGCTTGTATTCTGCCGACTGGGAGCCAAGAAAATGCTTCCTAGTGGACAGTGAAAGCACATGGCTGCTGCCTTCCTGGCAACGCAAGCACTTCCCTGGCCCCCAGTTGGCAGGATACAATTGGGTGTTGGGTGACTTCCCCAGGGCAGCTGCTTGGAGAAAGACCCCTTCTCTCTCCCCCCCCTGAGAGAATGATCTGCTTTGCTGCTTCTCTGCTCATCCACTGGGAGATCAGTGCCTGCAGCCATGAGAGCTTTTAAAGCTAAGGTGATTGCTCATACTGTTTATGGGGCAGAGGTTTGGGGATATGCAGCCAATGATAGGCTACGGCATCAGTGTTGCTGGAGGAGCGGGGCATGTAGTGCGCTTCCCTTTCCCCCCCTGTATCATCTACTCACCGGACAGCCGCAAGGGGCAAGCCTAGGGGCGGAGTCAAGGTCCTGAAAAAGACCAAAAGTCACAGCAGGCTACGGCGGCGCCATAGGCGTGCGCTGGGGCAGCGCACCGAAGGGCTGCGTGCACAAGGGCGTGCCCTTTTGCACTCCCTTTGGTGCGCCCCGGAGCAGGAGCTTGTCCCCCTAGCCGAGCATCCTGTGGCGAGCTGCTGGGAGTGCCGGGGTGGGGTAGTTGTATCAGGCACCTTGTGATGCCTGGTTTTAGACAGGGTGGCATGGAACCTATCAGGGGGCCACTGATTCCACCTAAGTTACTCAAATGGGGCAGTTGGACAGCTTCTTTCATAACCTGCCTGCAGGTGAGGGGGACTTGTCAACTTTCTCCCCCCTACTCGGTCCAGTGCTTCACATCTGTTGCCTGCCCCACCCATTGGGATGGGCTCCAACCATCAGGGGGAGGAGCAGTTGGATCTTTCCCCGTGTAGGGACTCTTCAGTGCCGGATCATCAACTTGTGTTTGGACCAGATGGGGCTGCTCCCCTAGTGGGCGGAAGGTTGGGTACATTTTTGACAGAGCATGTTATGCTCACTGCTGAGACTGTGCAGTTTATGTTTTGCAAACTATCATGTATGCAGTCCAAAATTGACTCTGTAGAGGGGTTATTACAAGAGGTGGTGCCAGCCCGGGCCCATGGGGGGGGGGCTTAGGCTGGGGTTTTCCGCTATGCCCATTGGGACAGTTTTTTCCAGTGGGCCAGTTCCCACCATTGTTCATCGGGGCCATCCCTCTGCTGTTTCTTCTCGCCCTTGCCCTCCCCCTCTAGCCCAGGGTTCTGGGTGACAGGCAGTTGCTTCCACTATCATTTTTTCAGAAAAAGCTGAATCATTTGGGCTTTTGCCAGCTGCCCTAATTTTCACTATTTTCTCAAGAGGTGGCCATACAGCCCCTTTGTGGGGTACTCCCCATGACATAGCTGAATACCTGAGATTACTTTTTTAAAAAGTTGTGATCACCAGCAAGGATATTGTGTCAGTGGACCACCTTTTTGTTTCATCAGATAGACAAATGATATTGGTCATTTTTTTTCACCTGAATTGCCAACTCTTATATTGACCCGGAAGTCCTACCTTGAACAGCAGGCGGTCTTTACCGCCCGTGCATTTCAGACCCTTTCCTTGGATCAGGAGGGGCGTTTAAGGGAACTGAGGTCCGCGGTAGCTGCGCCTGGGGTGGGAGGAAGGCACCCATTGGTGCCCCAGAATTCCCCTTCTGACCCTGGCCCCTTGACTGGGGGCCTCTCCTTGAGGCCATGTCCCCCGATACCCCCGCAACGGGGGTCTAGGGGTTTGATATTGAGTGGTCAGGTTGCCCCCCAGGCAGGACGCAACTTGGCTCCCATGGAACAGCCAGCCTTTGAGCAAGGTGGGGATTTAGCCCCACCCTCCACCCATAGCAGCAACGATAGGCCCTTGTCTTCTCCCTCAGTAACCAAGCAGGCTTGCTGTCTGCAGTGGTTGGAATCTCTGTACCTGTAGTTGGGGGAGTTAAAATCTGAGCTAATTGTGGGGAAGAATGGGCTAGAGCCACCTAGTGTCACTGTGGGGCCTGGCCCTAAGTCCCGATGATTGACTTCATTGCATTCGCTGGCGTCTACCCCCATTGAATCCTCCACCTGGCTCCCATCCTTGGGGGCTAGCCAAGTGGGGGGGAGTCAGGAGAAGGAAAATAGTGCCCTGACATTATCTATCATTGCGAGCCCCATGGGGCTTTTACCTCAGGGGGGGGTGGGTGGGACAGGGAGGGATATTTCCNTGGCCCTAAGTCCCGATGATTGACTTCATTGCATTCGCTGGCGTCTACCCCCATTGAATCCTCCACCTGGCTCCCATCCTTGGGGGCTAGCCAAGTGGGGGGGAGTCGGGAGAAGGAGAAGAGGGACCAGAGTTTACTGATTTTATCGCAAGCCCTACGGGGCTTTGGCCACAGGGGGGTGGGTGGGACAGGGAGGGATATTTCCCCGTACTCTTCAATCATCGTCATCTAAGGGTCGATTATCTTTATCACTTCCTTTACCCCCACCTTCTATATTAAGGTCCCCCCAGGAGGCAATACCATCTTCTACCCCCTCAGTTTGTTTAGACCAATCATCTACAAATATTGCATCCGTGGGGCCCTCAGGGGCTGCATCCCCCCCTCTTGTAGTCCCTGTACACCGATCAGGCCGAGTGCTCAGACAGCGCCCCAAACTTTCCTCTCTCCCTTCCAAGCAATGACTAGTAAGAAGCCAGGGGCCGTCTTTCTCCTTAATCTCTTGGAATATCTCGGGGTGGAGGGCCCATCAGTCCGATCCAGATTTTCTAAATTTTTTGATTTCTCATGATTTGGTGTTAATCCAAGAAACTTGGTTGACAGAGCCCCCAGCGCAGAGAACTTGGAGGGGTTATGATACCTACTGGCTGGGTGCGGTCCCCTCAGAGTCCCACGATCAGCCAAGCGGAGGCCTTACTTTGTTTGTTGCCTCCTCATTATTTGTTCAAGTTCAGTGTATTAGTTTTAGTAAAGCTTATTTTATTCTTTTTCATAGTATATTCCCCTCTGGACTTGAAATGGTAATAGGCATTGTATACATCCCGCCTGAACGATCTGCATATTATAATCCCGATATATGGGATTTTATTTCTGAACAGGTCCTCTCCGCCACTGTGAGGTTTCCAGCTGCATTTTTGCTCCTTGGGGGTGATTTTAATTCTAGACTTGGGAATCCTGCGGTATTACAAGTTGTCCCCACTTTGGAGGATTCAGCAGATCCGTTATTACTCCCTATTCGTCATTCTAGGGATCAAGTAGCGGGCCACAGAAAGGCCCAGATGGACAAATTGCTGGCTGAGCTGGATTTAATTATTTATTTTATTTATTTTATAAATTTGTACCCCGCCCCTCCTGCGAACAGCCCAGATCATTAATGGGTGGGTGGAGGAGGACCTGGAGGGAAATTTCACATTCCACTCTCCTCCAGGATCTAGTGTTCTGGACCTTTTCCTTGTTTTTCCAAATAATTTTGTTTATGGTCCTTAAATTGATGGTTATCCCTTTGTTTGGAGTGTCTGTTTTTGTGGACATGAGGAATACTTTACTTGTTCCCATTTTGCAAGAAGTCCCTTACTTTACTAACAGAGAGAAGCTAATATGGCTATGTCAACAGGAGAACTATGAGGTAGTTAATATATTAGCAGTCTATGCTCATAGAGCAGCAGCTGTTAAGAAGCCAAACCCATTGTTGGCTTTAACCTGAATCAGTTAGGTGGACAAATTTGGAATATTGACTTTTGTAAATTTGGTATATTGTATAGCACTGATTATGTTGATGTGTTTGATTGTTTTTATTAGGAAGATACTTTTTGTTATTGTATGTTGTTAACATTTTAAATAATTGTATGTAATATTTATTTTTTCTTTAGTTCCCTATTAATGTTTAAATGTATGTAATATTTATTCTTATTTTTTTTGGTTTTGCTCGCTATGGCAAAAGCTGAATTACATGAATAAATTAAATTGAATCTCTGTTCATCCCCTTTCTTATCACTTTGAGCGCCCTTTTAACTCTGGGGTTGCACTCTTTGGTTAGGGACTCAAGAGTTTAGACTAGAGTATAAACTCCGATTTAAGTTTAAGCTCCCACCACTGCCCCTGGTAGGTGTTGGGCGCTTGGGCGGGGGGAGGATTTTGCTGGGGTGGGGGGGGGGGAGACTGGATCCAGTCACTGTTTGCTGCTGTGACTCAGACAGAAATGGCCTATTTCACTCCTCAGCAACAGGGAAGTGAAATAAACAAGAACAACAGGCTGCCGCTGGGGAGTGAAATAGACCCCGAGCAGAAGCAAGGAATAGTGACCGGATCCAGCTTCCACCTCAGCAAAATCCTCCCCCCGCTGGAACCCCCAACACCTACCAGGGCCCCATGCAAGCTAAGTTTAAAGATTTAGTCCTACCAGACACTTTCTTCAACATGAGCAGCACTTTAAATAGTCCCAGTCGCTTTCCTGCCCCAGTGCAGGTGAAATGAACAAGGCAACTAGAAGATGCTTAGAGGCCACCTTCCTGGCAATTCAAGCACTTCTCTGGCCCCCAGATGGCAGAATACAAGCAGGTGTTTCCCAGGGCAGCTGTTTGGGGAAAGCCCCCCTTCAGCCCCCCCCCCCCGCCTTGGACTCCCCTTCATTGTTTGTAATCACAGAACACGTGTTGCTGGAGGAAAGCTAGAATGGTCGCCAGCCCTGCTGCTGCTCTGCTCATCCCCTTTCTTATCACTTTGAGCTCCCTTTTAACCCTGGGGGTGCACTCTTCGGTTAGGGACACAAGTTTAGATTTTAGTTTAGACTACGCGAGGTTGTAAGCTGCCCAACTGCTGCTGCCCCCGGTAGGTGTTGGGGACTCGGGCAGGGGGGGGATTTTGCTGGAGGGGAGAGGCTGGATCTGGTCACTGTTCCCTGCTGCAGCTTGGGGTCTATTTCATTCCTCAGAGGCAGCCTGCTGCTCTTGTTTATTTCACTTCCCAGCTGCCTCAGCCCCTCAGGATTTGTTTCAATTCTCTCTAGGTTATCTGCTGAGCCTGAGCGGAATGATAGCTCCCTATTTTAATGCTCTGGAGGCAAGTGTATACCGGCTCTGCCATGCTCTTGCCGTTTGTCAGTTTCAAAGGCTGCTTCTGACCACCAGAACAAGCGCTGCACCTGTGTCATCCGACAGGCAAACAACCAATCAGGAGACAAGCACACCAGCACACACCATTGTCCGAACACAACAAGCACACACTGCACATGCGTTGCATTAAGAGCCATACCATTAGTATAAAGCAGCATCTTGAGACCCATCTACTGTCGGAACAAACAGACATAAACACCCCAAAGTCAGCCAGCGGAAAGAAGACACCCTATTTGAATTTTCAAGTGACTTCATCCACAAACACCCACTCCAGCAATTAAGCTACGTCCAGCAACAACAAAAAAGGCGCCACCCGGAAGCATAGCACCTGAAAATTCCAATGCAAAGCAATGGGAGGCTTTGCATTAGAACTCCAATATACCTTAACTTAATGGAGTGCATACTCCATAATTATGCCTGTGATGTCTCTGAACAATCCAGAATGAAGTATCCAATATGGTGAGGAGATCACAACACAGAGATCAGGATGGACTGAATACACATAAAGAATTGATTTTTAAAATACAGTTTATCCCTTCTGTATGAAATTAGCAAAACACAGGTCAGTGTCCTGACCCATAGGTATTTGTGTTGGCTGGCAGAACCAAGGCACCACATGAGCTGCATAACATCTATACAGATCCTTATATGGGCATCTCTATTTCTGTTTGGCATTACCCCAAAAATTGATAATCACTAAAAAAATCAATATCCCTTTCACATTATTGTGCTGGAGAGAGAGAAAGAGAGAGGGGTGTGTGAAGGCGGGAGATGAGATCTGGGATCCACCTATGTGCCCCAGTTTTAAGTGGTCTCATTATAGGGTAGTTTTAGCTAACAACCAGATTTGAAAGTGGCATACAGCCAGCTTAGAGCTGTTGCTAGAGCTCTTCGTTTAACATACCAAAGGAAGCTGATGAGAGAAGTCAAATGTTATATCTCTACTAAAATAAAAAGGAAATGTGTGGGTACTGTTCGTTATACCTTTTAGTATCAAACAGTGACACCCCCCCCCCAAACCAGGGAAGAGGTACATAAACACTCAAAACAGGCAACCCACTTTCATAGAACAGAATTCTTTGCTAGTGGTAGCTGGTTATCTTCTGTTGGTAGAATTATATTGCCAGAGATCAGTGGTCTTGTTACCATAGAAGTTTATTTTCATTTTATTGTACTTGAAATGCCTCCTATGAATTGCTGCTTAGAAGTCCAATACTTCATGGTAGGGATGTGCGAATGTGGTTCAGACATTCGGGGTTCGGACCGAACTCAGCCAGTTCGGACGTCCGAACCGAACGTCCGAACGTCTGAACCGAATGTCCGAACCAAACACCAAACCTCCCGAACACTTCGGTCGCGTTTGGATGAGTTTGAGCAGTGTTCGGATGGAAAAAAACTGACTGGCAGGCCCAGGGAGGGGGGGTCAGCTGAGGAGCAGACTTCCTGGCCCCAGGGGTGGATAGAGGCTTGGACCAGCCAGCCTGCCCAATCACCATCCCTATTTTTCTCATACCACTGGTTTGGCAGTCTACAATTGGCCATGGGCTAGGCTGCACAGAGCCAATGGGGCTTGTGGTAAGACAGGCGCAGCAAGTAACAAAAGTAATTGCCCTCCCCCCTTCAATATCGTTCTGAGCTAGCCACTGATCTTGTCAACAGGCATTTTCAGAACTCTCCCTCTCCCAGCAGTTTGTGTTCCTCCCAATCCATTGCCATCCTCCTCCTATTTCACCCATTTCCACACGTTTACCTCCATAGTTTCATTTATTTAGATTAGATTAGGTAGATTTAGGTGTTATTTTTATTTTTTACCCCTCCCTGTGTTCTTTCTCCCTCCCCTCCATTGAATCCTTCCCTCCTCCCTGTATATATTCCATCCCTGATTCCCTTCCTCCTGTTTTGGGATTTATTTAGAGTAGGATTAGATTGATTTAGGTTTCATTTCAGTTTTGTACCCCTCTCTGTGTTGTTTGTTGTGAGCTGTCTGTGTCCCACCCACCCCATCCCCGTGTGTAGATAGTGTCAGGACCCAAGCCCCCACCGGTGCCACCACACCACCCCTGACGATACCAACGGATCCCCCCGCCGCGTCAGACCCGCCTCCGACCCGGCCCACCACCCTCGACAGGGAAA
>QEPC01001722.1:1638866-1649083 GCA_003113815.1 Sphenodon punctatus | reverse complement strand
TGCTCGAGGGATGTTTCACGGCCGTGAATTATGTGGACCGCCTATGCCCCTTTGACCAGCAGCAAGTAGAATCTGTCGAGCCTGTTTTATTCAGTTGTAGGCTCTACGACGTGCTCCGTCATAAATTCCTGGCCTCCTTTTTGGGAAAATACCCTGTTAGAACTGATCATGGTCTTCTTTTAATGGCCTTGGCCGATATTGACTCCCAGATTACAGACTCCATTTCGCGGTTTTTGGTTTCTGCTATGCATGTACGACAATTGTTTCTCCAGTCCAAATGCATTCCTGAATCTGAGGATTAAGTCATGGCATTGTTCAAGGTTTAAGGTTAAGAATATCAAATGATTGGTTTATTGTATCCCTTTCAGTATTTTGCCAGGTAATGGGTTATATTGGCAATTTTATTTATGCTGCTTATATATATGTCTATGCATTATGTATACTGCTATTGTTATACCCAAGCCATAGGTTGTTTGTTTTACGACATGGGATTTGTTACATTGTTCTTATTGGCTTTGGCCGCAATAAATCTTACTACTACTACTAAATAAATGATAATATGGAGGTAAATGGGTTGGATGGGTGAAATAGGAGGAGGATGGCAATGGATTGAGGAGAACAAACTGCTGGGAGAGGGAGCCTTCTGAAACGCCTGCTGTTCAGGAACAATGACTAGCTCAGAAGGTATTGGAAGGGGGGAGGGCAAGTAGTTTTGTTGTTTGCTGCACCCGCCTCACCACAACCCCCATTGGTTCTGTGCAGCCTATCTCATAGCCAATCGCAGACTGTGAAGCCAGTGGTCTGAGGAGAAAAGGGCTGTTGATTGGGCTGGCTGCTACTCCAAGCCTCTCCACCCCTGGTGCCTGGAAGTCTGCTCCTCAGCTGACTCCCCCTCCATGTCACGTTTTTGCCTTCCAGTCACGTTTTTCCCTCCAGAACCACCCGAACTTGATCCTAACCGGCCAAACTGTTCGGTAATTTCAGAGTTCGGAATCAGGTTCAGTTTGGTGTGTTTGGGTTCAGTCGGCCGAACAGACCGAGTTTGGGCCGAACTCCAAACAGACCGAGTTCGGGCCGAACTCCGAACTTCCGAACCACGTTCGCCCATCCCTAGAGTGTGGGGATGGAGGAGGAGCAGAGTGCTCGAGTGGGAGTTCAGAGGGAGATCAGGGCAGAGAAGTAGGGGGGAGTAAGGTTGTGAAGAGCTTTGTAGTTGAAAACGAGGAGCTTGTGCAGAATACGCTCAGGAAGAGGGAGCCAGTGGAGAGAGGAGAGGAGAGGTTTCACGTGGTCAGAGCAATGGGCTAGGTGGATGATCCTGGCAGCAGAGTTTTGAACAGAGATGAGGGAAGCAAGGTGAGAGTGGGGAAGGCCAGTGAGGAGGAGGGTGAAATGACTAGGGCGTGGATGAGAGTTTTGGCAGAGGAGACAGACAGAAAAGGGCGGATCTTAGCAACGTTGTGAAGGGAGAAGCGGCAGGATTTGGCAATGGAGTTAATGGCCACAGGTGGCCCAGAACGACTAACAACAATAAAAAAATATACACATAATATAAAACAGTTTAAAACACTTTAAAACATAACCAGCATAAAAACAGGGACACCCCCCCCCCTCCATTACCCCTCTCCCATATGTCATGGGAATGTTGTGTAGTTATTATGCAAGTTCTATGATAAGACCTAACTGATTGTCTTGATATGAATAAAATCTGCTTACGGGTTGCACCAGATTTTCAGTCCTACATACGTCATCATCTTAAGTTCAGAAAAAGCAAAATGAAAAAGAAAAAAATGATGCTAAATAAATGGAGTAAAATCCTGCTAGAAAATTAGAAGGTGGTTTTATACCTGCGTGTGCCTCTTTATCATTTGCTGTTTTGTCCACACAAGTGTTTATGGAAAGCAAACTTTGGCCCCACAGTTGAGGTTCATTTAACCCAGGAGTGGGGAGCCTTTGGCTGGGGGGGGGGCAAATGAGGCTGGGGGTAGTTTTTATTTGCCTTCTTCCCAGTTCCTGGATCTGGCCTCTGGATCTTGTTCCCTCTATCACCAAGTACTGAAAGACTGAGCTCAGGGGAAAGGAGTAGAGATGAGGGCATGCAGACAAGGGTTATTTTTATATGAGCTGCTGGAGCCTGGGGGGAGGGTATGTGTGCTGCAGTGAGGTAGGCACGTGGGTGCTGATGCACACGGGTGCACCCCCACACATCCCCACTCATGGAGCAACCTCCATTTTTACTGGTTGCTCTGTGAGTGGGGATGCCTGGGGGGTGAGTGGGGATGTATGGGTCATGGGAGCGTGCATGCACCCCCACTCACCAGTCAAGACATGCACATGGATGGCACCCACTCATGCCACACAGTGGAAAAACGGCCAAGGATAAGGACAAATCCATGGCATAAATGATCTGGACCCTTCTCTTCCTGAGTACATGCTTTAAGCACTCATGCCCCCAGCTTCTATGCATCCTTCAGAGCTTGTACTTCTAATTTTCAAAGTGGCCCTTGGGAGGGAAAATGTTCTCCACCCCTGATTTAACCTATTGACAGCTGTTCAAAAAGTCATAAAATGTTTTTTTTGGGGGGGGGGGTTGGGGGGGGTTAGGGTAAAGGTGTTTGGTTTCATTCTTCTCAAAAAATGACTCAGCAGTTTTTGTTGACACTTTTTTTTTTTTAAATCATACCTAGCCCTGAGAATGAACTTGCCAAGTTTCAGTGCAAGATGTTAATAGCAGTCATGATCCTGGGGAATGAAAATGCTTGTGAAACCCTAACTATAGGTGTGACAAAGCTCTCAACCCTAGCGTGTGGGTGAGTGGACATAAGTGATAGGCTTGGTGGAGGGGTTGGGTGATATTTTAGGACTTGTGTTACGCAGGAAGTTAAGATTAGATTACCATACTGGGCCTTTCAGGATTTATCATTTAAGAATCTATAAATAAAATGTTGTTTTGCCATTTTTTGTGAAAGTTTTCAGAAAATACTCTTTTATAAAGACTGTATTGATGTTGATGTAGTCAAGAGATGTAGTCAAGAGATGTAGTTCCTTGCCTGATCAAATACATTTTTAATGTAAACTGCATTGTGTTTATATGGAGAACTTTGTGAATACCAGTGCTACCAGGCTGCTAGGTCAGCAGTTTGTTCCACACACAATTATGTAGGTTTCCTAGATTGTGGTATTAATTATTAATATTAATAATAATTATTATTATTATTAGCATTAGCATTAGCATTTATATAGCGCCAGCGATGTACCGGGCACTTTACAGAGAATAAGATGGCAGGCGTGTCTCATGGTTGCAGGGACTATATCACCTTTGGTGGCTGCTCTCACAACATCTGGTCATGATGCCACTTACCAAAAGGAATTTGCCAGTAGATCTACCTAGTTATCAATAGTCACTCAGAGCTCTGTGTTCACTGTGTTCACAGTGAAAACAAAAGGGTACTTATATACACGATGGCAGTGTGCCACCATCACAAACTGATCCGGACCGGGAAACTGTTTCCTTCTCAGTCAGGATTGAGTCTGGACGCGGAACAAACATTAATGCGGCCGGGCCCAGGGAGGCGGGGATGTGTGGACAGCTGCCTCGGTCTCGTGCTACGTCCCTGCCCCCCCCCAACGGCCGCCAAGGGGACCCGTCATGGGGGCCCGTCACGGGCCACTTCAGGCTGTGAACAGTGGGCTATCACACATGATAGCCTGCTTTGGCCCAATCAGGTGGGCCTTCTCCTGGCCGTGTTTGGCAGCTAACCAGGGCTGTGACCCCGGAGAACATGGCTGGGAGAACTCTGGGCCCAGCATCTGGATGGCTCCCAACAAACATGACAGTGGCCCATGGGCTCAAGCGAGCCTAGGCAGGCCGTCCCTCACGTTTATTAACCCCCAAAGTGAACACAGGTTCCTGTCAGTAGTGCACTGTTTCTGGCTTGTAGCTTGCTAATGCTGAAAGTCATTCTTATGGTCGCCTTTCTGGCTCTGTCATGCTTTCATACCTCCCAAAATCTCCAGAGGCCAAAGAGGGAGAAGCTCTGCCCCTCAGTGAATAAGCTCTGCTCCCTCACGTACATGCATGCACACACACACCTCCCAGCATTCCAAGTGCATCGAGGGGGACAGAAGTTCTCCTGCTCCTCATTCCACTTAGTTTCTTATTGTTGCCCATTATCCTCTCAACTGTTTTTCCTGGGAGACAATCAAGAAAGAGCATCTGAGACTTGAATACCAGTGTTTTTGGTTCTCTCACGAAAGAGGGACTTTGCTGAAAATGGGACAGTGGGACTCAGCACCCAAAGAGTAACCGTCCCTCCTGAGTTTGAGCTGTTTGAGAGGTACTTAGTTTTCCTCTGCAGATGTCCTATGTATAGGTGCTGATTTTTGCAGTGGGTTTTTGACAGATTGCTATCAAGCTCAAAGTCACTTTGTATTGGTTGCACCTTGATTACATGTCTCTTCCAGGCAAATATTTTTTCTCTTGACCACGTCTGTTCCCTCTCACATGCACACCAGTAAAATGACTGATAAGAATGACCCAGAATCTGGAGCATACATACTTTTGCAACTATCTGTTTGCACACAGGTACCAAATCGAACCCCTGTGTACTTACAATTCTTCAATATCAGTTTTTTTTGTTTTTTTTTAAAGCCAACAGATAAATCCAGAGCAATCAGCAGTTTGCCCTTGGTGAACAAAATTAGCTCTCAAACTACACTATTCCTTCTGCATAGTGCACCACAGAGAGAGCTTCAACCATAAAGAGGTCAATAATGCTGCAGTCCTTGGAATGCACAGTGAGCATTGCTTACTCAACAGAGATGCATGTGCCTGTTATCATAGTGGGGCAAAAGAGACAGATACCCCACAGATCTTAGGAAAGGGTGCACCATCTCACCTGAATCTGGGGGGAATACTTCTACAGTTTCCACGTCTGTCTAAGCTCCTTGTCCTGACTCCATAATCATAATTTGGTGGGAGGATATGAGCCTTCCCATTCCTCCATTTCACAACTTTCAAGCTGTGAGCAGTCCCTCTTCAGTTTTGGGATAGTTCTTTCTGAAAAAAGTGCACATTATATGAGAGAGAGAGATGGGAAGTAAAATGACTGTCACAAAAGGAAGGAGGGAAAAACAACAGGGAAACTGACAACATCCTGTCCTAACAACATAACCCTGTAGCGCTAGGGAAGAAAAAGTCATGAGCTGTCACGGGTTGGAGGTCCGCACCCTCACTTTACCGGGTTTGAGTGACTCAGTTTCCCTTGCGCTCAGCCCACTTGAATTAGTTTCTCTCTCTGGCTAATTCAAGTCTGCCACAATGAAACTCCTTTGTCACCCAAGGGCCTGATCCTTCCCGTTTACAGACTCTTTACTCTCTGGGTTTGCAAGAGCTTGAGGGCTCTTTTGCTCACTTGTTGTTCCAATGTTAGACACAGACCCTTCTTCATAAAGATAAGAAGTAAGTTTATTGATTACATAAGCAAGATAGTTGATACAGAGTGGTTATTAGAAATCAAAGGTAAATATAACGCATTCCTGATCTATATTGGTTGAGTTCCTAAATAAGCAGCTTACCCTATAAAGGTCCATAAGTTTTTCTCAGTCCTTTGGCATAAGCGACTGGGCACTGGCTTCTTAGTTGGCAAAGAGCAAAATCATGCCTCTGTCCTCATGGTTTCTCCAGCCTGCTGCTGCCAGGCTTTTCGTATGCAGATGTTCAAGATGGCTCTAGGGAAGAGGACTCTCAAGGTGACTCACTGGCCTCTTAAATAGTCTTTCTCCTTCTTTGTGTCTGTTCCCACCTTTGGGGAATCATGGGGTCATTCACGTAGTTGACCCTGGTAAACATGGAGGTCCATCTACATCTCAACAGAGCTGTCTGGCAAGAGTCCTCAATACACATCCTTTATCTCTCTTTGCATTTCCTGGAGCTTGCCACATGTTACATCTCTGATCTGGATTTTACAGTTCTCCACTGTAACATTACATACATGTGGAACCTTTTGTATTATATATTTGTCAGACTTGTAGTCTACATGTATTGTAACATTACATACATGTGGAACCTTTGGCATTACATATTTACCAGACTTGTAGTCTACATGTATTGTAACATTACATACATGTGGAACCTTTGGCATTACATATTTACCAGACTTGTAGTCTACATGTAGTCCCGTGTTACACGTGTGTTTACCTATATTTCTCCATGACACTGTCCTAACAACATAACCCTGTAGCGCTAGGGAAGAAAAGGTCATGAGCTTGAAACTCACTTCTGTTGATGGTGGCTTATCATGTCTCCATTCACTTCACCTGTCTTGTCTTTGACCCACACTAAGGGCCTTTTCACAGGAGACGCCTCCATCCATCTCCACGCAGTTTCATTGTGTGGAGATGGGTGGAGGGTGCCTGTGGGAATGCTGCAACAGATGGGTGGAGGTGCATGCGCGGGTCGGTGCTCCACCCATCTCTGCCCACCACCCGTGCATGGAGGCATTGGGGAAAATGGAGGCGCCTCTGTGCGTGGAGATGGGTGGAGATGGGTGTGCACCTGTGGGAACGGCCCCACACCCATCTCCACCCACTGTGCCACAAACATACACACTCCATGCACCTGCGGGGCCCCCAGTCCATTTAAAAAGCCCCCAAGCTGCCCTACTTTTCAATGTAATGAAATGTGAGTTTTTGCTTCATTTCACAAATTATCTGCAGAAGGTCAGTGTGTGTGAGATTTGTGTGCACTCACATATGTACAGGGTGCACATTGGGAAGCAGAGTGGCTGAATGTAGAAGGCCAGGGGGCAGATCCTGTTTGTGACAGGGTACCCCCTTTGACATGGAGATATACCCAAACTGTAAAACTGAAATCCAGATTTGGGGTCTTTTAAAAAATAATAAAAATCTAA
This sequence comes from Sphenodon punctatus, assembly GCA_003113815.1. Lineage (NCBI taxonomy): Eukaryota > Metazoa > Chordata > Lepidosauria > Sphenodontia > Sphenodontidae > Sphenodon > Sphenodon punctatus. The sequence continues at coordinate 1,642,172 of QEPC01001722.1, read as the reverse complement.
TCGGAGTTCTGCACTAGTGTAACCCGAATGACATCACCAAGGAAACTCTTGATTTACACTGATGTGAGTGAGATCAGAAGCAGGCACCCTGTGTTCAGGGAACCAGTTCAGCCCACGAAAGAGATGACAGTGAGACCCAAATCCAAACTGCAATTCAGGTGTACATCTAGAAGTTCTAGGACATTTAAATCTGTGATTTGAATCCAGCCCATCTCTATCATGATTCAGATCAAAATAACAGAAACTAATTTTCTAACCGAGGAGTGCTGGTTTACAGCTGGTAACAGGAGAGATGGAAATTACTAAATTTAGTAGCATTGGCATATAAATAAAAATGCAGGCTAGATGCAAAAATGGATGCAGTCAGCTCATTGTTTTGGATATTTCTCTAAACCAGCAAAAAGTGTTGATTTATTATGTGCAAGTATTTGTTTTGGAAATGAAAGCCATTACTGCTGCTTTAGCCCTTTCCTTTCCCATTTTTTAAAATTTGTTTCTTGCTAGCTACATTTTGGCTGAATAATGATTGGTGCCTGAGCTGCGGTCCCAGTAATGTTACTATAGCAAGTGGTAATAATTATTTGCATTTTAAGGGGACAAAGTTTGCAATCAGGAAACAATTTACAGTAAAATCAGATAATCAGATGTTAGCTGGATCTTTGGGGAGATGAGCATTGCTGTGTGAGTTTCAGGTTTTTTCCACATAATTTCTCAAAGAAATAGGCAATAAAGAAGCAAGATTGTTTTAGACATAAGGCAAAAGTATACACGCCCTTTTATTGATTAAAGCTGTGACTCTTCGGATAAATTCAACCTTTTATATATTCAGCACCAAGATTAAAGGTATGGGGAAATGCTGTAAGCAGGGACACATGTTCACTGTATTTGTCTCATTGTTGCTAATGGAGAAAACACAGTGAACACAGGTCCCTGGCTGCTGTAAGGGACAGTACTCCTATTACATTTGCAGTACAACACTTGCATTACGCTTGTGACCGTGGCCATTTTGATGCACAAGTCATGTCAGTACTGGTGATAAGGTAATGCGACAGTTTCCAAAACCAACTGTAGGAGTAAATAAAAGCTAAACCTTAGTAACAGGAGAGAGTATACATTTTCTTTTGATGTTGTCAGATCATATATCTGATCTACAGTTGTCATTGATAATTATCTTAATAGTAATCAGTTTCTAAGACATTTTCAAGCACATTATCCAGCATTAAACAGCTGGCTGGAACGATCCCAAGCCTGCTTCTCTCATTTGCTCTGACCCCATAAACCAGCCATGTCGGACTCTCCTCCATTGGAGATTTCCCTATTGGGAAGACTCTCCAGTGGGTGCAGAGTTGGGATAGTTCTTGTAACATGCACCATAGCTCCTGGCATAAAGGAATTGTCAGGCAAGAGAAAAGCATGGCTGGAGCTCTGTGGAGATTGCTGGATGCTAGAGCAAGGCCATAGTCAGCTGTGAGAGATTCCAGCGACTCACAGGTACCTCCAAATTAACCCAGGCCTAGTAAAAAATTAGCTGCTCTGTGATCAGCAACCCCTGCATGGGCCCTTTAAGGCTTCCACAAGGGAGACGACTTTGCTTAATTAAAAAGAAAAGAAAAGAAGAAGAAGCTGGGGCTCAAGCTTGCCCAGAAGCCCCACTCCGCCCCAAAGCTTGTCAGAACAGAGAACTGAGCTCTTGTCTCCAGCTAGCAACCAACCACTGGAACATCCTGCCGCCCTACAGCTGAATCTAATCTATCTCTGAGTTACATAATCTATAAAGTATATCATCTAGCTGTATTATATATGTGATTTAATCTATATGATTTACTCAGGGGATGGGTCAGAAAAGTTTTTAATGAAACCTTTTTTTTGACTTTCATTTCCAGCACAGAAATGGCCAATATTGGCCTTTTCCTGATCTTTCATATTTCAGGATGCACATTCCTAGGAACATTTTCTAAGGCTCCCCCCCGCCCCCCTTTAAATCTATTTGTCCTGGAAAGCCCCTCAAAAAATTAAGCCCTGGGCATAGCAGAAATGTTGGTCCAGTAGCCCAACCCTCTCCTTTAAGTAGAGATGATCAGTTCAAATGATGAATCATTTATCTAGGGTTGCCATATATGCAAATATTTAGAGAGCACTTATACAGGCTGCAGGGCTGTAGTGGCTCCAGTGCAGCCCTGTAACCTGTATTTATCATAAGTGTCCTCTAAACATTTGCATATATGGCAACCCTACACATATCTCTTGTGATAAAATACCTCTCTTGCTGAGGGGAGAGAGGCAAGACTCAAATACGGTTTTCTTGCCTTCTGAATTCACTGCAGGAGAAGATTAGGAGAAAGGAAAGAGGAATACAGAAAGATAGGACACTAGGCAAGGAGTTGGGCACAAGAGCAGAAGGAGTGCAGGGAAAAGGGAAAAGAGGGAACTGGGGATGGGAAAGAAAATGAATCCTAGAACATACTGGGACAACATTTCAGCAGCGTCATAAATGCTGGTATAAGTAACACTCATTTGGGGAGCTATGTACGCATACTGGCAGAACTTGATAGAGTGCATCATTGGGTATGAAAAATAAAATCAAATGGATTTTCTATTCTGTGAGTATTAAATTGCTCTAGTGTAAATGGGTGCTACCACAGTCTGTATCAGTGCATGGCTGTCAGTTATTCACCCTTCACTGCACTTGTTTACCAGCCTTGGGGCTGCACTATCCTGATGAACATTCTCTGTCAGGAGGGTTTCTCTGTTCCACCTACTAACTTTTCACTACCAATTCACCTTTGCAGAAATTGGGTGGATCCCTGCATCTTTCTGACCTGAGATGATAGACAGGTAATAAATAATATCAGTGAATATTGTATGTCAGTGATTTTCAGGCAGCGGCAGCTGCCTGAATACTTAAATGTACAGCCACTCTTCATTATAAACAGGCGACTGCTGAAGCCCAAATTTTGCAAAAACCGCTTGACCTACGTTTCTGAAAATTTCATCATGGCTGTAAATTGTGAGGACCATCATATCCACAAAGTTTGAAAAATATCCATCAGCAAAATAAAAAGTTATTGCAGCTTAAACGTTAATTGCTTGTGGTCAAAATTCATACTGGCCTTGTGCATTTGAATCATCAATATCTCCTCCCCGTGGAGGAGTTGAGCCCCCAAACTTCACAGGCTTTGAGAATGGGATCAACAAAAAGTGCTTCTAAAATATTATATTGATTGATACAGCCAAACCCGAGTTATTCTTTATAAAACCTCAGTTCTGCTGGTTCATGCATGCGCACTTGAGCCCCTCTCTCCTGTC
>QEPC01001722.1:1611403-1636771 GCA_003113815.1 Sphenodon punctatus | reverse complement strand
GTTTATGTTTTGTTGCAATGTATGAAGTGGAAGGTGTTTTGAATTGTAATTGTACTGAATTGTGTTTTTGTGTGTATTTTAAGAAAACTCTTGTACATTTAAGTGTCTTTTTAAACTGTTAAGTTTTTTGTTTTAGTGAATAACTATTATAAATTAGGCCGTTTTCACATGGACACCCCCCTTGCACATGTGTGCGGGTGTGGGGGCACCTGTGGGAATGCCACAGCAGGTGTAGGGGGGATCGGTGGGCGCCCGCGGGAATGCTGTGGGCAGTGGGTAGGTGGGTGTGTGTGCGCCCATGCTCCACCCACCTCCACCCATCATTCACACATGGAGCAACGGGCACCAATGCCTGATGCTCCATGCGTGGAGATGGATAAAGGTGAGTGGGGGTCCGTGGGAACACACCCCCATGCACTGCCCACCCACTGTGCTACCCACCTACCCCCCCACGCACCCACGCCTGTTAGAAAAGGGCCTGATTCAGAAGCAACAGATCTCATTAGGAATGAAGTTTGGAGGGAAAATGGAGTGTCATGCAACATACATTTAAATTTATTGCATCGCTGGTTGCTCAGTTCAGTAAAGTCCAGATTATAAATTAAAAGTCAATAATAGGATTATAATCATTCCATTACACTCACAGGACTTTATTTCTAATTAACTGAAATCTGTCAGCATAATGAGCTATGATAAATTGTATGAACACCAACCGCAATGTACCTCTTACTTTATACGCAAAGAAACATGACCCTCACCACACCCTGATTTTAAAGTGTTTCACTGAGTGTGGTTTCCGTTGCCCCAACCAAGTATGAGAAAGAAAAGCAAAGTATTTAAGATGGTATCCTTGACTGGACTAACTTCTGCTGGTGAGTGCGTGCAACCTTTTAAGCTTCAATGGAAGAAGGAGAAACTGGTGCTGCTTCTATTGTTGCTTGACAGTCGGTCCAATAAAAGATATTGTCATGACTACTTTTCCTCTTCTCTTTAAAGTGTATATATACTTTGTTCAGTGTGGGAAATGCATGTTAGGAGAAGAGAAAGAGAAATCTGAAGATCCAGTGGTGCTTTCTAGCTAGACTCGTTATCCTTCTTTCTGTGAAAATAAGTTTTCCATATCTATTGATTTTAGCCCATTAGTTTTTCTATAACTATTAGTAGAAAATAGTTTTTCAGGGTTTGGGAGGGTAGAAAATGGATCCAGGAGCGAAATCCAGGAACTGGAAAGGAGCCAAATAAAAACGACTGGCTGGCTACATTTGGCCCCCAGGTCTGAGGTTCCCCAGTGTATGCCCTCATCCCTACTCACTTCCCCAGAGCTCACTCTTTCAGTGCTTGCGGGCCAGATCCAGGAACTGGAAAGAGGCCAAATAAAACATAGCCTTGGGCCGGATTTGACCCATACTCCAGATGTTCTCAACCCAACGTACATTCTTAGCTGTTTTCCTCTGCTTGTTTTTAGCAAGCTAATTTAATTCTTCCCATATAATTTAAGAAAAACAACCCATTTTCTAGAAGAGAAATGTGGAGAGCTGCCCACAGAACCAGACCTCTGAAATCTGGTGTGTCAACTACACCACTCCCAGCCCCTGTAGGTCAGCACAACCTCCCTAAGGGTGATAGAAAGGGCAAATTTGTTTAGTACTTAACCTTTACACCGGGTGTTGCTATAAAACACTTAAAAGGAATGGCTTCAGTAGTGCCCTGTGATACACCCTGGCTTGGCCCAGGGACATAGCTAGGTGGGAATGGACCCTGGTACAGACGATGGAATGGCCTCCTGCTGGGGCATTCCACCCCAGGGTGCAGATGTACTCTACATGGGTGTGGGGGCCCATGACTTTTGGGTCCTGGTGCAGCTGCACCTGCTGCACTTATTATAAGCAACACCCCTGGCTCTGACCCCCCAGACAGAATTTATTCTTAGAAGAAATGTAAATTCTCTGGTCACATGATCAATATGTATTTTCCCACACAGGCTAAGTGTCAGCGCATGTGTAGGTACGTTTTATAATCCCTTAGTCAATAGGTTTGGTCAGGCTGATAGTCTTTAGTCTCCCATCTAGAATTTCAGACCCCACCCCCCCAGCAGTGCAGCTTTTGTGTTGCCTGATACTTCCAGGACCACTCCTCTCAAGCTCCAGCCTCTCCTCTGATGTTTTGCCTCCACTCGCAGCCCCAGAGATTCTGCTTCAGGTCCACAAATGCCAGTTGCTTCCCCTAAGAGCCTGTAAGACCATACCATTCTCAGGCCTGTGTTTGTGGAGAACTCCAACCATCACTTGGATGGTTGAGCGTATTGTCATTGGGAGAGCTGTCCACAGACCCAGACCTCTGAAATCTGGTGCATCAACTCCCAATCCCTGTAGGTCAGCACAACCTCCCTACGGGTGATAGAAAGGGCAAATATGAAGCAGAAAGTGTCTGAACAACACAGCAGCTACCTGGAGTCAAGTTTCTGCCTTTAGTTTCTGTCTGCCACATGCCTTGCCCCCGTCATCCCAATTGTGCCTGTTTGTCTATTTCCTGACTCACTGCTGCTCTCTCAGCAATTTATTCAGCTTGGGTTCTGACTGTTAACTTCTGACCAGCACAACTTTCTGACTGTAACCTTGGTTTGTCCTTTGGCTGTGACCTTCTGGCTTTGGGACTGCTTGCTCATGAATCTGGCTGTGGTCCTGACCTGGGTCCTATCAGAACCAAAATGCTGTCTTCTCTTAAAGACACAAGTCCTCATCCACCATCCTAGGCTGACTAGGCTTAATGACCCAACCCTGGTCCACAGCTTTCACAGCTAGGATGATCTTACTCCCTTATGTCCAAATTCTGCCGAGCTCTCCTGGTCTTCCCCCAACATAGTCCTCCCCTTTTCTGGCCTGGATATTCCCATACTTCTGGTCCAAATGTCAAAATATCTCTTTGTCTGTGATCTATTTACCCCCTTATCTTCACATACATTTAGCTCTGCTCCTCCATGTAAAATGCCCTGGAATTCTACTACATTTTTGTCTTGAAACCTTAGAGAATGCCAGAGTTCTCCTTCTCCTTGGCCACAGAGAGGGTCAATTAGATTTAGTATTTGTGAAGGCTGATAAGTAAGAGCTATTGTGTATCACTTTGATATAGAAACATTTACAGCAAAACCGTAAATTGCCACTGACAGAAATTTCTTTTGATACAACCACATAGACTTTAAAAACATGTCTGTTTTTATTTTACAGACACATTTGATTTAGTTTAAGCCACAATTCAGCAGGGAGGCTGGGGTTTATTTGTCTATAGAAAATGTGAAATCGTGCCCATATTCACGTAGAAGTATACCAGAAACCATCACTTTTCTGGTGACATTCCTGCTTTATAGCTGTGGTATATATTGATCTCAATGCTACAGGAAAATATACAAAATAAATTCGAATGACGGAATGTTGCCATTTTTTCCATGACCATCTCAGTACGTGTTGCCACCAGAAGATACGATTTCCCCCTGCCCCCCCCACACCTTCTTTAGTAGCCCCTCCTTCTTTCGATACTCTTTCTCCTTTCCTTTGCTTTTCACTTTCAGACAAGGATAGATTTCTTTACTTGGATTTCATTGTGCTGCCACTTTGATTATGTTTGTTTGAGATGCCTTTTATGTAAACTGTATTCAAATCACAATTTGGAACAATGCTAGCACCAGACAGTCATTCTTCATTAGCATCACTTAGCCCAGTACGTTACAATGGAGTTGCAATACCGGCAATCTAATTGTCATGGAATCCTACTACAGTGCAGTCCATCTATATAATTCCCAAACCACTTCAGATCACTGCTGCTAAATAAAACCACATATATTGTCTGCTTCCTGAGAGGCGTTATTACTCAACATGGAAAATGCCCTTCTGACTTCACAGCCACACACGTAATTTATTTATTTATTTATTTAAACAATTTTCTATCCCATCCCTCCTGCTCCAGGCAGCCCGGGGCAGATCACATCATTAAAAGCACATAAAAACATATAAAATCCATAACACAATAAGAGAAAGAAAACAGAACCAACCCCCCCCAACCCTAACCCCCCACTGCCCCACCCTACACGCCATCTCCTCGCCAGGTGGAACAGCCAGGTCTTACACATATGGCAGAAGGAAGGGAGATCTGGGGCCAACAGAGCCTCGGCCAGGAGGGAGTTCCACAGCCTAGGTGCGACCACTGAGAATGCCCTCTCCATAGTGGGCCCCCACCCGGGTCACATGGGGAACCTCGAGAAGGGCGCTCCTGGCAGACCGCAGAGGTTGCTCCAGGGCACGGGCAGTGAGGTGATCCCATAGGTAAATCGGGCCATGGCCATATAAGGCTTTATAGGTCAAAACCAACACCTTGAATTGGGCCCAGAAGACTAGGGGTGGGAAACCGGTAGAATCCGGTATCCGATAATGCCGGTACCGGGAGTACCGGCATTATCGGATTTGACCCGGTAATCCGGACCGGGAACCGGATTCCGGGGTACCGGATTTTATTTGCATTGCAGCCATTTAAAAATGGTTGCAATGTAAAAAAACTGCCCCAGCAAAAAAGTTTTTTTTAAAAAAAACCCTCCCTGAGTCCAGGCTGCGCGGGTGGAAGGGGGGACACCCCCCACCCACCCTGCCCAGCCTGGCTTTTTGTTGTAAAAGATAGAACAGCAAGTGCAACAGAGTGAGACCCCGAGGCGAGCCCCCCCCCCAGCACCAGCGGCCGCGGCGTCCCCGCAGCCGCTGGTGCTGGGGTGGGGGTGGGCTCGCCTCGCCTCTGGGTCTTACTCTACTCTTTTTTAAAACAAAAATCCAGGCTGGGCAGGGTGGGTGGGGGGTGTCCCCCCTTCCACCCGCGCAGCCTGGGAGGGGGAGGGGGAGGGAATTAATTTATTTCATTGGTTTCAATGGGGACACAGCGCCCCATTGAAACCAATGAAATAAATCCGGTACCCGCAAATCGGATTTAATCTGGGAATCTGGTTTTCCTAGAACCGGTAACCGGTAAATCCGGTAGCCGGTAATGGGCCCGGGGTCCCACCACTACAGAAGACTATTGGCAGCTGGTGCAAAGTCCGGAGCACCGGTGTAATGTGCTCATGTATTCCCACTAGATGAAATCCTGATTTCATTACTTATCTAGCCTTTAAGCTAAAGAGCTCTAATTTTTAAGCATCTCCTCATAGACAATGCTCCATACCCTTCCTTGATCATTTGTGTAGCTTTCTCTGTACTTTTCCCATATAGGAAAGTTCTACTATCCTTTTTTTTTTTTTTGTGGTGGTAGGGTAACCAGAACTGTATGCAGTTTTAAAGGTGTGTGTGTGTGTGTGTGTATACCATGGATTTGCAAAGTGGAATCATTTTTTCCATTTTATTTTCCATTTCTTTCCAAATAGTTCCTAATGTTTGGTTTGCTTTTTTGATTGCTGTTGAAATTTTTGGAAACCTATCTACAATGAGTAATATATCGCTACTTATGGCTGAATAACTTCCACTCTGAAGATATTCTATGAGGATCTTTTATGTAAAGTTGCATTTTCTTTGCTACCTTCTGGACCTAACAAAGGCCACTTTTACATGGACGCCACCCACCCACGAACTCCCGGAAACACCTATCTGATGGGTGGGAGAGCGTCCATGTAAAAGTCCATGAGTGGGTAGGAATGCATGCCTGACCCACCTAACACCTGCCAACACCCACGGAGCAGCCGTGAGGGAGCCGACACCCTCCGTGGGTGGATATGCATCCGTGTAAAAACAAAAAACCCCACACCCACGTGGACCGAACCAGTGGAGCCCCACAGCGTCAGTGCCATGGGTCACACACATGCCCCCAGAGAAACATGCCCACAGGGGGGGATGCCGGACGTCCGACCGAGAGCCCATAAAGGAAGGCAGAACCATGGCACATGCGCGCGGGCTCCCACGATGGCAACCAGGAAGGCCTACGAGAAGGCCAAGGGAGCTGATGCCGCCCCACACACAGGAAGGGGCCAGGTGAGCACGGGGACCCAGGAGCACCCGGGGGGGAAATCCAGCAAGGTGGTACAGGGGGGTGCCCCAGGCAGAAGGCACAAGGGAGGGTCCACAGCCACCGGTACAGGGGGGGCCCGGACGGGAGATACAAGGGCGGGGTACGAGGGGGGGTGCCCTGCTGGAGGGGAAAGGGGGGAAACACACCAGGCCATAACACAGCACACATCTCCCAGCACAGGGCAGAAGGCCCGCACCGACCCGCCCACAGACTGAGGACCCCCAGCCCAGCTTATCCATGGGCATGGCCAGTGGAGCAGCAGCGATAGCAAGGTGAGTGTGAGGGAACCCCCCCCAACTGGGATGGGAGGGCTGCACCCCAGGTCTGGCAACATGGGCCAGGGAACACAGGGCAGGCGGCAGCCGCATAATCCGGTCCCCCGTCCCTGCAGGACAGCTCCCAGACAATGGAGCACTGCACCACTGGGACGACAGCTGAGGAGGGCTCCCCAGACACCCAGGTGAGCCGAAGGGTACCCCAGGGGGGAGAGGGGAGAACAGGCCCCTTGGGGGTGCTGAGGGGGCCAGTAGGACCCAGAGTAACCCCTAATGAACTACTCCCAACAGGACACGACCATCACCACAGCTACTACAGCCACAGGGCAGGCCCCATGCTGCCAAGCCAGTCTTCCCCCCACACGCAGGTCCCCAAAAGGGGAGCCCTGGTCAAGGCAGTAGATATGGGACTTTATATGTGTTTTGGGGTCCGAAAGGGTCCAGAATGACCTGGTGTGCAGCTACAAGACCAGACAGGTCTATGAAGCCATCGCCCAGGAGATGCAGCATCAGGGGTAGAATAGGGATGTCACCCAGTGCATGCAGCAGGCAAAGGACTTGAGGTCCAGATATAAACATATCAAAGACAACAATCTCAAGTCCAGCCAGGCCATGCACACAGACTAGTTCCAGGAGGAGCTGGACAAGTTCCTCTGCATGGATGGGGACATCATGGCCTCCCACACACATGACAGCGCCTTCACCAGGGGTAGAAGCAGGGCCAACACGCAACCCCCCCCCGACTGACCCCACAGAGCAGGGGGGGAGGTGCCCCTGGCAAGGCCAGCCAGGAAATGGGAGGGGACAGTCCCGTCCCACAGGGGGAGAAGGCACCCCAGGGATCCGAGCACCAAACCACCACACTCCACACATGCCCCCAACACCCACAGGCCTACCAGCTGCAGGGACTGGGGGGATGCGCGGAGCAAGTGGAGACCCGGTACGGTCCCAGGAAGTAGAAGAACAGGATCCAGGTACGCTTGGCCCAGCGAGGCCGTGGGGGGCAGGCATCCCAGACAGAGGCGCAGTGGCCGGGGCCCAGGTGCCAGTAAACACTAATGACCCCCCATCCCATTACAGCACAAGGCAGCCTGGAGGTGCAGGAGATGGAGGTCATGGAGGAGGAGGTGATCGAGGCAGGCCCGGCAGCAGCACCACCACCAGGTGAGGCGCACCTCCATGGTGGGGCACACTGGCCAAGGGGCCATAGGGGTGCAGGGTGCAGAGGAGGACAGAGGTACAGGGTGGGGAGGGGGCACCTGGGGGTGCATGATCACAACCAGCAGGGCCCAACAGGGGTCAGGGTGTTGGGGGCAGGTGGGAGAGCCTACAGAACACATGACTGACACGGGCCACACCTGCAGTGATCAGCTGCCGGGGGGCCATCCCATGAGAGGGCAGGACAGGGGGGCCTGAAAGGGGAGAACATAGGGGAGCTGCCACACTATGGGGGCTGCCTGACCAGGCACCCCAGGTCATGTGGTAGCGGGCAGCGGGGCACACTGGCCGGAAGCACTAACGTGGTGTCCAACCTCTCATTCACAGACCAGGCACCCGCTCACATGATGGGTGCAGCTGCCAGGAGCGTGGAGCAGAACTGGGAGATGCGGGCCAGGAACCGGCACTGGAGGGAGGACCTCGGCAGGGAGCTGCTGGAGGAATCGCAACGGTTAGCCGTGGTGCACTCCAGGGAGCTTGTTCTCACAAGGGAACCCATCAAAGGGGAGACGGAAAGGGATCGAGAGATCCTGGCTGCCATGATGGCCCAGTCCCACACCGAGCACCTCTGGGACAGACGCCAGGCTGCCGCCCTCCAACGTGACCAGCGGCACGCCTGTGACGGTCTTGAGGGTCAGGCCACATGGCTCATGGACCTCATGGAGGAGGAGATGGAGGCCCTGCAGTGTGACCCTCAGTGTGACAGACCCTGCCATGCCATGGAAGGAGGGTCAGCGGCCAACACCATGGCAGCCACCCACTGGTGTAGGTGCCCCCCACTGCACCTCAGTCACCCGTGGTTCCCCCAGCTGCAGCCCTACCCTGGTCTGGTCCATGGGGTCCCCCTCCCTCACATAGGGCAATGGGACCTGCTGGCGGGGCCGCCCTTCCATCCCACACCCCTCGTGATCCTGCACCCACTGCAACCCCGACCCCTCCACCAGGAAGCGACACCCTCACCCAAGGACCATGCACCCCAGGACAACCAACCACCCATGGTGGCTGCCCCACCCCCTCTGGTAAGGCCACAGCACTCCAGGGCCCTGGGGAGTGGGGGGCGCTACATGGGGGTGCTGGATGGGGATGACGGGGCACCGCACAGGGCACTGCCCTGGTAGGGAACATAGTACAGAACCCACACTGAGCACACGCACCACAGGAGCCATCAAGCCATGGCCGTGGCTTGAACCAAACATACCAGCTCCATGAAGCAGTACCGGATCATGCAGGGTCCTTAATACCATGTGAGGGTCAGTACAAGGGCCCCCTTCATAGGGGGTTGCACCACATCATGTGTTATGTTTGTGTGGGGCGTAGGGGGCTCCCTGGGTGACCACGGGCCCCCCAGTGGCCCAGGTCCTGATGTGGGAAAGAGATAGGTGCACAAGAGGATTGCTTACCCCATTCTTGTTTCTCCTCACAGGGACCATCAGCGGAGGCCAGGATGGAGTGGCCAGTGGATGACAGGGGGGCTGGGCCATCCAGTCGGTGATCGTTGATGTCAGCTGCAGCTAGGGCTTGCCGGCCTGTGAGCCCTGGTGGTGCACGCAAGAGGGGACTTGGACACCCCTGACATTAACCACCCCCACCCATTGTACACATTCCCCACCAATAAAGATGCTGAACCTACACCTCGCTGTCGCTTCCTCTGTCCCAGGACAGATGGCTGGGGGGGCTTGTGGGGGTTCTCTGGCAGGGTGGGGGCACTGTACAGTGCCAGGCCAGCCGACGGGGCCGGGGGCCAGCCCGGTGAGGCCGCTGGCAGTTGTGGTGGCTGGAACTGGTGTACACAGACCCGTCACAGACGGACTGGCGAGTGGCGGCATGCAGGGTACCGCGGGGCCCAAGCACAACCCAGTAACCCACGGTACCCATTTCTGGGACCCCCGTCGCCCACGCATGGCACAGAGGCAGGGCTGTGGTTCACGGGTACTACCCAGCTTTATTGAAGGGGTGCACAGGATTATGGACGTGGGTGTGGGTCAGGCACTGCCTGGTATTCGGCTGCCTGGGGAACAATGCGGCAGCAGATGGTGTCCCTGTTCTCCTCTGAGATGCGCCAGAACACCCCGCCCTGGGCATGTTGGTACAGGGGTACGGGGCTGGCCCTGTGCACCGGTGGTGGGTTGTCCAGGGCAGCACCTCCTGTCTTGCATACATTGTACAGGATGCATGCTGCCAGGACAAGGATGGGGGTGTGGTCCAGGTCGAATTGGTTCCTGCTCAACAGGAGGTGCCAGCGCATCTTCAGGAGCCCGAAGGCCCACTCCACCAAGCTGCGTGCGAATGACAAGTGCTCACTGAATAGGCGGTGGTCTGGGTTGCGCGCCACTGGATAGGCCCACATGAGTCACGGGCTGAGTGGGTAGGCGGGGTCCCCTATCACAACAGGGGCCATGGGAGCCCCCACTATCACACGGTACAGGTTGGGGGCAATCTTCCCATCAATTATGTGTGCATAGAAGGGGGAGGCACGCAGGATACATGCGCCATGGCTCCGCCCCGACTGGCCTGTGTACACACCTATAAACAGGCCCCTATGATCCACTACGACCTGCAGATTAATGGACAAGGCCTGTTTCCTATTCATGTAGTTGATCTTTGCATGAGAGGGTCGTATGATGGGGATGTGGATGCTGTCAATGGCCCCGATGCAATGAGGGAACCCCAGTTCATTGAACCCACGCTTCACCTCCTCGGGGTCATGGAGCTGGATGACCCGCTTCAAGAGGAGCGCCATGAACAGGTTACACACATCATGCAGGGCCCTGTTCACAGTGGCGGTGCCCACCCTGAACTGCTCCCCCACGCTCCTACAGGAATCCGGGGTGGTCAGCCACCACACCGCCATGGCCACGCACATCCCTGGCAGCAGCGGGAAGTGCATGTTCATCTCCTGCCTCCAGAGGTGGGGGTTGAGGAGCTCCCCCAAGTGGGTCAGGAGGGAGGGGGTCATCCGGAAGTGGTCCGACCATTCCCCATCCGGTCAGGTGGCCAACATGTTCTCCCACCAGTTGTTGGTGTGGGAGCGCGACCAGTGCCATCGCAGGGTCGGGAGGGTCACGCAGCAGTCGTACACATTGAGGGTCCATTGGGCCAGGACGAGCTGGCCTTGCTGGGACACTGCAGAGTCCACCAGGGCATGGCGTCAGACTGCTGCCCTCCTTGCCCATCACATGCTCGCTGCCCTCCTGAGGTTTGCTGCCCTTCACCGCTGTGCCCCCAGGAGGACAGAGCTTCGACCCGGCAGGCGGAGCAGGGCCATCTGCTGTAGCAGTATGCTCAGCAGCAGGAGGGTTGCGCCCACAATTCGCAGCAGCACGTCCCTGGTCTGTGGGTACTTGTTCCCCGGCAGCATGGTTCTGCAGCTCCCCACTCCCAGCCACCACCTGCTGGCACGTGCCCTGGCCGCAGTGTACTCCGCTGTGTGGCCTGTGCCCCTGGTCCACTTTCCCCTGGTTTCACAGGTGCTCCTCTGTGTCCACCCAGCTCAGTGTCGCCGTTCTCTGTTGGCTGCTCAACCCCGTGCTACAGCCTCTACGCCCCACACCTGACCGCCTGCATCGGGTCGCTTATGTATTGTGTAGCCGAGTGGGGGCAGGTGTCAGGCCTCGCCCTCCAGGTACACTAGGGACACCCGTAGGGCCGACCCCGAAACCCCAAACAGCAGGACCCCCCCCGGCGCACCATGTACCTGGGCCTCTAGCGGGGCCGACGCCTGCAACGCCAACAGCGAAACCCGGAAGTGCGGGAGAAGCCGAGCCCCCGCACGCTCAACGGGGGCTGGCCCCGCCCCCTACAACTAGACAGAACGCCGAGGCCAGGGTGGCGCCCGCCCACACAGCTGTAGCCCCTGAACCCTCCGCACAGGGAGGGCCCCGACGTTCGGAGCGCCTCCGGCTCCGCCCCCTCCCACTCGTAGGGATTATAAGGCAGGCAGAGACAGGCTCACCTTGCTGGTGAACAGTGCTCTGCCTGTGAGACCGGCCCCTGACGACTGTGTGCTATAGTATTGAGCTAAGGAGAGAGAGAGAGAGAGAGAGAGAGAGAGAGAGAGAGAGAGAGAGTGAACGAGAGAGCGGCTGAGTGAGCGAGTGGACAACTGTGGGTGAGTGAGAGCAAGTGGACAAGGTGTGTGGGGTAAGTGTTCCTGTCCCCCCTGCACTAGGGTGCCCTGGGACCCGCCGTGTGGCTGCCCTAACCCCTCCGCTGCATTCCTTGAGGATTCTCACCCCGCCGCCCTATCACCAACTCCCCGTCCCGGTGTTCCCCTGGACCTGGGTCCCCCGAACGCCTGGGCACCCAGGAGTGGTTCAAGGCTTGCGCTCTACCCAGATACCCTGTGATGATTTAGGCTGGGGATCCTTGGATTCTAAGGCCCTATTCTATCCTGAGGGTAGTTATCCGAGGCACTGTCTTGCAACTACACGGTGGGTAACGCTTGGGATTCCTTCTGTCTGTCTAGCCCCATATCCCCCTGTAAGGCTTTCCCCCCCCTTACAGGCCGGCGTAAGGTTTCCCCAACCTTACAGCAGGACACCGATTAGTGCTGAACTGGGGGTGTGCTGGAGCAGCCACCGGTTGCTGGGCCCGGCTGATCATCCCACCGAGTGCACTAGCTGCAGCTGCATGGGCAGATGGGACCGCGTGCACCCCAGGGTACCTCTGCCTCCACATCTGCACTACATTCCCCCCTGCCTTGGTCCACCTTTACATGCTGCAGCTGTGCATGGTATGGATACAATGCCTGCCTCGGCTCCTTGGCCTGGCGCAGTGCCCGGCCATGGCCTCCCTGATCTCTCATCACCTGTGTTGGATCCCTTCTGTCCTGTGTGTGGGTTGCGGAGCCCCAGCCCCAGCGGGCTGGCCTATCTCTGGCATGCAAGACCACCTGTGGGCGAGGGTAGCCACTCATTACATGCTCGTCCCAGTCACTGCAGCCCTCCGTCTCCCGCCTGTTGCTTCACCGGAGCGGGCCCCACTCCTGCCATGGCCAGTAGTTGTGCAGGGTCCTCAGCTGGGGATGTATGGGAGGGGTGGTCACCTTGTGTGGACATGCTGTTGGTGGCCCTCTTGCTGAGCCCCAATGTTCAGCTGTTGGTGGGTGACCCCCTGTCAGTGGAGGATGGCTTTTGGCTCCTGTCGCAGTACATGTGGATGATGGGACACCAGGTCAGTGCCCCAGTGTGCCGGTGGTGTTCCCTTGAGCTCGACTTCACCCCCCTGCACCAACCTCCTTGGGGGTACCCACCCACTTTTGTCATGGCATGGACCACTGTGGAGTTAATGGCCACTCGCCTGCTGATGGAGCAACCCAGGTTCAGCCTCGTCTTGCTGTCTGGGGGTCCCCCTGTTGCTGCCCTGTACACCGGCAGCCTCCTGCATGCCTGCGGCATCCCGCGTGCACCCTCGGATGTGGGTGCCCTCCTGTGGGACCTGGGCTTGCTGTCCCCCGAGGTTGGTGGCCCACTCCGGACCAGGGACCCCTCTGCTGTGGAGCTCACCACCCTTCGATTGGTGAGGGACCTTCCAGCTGTGCAGGCTGCAGCTGCCGGTGCAGATCTTCTCCTTCCCCGCTTCCTGGTGAATGCTCATCTGCGCGCCCGAGGCTTCCGAAGGGGCCTGTTCACCTGGGAGGGTCTAGCGCAGAGGTCTCTGACCTGGGAGCACTCACCGGACCATCCGTGAGTAGTGCCTCGCTGCCACCTGCTCTCAGCCACCCTGGTGCCCTGGACAGTGCATTGCCTGCCCCCCCCCCGTACCACCAATCGGGCTGTGCGCTGTCTGCTTTGCTGCTGGCTGCTGCATGGTTCACTGGACCCCATCGCCCCCTCTGGGTGACTGCGGATCCTTCCCACTGGGGCTTCCCTGGTGCCCTCGCCCGCTATCCACGAGCACACCTGTGCCCTCCTGTTGTGCTCCTCTTGCCCAGTTGTTGGTCCACCTGCACCCCCCTGCTCTGCCTCTCTTTCCTTGGGGGATCCCCTTACCCAGGCACCAATAAAATGCTGTTCTGTGATGGTCTGTCCTGCCTTGCTTCTCTTGCTGCTGTGGTGGCTGGGTGCCCCCTCCCCTTGGTGGCCCTCCTGCCCCCATCTGTGTGGTTGTGTGCAGGGGTGTGCTTGGTGTGTACTGGTGGGCTCCGGGCCTGTGGGGTGTGTGCTGGTTGTGTGGTGTGTGTTCCCCTGGCAACTTCCCTACTGGGCACTGCTTTATGGGCTTGCTCAAGGGGTGGTATTGGCGGTGGACAGTTGACCGGGCACCCCCTGGACTCACCTGTATGTTGGTGTGGCCCTGCACCTCCCCTCCGCTCCCCATTGCTGTTGCCCTCTGTTGGTACGGGCTGTCTGTGGTGGTGGCAATGGATGGGCGGCGGCAACATGGGTGCTGGGTGGCTGAGCATGAGTAGAGGTTGTGCTGGCCCTGGCCTTTTGGCCCCTCCGATCCCCCTTCATGCAGGGGTCTGGGTGCTCTTCCTGGTGGTGGCTGTCAGTGTATCAGGTGCGCCCCTGGTACTGTTGCTGACCCCGGCCCTCCCAGGGCCCATTGCGGCAGGCATTCCCCAGTGCCCTGTCCCTTCTCTCCTGCAGATACTGTTGTCATGCTGCTGGCGATCTTGCGCCTGGGCACAATGATGCAGCAGCTGGAGCGGGTGGTGTGGGACATGTGGGCGGCGGGGCGGCTGTTCGATGGCATCCGTGAGTGTGCTGCCTGTTTGCTTGGCCCTGTGCCTGTGTCCCTCCATGGGTGGTTCTGTTCCTTGGTGCCTGGGGCCGGCTCTGATGGATGTCTCCTCTGCCTCTGTCCCATTCAGTGCAAGCCATGATTGCAGAGCGGACCTGGGAGCGGGGGGAGTTGTTGGAGCATCTCCTGCACGTCTTGGCACGGCTGCACTGCCTGGACCGCGTGCAGGCTGAGCACTGGTGCTGGGCACGGGGTCACTGGCCCTATTGACCGGGTGTTTTCCCAGGCCTGCCGCTGCTGGCGCTGGTCCCCCTTCTGATGCCCCATCCCACTGTCCTGCCCTGTTGTTGTTGCCCCCTATTCCCCATTTCATTAAAGGCTTTTGCGTTCCTTCCTGGTGTGTCCGTGTTGTGCTTTGCTTTGACCTCTCCCCTTGTGCGGATGCCTCTGGGAGGGTGTTGTAGGGTTGCCTGTGTTGTGTGGGTGCCTTCCTCCCCTTGCCCCCCGTGGGCCGTCTGCCCATCCTTGTGTTCTTCTGTTGCCTGCTCTGTGTGTGCCGCTCTGCTGGGGGGGGGGGAAGGACTGGCGCCAAGCTGTCTGGGCTCTGTGCCAGGGCTGTGCAGAGTCGGCTCCTTTGTAGCAGCTGTCATCCCATCTCCCTCCTGCCCTACCCGCATGGGTCCTGGCGACTCGTGGGCGGGGCTGCATTGCACGGCTCCATTTGCCCTCGGTCGGCCATGTTATGCCATCGCTGTGCCAGGTGGGGCTTCCGTGCCAGTCCCAGCTGTCCGTATACTTGCACGGGTGTTTTCTGGGTGCTTCCCAGGATGGGTGTTTGGCCGCTGGGTGTTTTCCGGCCCCTTCCCTTTCCATCCCACAAGCCCCTGCGGTACTCTCTGTGTATCTGTGTCCCTGCTCGGTGCCATCGGGTGTTTGCTGGGTGTGTTCACCCACCCATCCACACCCATCTCCACCCACATCCGTGTAAAAACGGCCAAAGAAATCACTTAAATTTTTTTTAAGTTTTAGAAAATGATGGGTACTTTCTTGGGTAGTGTACTGTGTACTCTACTTAAGTATTTTAGTGTAGTTAAGTATTTTGTCTTTCTAGAAGAATGACATGCATTTTTTAACTTTGGTGGAAGTTTCTTTTTATTGATTATTGATTTGTCATTGCATTGATACCAAACATCATTGTTTTTAATCCAGATTATGTAATGTCCTGAAGTGAGTGAATTTCCTACATGGAAAATGATTGCTTGTGTTGAATAAGTGTAGTTACTGATGTTGATGAACCGTGAAGTCAATCCTTTTATTTCAAAGTCCCTTTTTCTTTGAGAGTTATCAAATGCACATATAACAAGAAACAGGTACTTTGGGGAACGTGTTAGTAATATAGTACATTGTGAAAGAATTGCATTGTGTACACAAATCATGGTGTAACTGTGATGAAAAGAAATCATTAAATTCTGAGACAGTGCATGTAAATACAGTAACCAATACCATTCTTGTGGAATGTGTTCTTGCTGTACATATAAGCACTTTAAACACCGATAAAGAGTTGTGTATGAGAGAAAAGATCCTGTAATGTTGATAGATTAAGTTCTAAGGTATTCAAAATTTGTAAAAGAAACTCAGAAAGCTGTGCTAAAATTTGTACATAAAACTCAACCATGCATGCGTGCCAGCAAAACTGATTTTTTAATCTTTAATAACTCATTTTTGGCTGCACCAAACACTACCAACCATACTAGAGCAGCACTTGATGGACATCTCAGGCTCCAAGGCTGTGAAGCCTTGGGACTCAACTCATCCGGGGGGAGGAGGTATAAATCACTCAAAATCCTTTGCACAGGTTGAACGAATGGGAGTGACGTAAATTTCAATATGCTGCTTTCTTACATTACACAATGGGGGGTCAGGGAGTCCTCAACTGCACATGCACAAGTCAGCAGGAATAATTTTTTAATCTTTAATAGCTCATCTTCGGCTACACCAAACACTACCATATTAGAGCAGCACTTGATAGACATCTTAGGCTCCAAGGCTGTGAAGTCTGGGGGTTCAACTCGTCCGGGGAATGAGATATGAATCACACAAAATCCTCAGCATGGGGTGAATTTTGAGCACTAGCAAATCACATTTAAATAGTTATAACTTTTGATTTTCTGACAGCACCTTCTTCCATTTTTGCATGTATGATAGTCCACACAAATATACGGCATGGTTAAACTTTCCTAAGTATATGTCAAATCGTTTTTTCAATATATGAATTTAATGATCCACCATTTATAATGGAGAGTGGTTCTGCCGTTAACTTTCTTGCTGTTTCCGCAGCAAAAAAATAAGGTGAACAGCTTGACATTCTACAATCATTTTCAGAGGAATCTGTTGATGTAATTGATTACCTGGCTTGCAGGTCTTCATTTGATGTCTCTGGTGAGTCACATAGAGAGCCAGTACTCAACTGGGGACAATGAGGACATAATGCAACAAGTTGTGAGATTCTAAGTTGACAGCGGTTTACTCCTTGTTCAAAGAAGGAAAAGAGGAGTGTTTTTGATAGTGTGGAATTTTGTCCTTTTAAAACTGGTTGATGGGCAAAATCAACTGTTCATCTGTTTCTTAAAGGACAACATAGTATATTTTAAAAAATGGCCTTCAGGGCAACCTGACTGTGTCCTCCATGTCGGGGCACACAGATTTGAGGGTTCAGGATAAAGGTAGGTGATGGCAATGTAATCTATTTTTGTAATCTGCTCTCTATCCCCCAGTGGGAGTGCTTAACCCAGCAGCAAGGGGTTCCAAGCGTTAACTAATGCAATGTCCATCCAATGTTAACCCTGGGAACTCCTTGCTGCTGGGTTAAGCCACACCACTGGACTACTGGTCCCCCTGGCTCTGCCTACTGCTGCCCCTGGCTCCAGCCCACCACTGGCAAAGCTGCCAGCAGAAGGTTCAACCCATCCACTGCCCCACCAGCCTGAAAAACCACCAGCCACCACTGTCTACCTTCCTGTAATTTTAGCTCATTATTTCTAATTTACCATCTGCAGCAATGAAGAACACTTTCCTGACTTCTTCTGGGTGGCAGCAGCAGCCCGTTAGATATTTGAAAACTGCCATCATGTCTCCTATTAATCTTCTCTTTGGGTGTTTTTGAATGAGATGCTACCACACATGGCCACTCAGTAACCATTCATTCGAATGCCCATCTTAAGGTGGAGCAGGGAGATACGCATTCCCATGAGCCACACAGCACCCACTCATGGCCACTCATAGGGCACTGCCGAAAAATCCAGAATGCCCAGTGTAATGCAAGCCAAAAATGTGTATGGCAATAGGCACCCACGCATTCCTGGTCCATATGAAATGGGGCAGCCACCCACATCACCAGAAACGTCATTGGCCCAGCCTCCTCTCCTACAGCCCTGCTGGGAGTTCTTAAAGGAAACATTCACAAAATAAAAAACCGTGTTGGCGCAAAGCATAACAACCTCCTCCCCTCCCCTCACGACACATGAGAGAAGAGTAAATGCCTTAATGGACAGCATCTCGGACAGCAGCTTCCTGTGTATCTGCCCAGTATGCACTTCCATTGTTGCACAAATTGCCCGTCACTGCAGCGGCTCCCGGGGTCATGGGCAGAAAGGGGTTACTGGCTGCTGTGGCTTCATGTTTCCATGGTGTCTGCAGTTGTGTATCATGGCACAGAATGGGCAGTTGGGCGGGGCTTGTGGTGGGGGTGTTGCTGAGTGGGGAGGAGGGGGAACAGCGACCCGTATGAGGTGTTTGCGGGGCCAGGTGGTGGCTGCAGGAGTGCATGGAGGCTGCCTTTGTGGCCATGGTAGCCATGCTGGGAGCTGCCTGTTAGAATCCCTCCCCAGGCGCTCCACCTGAGTAGCTGCTCCACAGCTGTGCCACTCAGCAGCCACTGACCCCCCTCCCCGCAAGCCTTGCTTGTTTAAGAACACCCATTGCTAGACTAAATGTACCCAGTTCCTTCAGTCTTTCCTCAAAAGACTTGCTTTCCAGACCCGATATCATTTTTTGGCCCTCCTTTGAAACTGTTCTAGTTTGTCAACGTCCTTAAAATGAGATGCCCAGAACTGGACTCAATATTGTAAGTGGGGTATGACCAGTGCTGAATGAATGGAATTATTACCTCAGCTGATTTGGAGACAATGCTTCTGTTAATGCAGCCTAAAATTGCATTCAATTTTTTTGCAGCTGCATCACATTGCTAACTTATGTTCAGTTTGTGACCAACCTTTAGAACCTTTTAACATTTACTGCTGCCAAGCCAGGTATCTTGTGTATTTATTTTTTCTTCTTGAAATGAGGAACGTGATATTTATCTTGGTTGAGTTTTATTTTATTAATTTTGGCCCAGATTTCCAACCTATCAAGACTCTTCAGCCTGACCTGGCTATAAAAAATTGATATTTTTGTTCCCCAAAAGATTAAAATAATGTGGTATGATTCAGACTTTGTAAGAAACACATTTGGCAATTGGTGATAGAAATTAAGTTTTCCCAGTTTTGATTTGGAAATTAGTCATTATTAGAAAAAAATATACAAAATGACTGAATGAAATAAGGGAACGTCCAAATGACTGTGGGTGAAACCACAAGTGACAGCTGAGCTGCCACATTCCGGGCATGCGCCATCTGGAGTGCAGAACACACATGTGCCTTGCTGGGCTGACAGCCGCACAGCCCGTGCGTGGGGAGACCGTAGAACGTGCAGCCGGCTGTCCCCACACTGTGCCCAGTGCCCCACCCTCTACATGACAGGCAGCCACAGTGGCCAATGACAGCTAGCCATGGCTGCCTGTCATGGTGGAGGCAGTCCAGGCTGGCAGACTGGTCTGGAAACAGACAGTTAGCCCCGGGAAGTGCTTTGGACCAATTGGAATGGACCTCAGACTGTGATCCCAGCGCTCTCCAGGATCAGAGTCCAGGCTAGCCGCCAACACGACCTGGGATACCCTGGGTTGAACATCTGGCGGCGCCTGTACACGTGCGGTTGGGGTCCATGCACAAACATGCCACAGCGGGCCAAACAGGTCCACAGTCATGTTTGTTTTTACCCTGTGTGGCAGTAATTAGAGCATGCAGCAGCAGAGGAATAGCTCATTTATTTTGGAAGCTAGTTGCTTTGGCCCACTGGAGCACTTATCCCTACACGTCTGAGAGACATACCTCCCCACTCTTCATAATGGGAACTTATTAGTCAACTTGCAGACCAATCAGTTTTATTATCTTTTATCTCTGATGTTTTCCCAGAATGACTGCCCGTATGCACTAGGAAAGGTAAACAGATTATGCAATAACTTCCTAAGAAAGTCTTTCTAGAGTGGGTAGTGGCACTATCCCACATTGGAGTGTTGTATGAGATCCTTCTACTTTGTGTTCCCTGCAAAGGGTTTGTTTGCAAGGATCAGACTCAGTCAAGTAGCAATGGTGTTGTGTGATTTGATTATCCTGGAGTAAATTTCAGTCCCCAATACCTCAGTTTATGTTTGTCACTTCCAACCTAGAAATGACCATAGAAATGTGGCATGAGAGCCCTGGACCCAGGACTCCCTCCTCCACCACATGCTACTTTTGGATGACTGCATGAAGAAATATCACAAAGGCATTTCTTCATGCCCTTTGCACTGTGGGAAATATTACAGTGAAGTAGAGAGGGACCAAGAAAATGCATTCCATTCAACAGTTGTGTGAATGCATTTCTACATGGCAAGACAAGCACGGATTAAAGAATCCATGGTGAGTTCACAAGAAGGGAATAGGTGTTTTGTGAATGAAGCCTAAATATTGTGTTTAAATATGTGCCAAATAATAAACGTTGGCTAATAAATTTAAAAATACCTCCTACCTTCTTAGTCTGGGATGGGCCATTGTGTATAGCACAATGATCAACACCTGATAAGCCTATTCAGGTCTTTAGATTTTGTTTATGAAGAGTATTAATCTGGTGGATTACCTACAGGTTTGTGACTGATTCTCAACTTTTGCACTATTTAATATTTTTAAATTGTTTCTGTCAAAGGTAGCGTAACATGTGAATGCAGCCCTGCTGGAAAGGGATTCCATTAGTTCCAGTTCCCTCTCAACTGCAATAGATCAAATGGACAGGACAGACATATGGTGTACCTCTCCCTGGCTGCTCCCATAAATTGAGTTAGGGACACTGTTCTATACTCTTTCTTCTGCTGCACTATGGGAGTCATGAGAAGTTGAATCCCTTAGTCCCAACCATCTGCTTTCTTGCTTCACTAGAAAAAGTGGCTACATGCTTTTTAAAGCAAAACTTTACTAATGTGAGAGACTAATAATACTGAACAAAAATATTTATTTGTTTGTTTGTTTATTTATTTATTTATTTATTAAAAGCACTTCTACCCTGGTCCTCTTGCACAAAGGTGACTCGGGGCGGCTTACAACAAAAATCAAAATACAAAAAAATAAACACAGCAATATAAATACCAAAAAGTAAAAAGCATCAAAAAGAGATAAAGAAATATAATGACCAGTACAAAACCCCAACCCATTCCCCTAACTGATCCCACCCCCCACCCCATTTTTTATTGTTAAAGGTCCAGATTTTTCTCCAGTTTTGCAGTGTGTTTGCTAGGGATGTGCAAACAGAACACGGTTCGGATGTTCGGCTGTTCAGTTGTTTGGTTCAGGAACCGAGTTCGGGTTTGGTTGTTCAGTTCGGTGGAGTTCGGTTCAGCCGAACATTTGAAAATCAGTATCGATATTGATATTGGTGCCAATATTGATACCAATTTCAAAGATTTTATTTTCGGTATCGATATCGTTTGGCCCTGAGACACTAATAAGTTTGTTATTTTTATGTCTTGTTATATTGTTAAGGTTTGTTTTTTAAAAAGTTATACAAGTTATATCTGTTACCAGCTGAGTTTGACCTATCCAATCTTTTACCCCTCTGTCGTGCCTTACAGGCAGCAGACTGGCCTCTCCTACTTCCCTTCTCGGTGTCTTCCAACCCAAAAAAATGCACACAAAGATTTTATATATTATTTTTTTAAAAAAATTATTCAAATTTTGTATCTAATATTATATATATCTACAATAAATCTAACTGCTATTAACTATTCTAAAACCTATGGAACTAAATGGAATATCTAATAACTACAAAGGTCTAGTCCTACAAACACACTATAAAACTGAATCACTACACACTATCTCTATCTATCTCTATAACTAAGCTAACTCCTACAACTATCTATATCTATAGTAACTATTTAATATCTAATATATATCTTATCTATATAATATATATATTACACAGGGATTGGGGGAGGGGGACACAGACAGCTCACACCAAACAACACAGGGAGGGGTACAAAACTGAAATCAAAACTAAATCAATCTAATGCTACTCTAAATCAATCCAAAAACAGGGGAATGGAATCAGGGATGGAATATATAAAGGGAGGAGGGGAGGATTCAATGGAGGGTAGGGAGAAAGAACACAGGGAGGGGTAAAAAATAGAAATAACACCTAAATGTATCTAATCTAAATAAATGATACTAGGGAGGTAAATGTGTGGGATGGGTGAAATAGGAGGAGGATGGTAATGGATTAGGAATACAAACTGCTAGGAGAGGAAGATTTCTGAAAACGCCTGCTGTCAGGAACAGTGGCTAGCTCAGAAGGTGTTGGAAGGGGGGAGGGCAATGACTTTTGTTACTTGCTGCTCCCACCTTCCCGCAAGTCCCATTGGCTCTGTGCAACCTAGCCCCCCCGTCCCCCATGTCCAATCGTAGACTGCGAAGCCAGTGGTCTGAGGAGAAAAGGGATGGTGATTGGGCAGGCTGGCTGCTACTCCAAGTCTCTCCATCCCTGGTGCCAGGAAGTTTACTTCTCAGATGCCTCCCCCTCCCTGGGCCTTCCAGTCACGTTGTTCCTGCCTGAACTCATCCGAACTCACCTGAACATGGCCGAACTGTTCGGTCATTTTCAAGTTCAGATCGAGTTTGGTTCAGTCGGTTCGAGTTTGGTTCAGAAGTTTGGTTCAGTTGTCCAAACCGACCGAGTTCGATCTGAACCGCGTTCACACATCCCTAGTGTTCACCTCACTTGGGATTATTATTATTTCTGTAATGCCCATAACATACCTGGAGCTGGTATTCTTGTTTTCTAAAATTGTAGAGTTGTTAGTATTGTTCTTGGCTCAGGGATACTTGATTAAATCATGAGAATTTCAGGTTTTTAAAGAAATCAGTTCTAGCCCTCATGGTTCCATGGGAAGGGTGGAAAATATGACACTGATAAAGGCTCAGAATCCACAAGGCTAGTGAATTGATTTTATTGTTGCTTTGTGAGCCTCTCCGAGCTGCTGTTTTGTGCAGGAGGATGTGGGCTATAAGTACGAATAAATAAATAAATAAATAAATAAATAAAAAGAGCCCCCAATTATTTTTAAAATCTGATGATCTTTAAGCCAATATCATGATTTTATGGCCCTCGCTCATGATTCTTGAACACAGGGGTTTTGGATGAGATCTACCTCACTCACAGCCAAGTTCACTCAACTTTGTCTTTAGGTGTAAATGATTCCTGCCTCATGTAGGGGCAGTAGCCCCAAGCCCACATCTTAGGGGTGGGGGGCATGAACATGTTTGATGGACATGTTCCCACTGAGTTGGCCCAGGAGTAGCCGCAGGAGCCCCAACAACACTGTACCTGCCAAAACCAGACATCACCCCTACGGTTTCTGGCAGTTCAGGTCTCTCAGAGTTCCTGGAGCCAGGGGACAGACTTCCAGACAACGACCAGTCAATTGTTAAAGGGACATGGCTCTGGGGGCCAGGGCCATGGAAGCCCTGAGTTTTATTTTTGCCCTGGGCCCTGAAATATTATTTAAGTAACAATGAGATGCCCTTGTACTCCTATGGCCAGGAACCCCTAGATCAGGAATGTCAAGTATGCATGCTGATTTGAAGTGCAATGTGTCCCACTATCTGTGGCCTGGTATAAGTGCCTAAAACTTGTTAGTGGTGCATCTAATAATTTAAGTTGTGCCCCCTGGGTCTAAGGCTGCATTCTCACCTGTGGCGGTGGCGGCAGCAGGAGGGGCGAGGGAGATGCGGCAGTGGGGAGGAGCCGGCAGTCAGGAAAAGAGCCGGTGCGAATGGGTATCTGCCATGGCTTCTCTCGCACATGTCAGAATAGGATTTTGCACCCTGACATGTGCGAGAGAAGCAGCGGCAGATCCCCATTCGCACCGGCTCTTTTCCCGGCCGCTGGCTCCTCTGCGCTGCTGCCTCTCCCTCGTCCCTCCTGCTACCGCCACTGCTGCCGCAGGTGAGAATGCAGCCTAAGTCATTTAACTGATGGGAAATGTAAGAGGAACAGCATCCTGACACACCCTGACAGCCTTATTGTTGCACTCATGTAGAGCCAAAAGTGAGGCCCAATGAAATCAGTGGCAAAATTCCACTCAGAACAGGATATGGACCTTAATTAATATGTGGCTGGATCCTAAAGCCTGTATTTCAGAAAAACACCCATTTAATTCATTAGGAGTTTTGCTTAAGGGGCGGGCTAAGGATGCCAGAATTTGGTGCTTAATAAATGTATTAAATACATCATGCTCCAATGATGACTGATTACATAGGACCTTGTGCTATTACCATTCCTAATAAGGGGAGTAAGATTAGGGTGGGGTCACAGAAAAAAATGTTACATGATGGGTGTTAACAAATTAGGGGTGAGCCCCCTAGAATCTCCCCACCCCCACAGCTGCCACCCGCAGGCACTGGACAGGGCCAAAACAGACAGGTAGGCATTCTCCCTGATTTGGTCCACCCATGTGTCCCCCCTCACCTCTCCCCTATTTGCTAGGGTCTCTCACCTGACACTTTAGGCTGATGCCTGTGACTCCATGGTGCTGAATATGCATACATGCCCCAACAAAAAGGAGGGCACGGGAGGGGGGGCATGCCCCCTAACACATGGGAAGCAGTGTGTTGCTTGGATTTTCCCACATACCAGGCTCCACATGTGATTTTTCAGATTCACAGCATGTGGAGCAGCCCAGGGGTGGCCACGGGGCAAACATCGGGTGGCACCATGAGAAACAAGCAGGTGAATCGCTAATGAGGGCTAATGGGGGCAAAAGTGGGGTGATATTTCATTTGTTAACACCCACTTACAAGGTATTTGTAAATGACAATAGATAGCAAAAGAGCCTGCTCTCTCTACTCTTTCAAACTAAGACTAGTCCATTTTAAAATGACTGTTGGTCTCATTGTGAGGCGGGTGGCAATGATTTTGACATATATGATTAAATTTCCCAGCAGTCTAAAAATGCAAGTATGTGTGAGCCATCTTGGGAAAGAGCCAACAGTCACTGCAGTATTCCTAGTGGGGGAGGCTGAAAGGGAGAGAGATTATTAATGAGAGCTAGCTTTTTATTAGCCAGGAAAAAATTATCCTTAACCTGGCAATATGCCTGGAGCAAGCTTTCACCTCCAGGTTTGCTACCTGAAATGTTTAATCTTTGTGAATCATCATATACTGCTTTCCAGCTATCACTAAGGTATTGGTGGAGCTTAAAGGTGTTTCACATGGAGTGACTTGTGCTTTCCTAATTCACCAGAAATTGTCTAGCTGGGTTTTGAGCTCTTGATATACAAACCCCAACCCAGTCCCTCAACTGAGACCAGCTGTGTATATTTCCAAGATCCATTCTGTCCCTCCATTCAAACTTGTAGACTGAAATATTTTGCATAAATGGTTACGGGAAGTTTCGCTGTTCTAGGTGATCTTTTTTCCTATGAGGCATAGCTATCTTTCTTTACACATAAACTCATTCAAGATCAGTTGGTCAGATCCTCTAGTGAGGTAAAATTGGTGACTTTGATGGAGTTATGCTAATTTATTCCAGTTGAGGATATAAGAAGGAGCTGCCTAACTGAGTCAGACTAACAGTCCATTTTAGCCCAGTATTGTCACAACAGCAGGGTTTCAAATTTGGCTCTCCAACAGAGGCCTCTCCCAGGTGTATTACCTGAGAGTCTCCAGGATCCCCAGGAGAAACCTCATCCTAGCATGCTATCAGAAATTCTGAATCGGAGATGCTGGGGATTGAACTTGGAACCTTTTAAAAAAT
>QEPC01001722.1:1510592-1577380 GCA_003113815.1 Sphenodon punctatus | reverse complement strand
ATCCCAATCAGTTAATCACACTGTTTTTCCATAGGCTGGGGAAGGAAGAAAGAGATTTTCACTGTAATTCCTGTTTTAAAGACCTGGGATGTGATCAAGTACCAAGGTGATAGGCGTCAACTTGCTACCTGTATTAACAAATAACAGAGGTAATATATGCTTTCTGCTGATTGGTTACATTTAATCAATCCTGTTTCAGAAGGCATTTGGTGAGGGAGCAGGTTGAGAGATGAGGGGTGTATGGGCTCGGAGGGTGGAAGGTGGGAGAAATCCGTTCTTGGTTTATATGTTTTAAACACTGATGTACTCACTTCGGGCCCTCTCAACTCTGTGAGCAAATATAACCACTGGTTTGGTCCTTTCAGGATCCACATCTCCCAGAAGGTATATTAACTGCTGAATTTTGGGCCAAGCCAGGTCCCAACCTATTGCGGCCCATAACTGTCTGCGATAATTGTTGTATAATGGGCAGTCGAGGAAATAATGCCCCAAATCCTCGATCCCACCTCCACAGGGGCATAACTGCTCAGAATAAGGGATGCTCTGATATCTCCCCAACACAACCGCAGTGCACATAAGTTGGAATCTTACCCTAGTAAATGCTTGCCTAAGCTTTGGGTCAATAAGCAAATGGATATAAGCTGCCCCCACCCCCCACCCCACAGTGGTATAAGGTATTTGTAAAAGGGGGAAGACCTAGCACCAGAATATTGCTTGTTGATATCCTGTATGTGTAGTTTTAGGATCCTGGCTGTTCGAGTACTGGTGTACTCCTGTAAAAAGGAGGCTGACAGACCTAAAGAGGCGAGACGCGTCTTCACCTCCACCCACCAAGGGTCAATTCCATGTTCTAGGTCGTATTGCTTTTCTTTCCAAGTTAGGGACAATAAAGAGGTGTCTGGAGCATCCCCGAGATGCGCCCAGAACTTTAATAGATGCATCTCTGCGATAGCATTCAAAGAAGGATTGCCCAGTTCTAATAGTATTGAACCTGCAGTGCTGGTAGCCCTAGTGACTGAAGGGGATGTTAGTAATTGAACATCAAACGTTACTTGTAGAAACATTTTTCCTTTTCTTATGGTTGAGCCAGTGTGCATCTGTTGAATATTCCTATGTTAGATGGGGGGCAATGCCACCACTTTGCCAAAGATTCTGACTTCCCCAGATCTGGCATTGGCTGCACTTTCAGAATAATGACAGGAAGTGCTTATATTTTATGTATTATGTATATGCAATATTGTGAAAGACTTCAGAACCCAATGGAACTAATGACTCTTCCACCTAATGTCCTCAGATCTTCAACTCAGGAATATCCATCATTGGTTCCTTTGAATGTCATGTGGACTCTAGTGCAGGCATTTTCTTTGCTATATTGTATCCTCATTTTCACTATCATAAATCCTGGTGAATCCATTAATTTAAAGGAATTGCACTGGACAAGTGAACTGGGAGATTTAATAAGGCCCATCACCTCTGAGATGTTCAGGGACTCTTCTATTATATAAAAAGTTTGGGGAAATAAACCTCTTAGTTACAGTCATTTATGTTTGTTGTGAGTTTTCCCATGGGCTCTTCAGGTTTGGAAGAGGTGTGCTCTGTTGCTAAATAATGAATTATAAGGAAAGTGCAAATTAATTTGTAAAGTGCTGTAATAATTTACCAAGAAAAGTAGTGTGGATTTGTTCCTGTTATATCTGAAAGGGCCACAGAGCTCTTGAAAATGTAATGATTTGAAAGGAATGTATTGTGCTGAGCAAGATTAATGGAACAAGAATACAAGATGGAAACTGTAGGATAACTGAAGAGTTGTTTTTTCCATTTTGAAGGGAAATATCTACAGCTTGAGAAGGCAAATATTGTAAAAACAAAGTAAAAATTTAAATAGAACATATCTCAAAATAAAGGCAGAGCAAGATCAACAATAAACAAATCAAAAATCCTGTCTCTGTTACAGGGTAGTAAAACATGAAAATGTCACATGAAAGAAGAAAACAAGAATGTTTGATTGCCATCTAGTGGTTTCTTTCCAGAATACAAGATGATTAGGAAAAACATCATTGATTAGGCTCAAAGGGAGTGCAAGACTGTTTTTATACTGCACAGTTGTCTGGTTAGGTACTCTGAACCATGAAGAGTTTAATCTCTCAGTAGGCAAGACAGTGAATGAGAGTTTTTTTTCCACTTACAGAGTGGGAACTAGATGTGAGGTTCTGGAGACAGAGTGATTTCCCACTCTTGGTTCCAGAGTCGAGGAGACAGGCGAGGTATATGGATATGCTGTCAAACTCTTTATATTATAGTACTGTACGTAATAGTACAGGAGTCAGATCCATGTTTAGGTGAGACTACTGTACAGGACATACAGGAGTCTGACTATTCAATCACACTGGCTACAAAACATTAATCTTTATACCGTTACGCTCACATAGCCTTAATCAAACTTTGATTTCCTGACTGGAAGGGGTGTTGGAGCATAAAGAGACAACATATTAAAATTCTGAGTTCTGCCCATTTGGATCATCAACACATCTGGCCTGTATCCCTGGCAAATGCTTGGATGGTCCTGATGAGTAGTCCTACGTCTCCCTGTAAATGGGAAGCTAAGTAGTTAAGAGGAGTTTATGGAGTTTCCTGATGTTAGGAGAGGCAGTCAGTGGCTTAATTGACCTAAGCAGTGCCCAGCGTTTGTTCAAGGCAACACATATGGCTGAAGAGGCTTGTTCTCAGTCACAAACAGCTGGGTGGGTGGTTAATGTCCTCACTAACACAGTTCAGGGAGACTAGCACCCTTATGGAGTGTAAAGGTTTTATCCACCTGGAAGATCACACCCAAAGGGATAAGTGACATCCTCAAGGTCACACAAGAAGTATGGGGCAGATCTGGCAGCTCATCTCAGATCTCCTGAATCCCAGCCCAATGCCTTAATAGCAAATCATTTTTCTC
Source organism: Sphenodon punctatus (assembly GCA_003113815.1). Classification (NCBI taxonomy): domain Eukaryota; kingdom Metazoa; phylum Chordata; class Lepidosauria; order Sphenodontia; family Sphenodontidae; genus Sphenodon; species Sphenodon punctatus. Next base: position 1,574,436 of record QEPC01001722.1, on the reverse strand, counting down.
TCTATCCCGTAGCTATCACCAGCACTACATATTGGTGCAGGTGGAACCCACTCAGTTTGTATTACACATTTTCCTTTAACATCTTCTCTACAGAAGACAAGGAAGCTACTACAATGTACTGCTGCAATTCTCACCAAACCACTTATTTGAGAGCAGTCCCATCCAGAATAGCCCCATTACCTTCAATGGGACTATTCTGCAGTAAGCAGTTTGAGAACTGGTGGCTGAATGTGTGACTCTTCTAGTTCAATTGTGGAGGCGTTTAGTTCTGGAGATCCAGCTCCTGGTGAGGATCCATGACAGCAGACATTTGCATGTGTTTATGTAAGTGCAAAAGGCAATGCATCGTGGTGTGGTAGCAAGACATCAGCACATCTATGTAATATCAGGTGCTTAGGCAGGGACTGGGCCTACAAAAGACTCGCAGACTTTTGAGAAAGCTTTAAGAAGTCTGGGAGGACCAGCCAGATGGGCTGGATGTGCAAGTGAATAAGAATAAAGGGAACCTCAGAGGGATTTGCAAAAACCAAACAAACTGTCTGGGTGTGTGGTGCTGTGGTAACTGAAGCCTAGAAATAACTGATGGGGGGAATCTAGTTGCAGGGTAATATTAATTACAGAGAACTGTTCTGCTAACATGACACATTGGACACCTTGGATCACACCAAACGCTCATTGAGATCAGTTAGGTCAGGCCTTCTATATGGTAGTATGGACAAAAAAAAGAAGACAATTTCCAGATTATTCCATATTTTTAATTTCTTTCATCCAGGTCCTTTTCCTGCTTGGATCCAGCCAACTAGCTCCTTCCTTTCTGCTCTCTAAATGCTCAAAATAGCCTGTCTGCCTCCCACCTTCCAGCAGCACAGATTAGAATAGCTCTTGATCTCCCACTTCACCCATTAGCTGCCAAAGAAACTTTCACCTTTTCAGTTCCTCCTCGCTCCCCCTGGTCAGGCCTCCTGTTTATTTTACCTAAAGAAGGTCGGGGTTGTCTCTATTAAATATGTATTTGTGACTGAGATGTGTAGGGTCATTTATGGTACTCGGCATATCGGAGTTTCTGTGGTGCTACTGGTAGGTTTGTGACAGACTGAGAAAGCCTGAGTGCCCGCAGTGCTAAACACTTCACTTTCTAAAAAAAGGAAACTGGAAAACTTCCCAGACTCAGCATCTGCTGCTCTCATTTGCACTTCTGAAAACCAGGGTGAACAAAGGAGAAGTGTGAAGGATTAATGAACTTCTGTGCAGTCTCTGTGCAACTGATGGGGGAGATTACACCCCCATGTACAAAAATCTGGACTCAGTTGACAAGCTATCAGATAAAAAACGAAATCCCTGACATCTAAACTATGGACTCTGGGTGTGCCACCGCTGATCCATCTGCAATACACACGACTTGTCCAAAAGCTTCCTGCTTAATGTACATTTAGCAGCATGTTTTGGTATCTGAACTAGATCCAAGAGGTCTAGAGAGAACAAAAAGATTGCAAAGCTGTCAACCACAGATGTTCAAAAAATCTTGTGTCAGGCTCCAGAAACCAAGTGATTTTCTTTAAAATCTTGAGTTTTTAAATATGATAAAGTCTTGGATCTTTTCATCTGTCTTCTAGGGTGCTTTCTAAAATGACGGCACCGAAGCGCCACCTTGGATTTACCCGGTCCGGAGTTGGACTCTAGCCAGGCATCTGAACAAACGTGACTGGACTCTGTGCCCAGTAACCCACCTCCCTCCGTGATGGGTGGCCAGGGCCATGACCCCTGCTCCCCCTGGCCACTGCGAACTGCAGTGAGTAAAGTGGGCTTTCAAATGTGAAAGCGCTTTACTCCCAGTTGGGCAGCGGGGGTCCGACCGTGGTGGTCGCCCGGGGACTTCCCTGAGTCACAGTCTGGGCTAACTGCCACCACAGTCAGAATCCATCCTGTGCTAACATCTGACGGGTGTTTTCTAACGTGATGGTGGCCTGCGAAGCAAAGTATGCTAAAGCGCGCTAAAGCCGGCCACTGTCACATCTGAAAACAAACACCCTTTGTTTCTGATCTTTTAGAGCACATTGCAATCGTGTTTTCAAGATTTTTTCTTCCAGGAGAGCTGGGAGCTAACTTCAAAAGCTGAGAGATTCACAGTTTCATCACAAGTCTTGAAGTTTTAAAATGGAGACGACTAAGAAAATGATTTAAAACAAACAAAAGGAAGTACTTTTTAAAAAAAACAACCCACAATGCAACCAGTGGAATCTGTTGTTATGGGATGTGTGAAGGCTGACAGTTTAAGTGCGTTCAAGAGTCCTAGAACTGCAGCAGGTAGCACATTTGGTTAATACCTGCACATTCAGGCACTCCCACCAGGTATCCGATGGGGCACTTACCCACCCCCACTGGGTGCCAAGTGCCTCAAAATGCATTTCTGGGTGTCCCAGGACTCCCCAGGATGCTGATTCTGGTACCCATGCCTCCCTGGGCTGACTCACCTCACCGCCAGATGGCTGTTTCTCTGGTCCTGGTCCCTGCTCCCTGCTCCTCTCCAGTCTTCTATTCAGCTGTGCTGGGGACTTCCCCACTCAGCTATTTTTGAGCAGTGGGGGGGGAAGCAAGGAGGCCCCTGCTCACCTGTGTGCACCCCTCTAATGGGTCCCCCATTCCCAGGAGGACTCAAAATTGGGCTGTGTGCAGGACTCATGTGCATCTCTGATATGGGTCCCCAGGGAACAGAGGTCCCATTAGGAGGCTGCACACAGGTGGGAAGAGATCTCCTTGCTCCCTGCCCTCCCTGCTCAGAAACAGCCATTTAGGGAAGTCCCCAACTCAGTTGAGCAGTGCACAGGCCAAGGAGGAGCAAGAAACAGTGACCATACTAAAGGAAGAGTAGCCTGGCAGTGAGGTGAGTCGGCCTGGGGAGTCAGGCAGCCCATCGAGTAGCCCGTAGCCCAGCCAACTGGTGCCCGAATGCAATCGGGCTGATTTGGGCACCCCAGTTTTGACGGGTTGCCTGAGTTGCCATGTATCCAGTTGCAGACTATTCAAGACTGATTAAATAAGTTCATGGTCTACCAATGACTGTTAGCCAAGAAGGCCAGGGGAGTAAACCTCTGACTGCTGGAAGGTTGGACTGAGTGACAGGATTGATCACCCTTTTCATGTGCTTCCTCTGAGTGCTGTCCACTAACAGAGACAGAGTACTAGGCTAGTGTGGCAGAGTGCTGCCACAAGATGACATCTTGAAGCAACACTAAGAGTTAAAATGGGAAAGGGGATGCTGGTCCTTTAAGAAACAATATTAGAAGTTGGCCTAGGCATATATAAAGCGACCTGAAGAGCAGGGAGGGGCAGTTGGCTGAAGACAGCGTGGGAGTCTGACCTTTCCAAGCTCGAGGCTGCCAGGGTTAGGAAGCCCCAACTTGGGTGAAAAGGAGGACCTTACTAGACTACTCAAGTCCCAGGCTGCTCAGGAGTGAATAGGCCTCATCTCAAGGAGGAGACAGAACCACTGCACAAAGGTGTGCTCTTTCCTATTTGGACTTTTTGTTAAGTTTATATTTTATGTTTAAGAGGGACCCACCTTCAGTGGGAGAAGTCATTAGTTGGTGGGTCTAGGCCTGTCTGTAGGGGCGAGTGAGGAGGCCAGGTTCAAATTTAGACTACTAGACAACAGGTAGGTCAGGTGTGGGAGGCACCCCACTAATCCTGTGTGGGACCGAGCTGGTTCCCCAACCTTGGAAATTAAGGGGCCCTGCCACAGACATTTTGGTGGAGAATGCAGACATGAAGTTTAATAAAAGCAAGGGTACCCCAAGAGTGACTGAATCTCACAAACCTAAAAGGTTTAAAATTGATAAAAAGACTTTATGAAGGGGTGTACCCCAACATTAAATGTGTACCCCAAACTACAAAAGTGTTTAAAAAGTAGAAAAGACTTCAAAAAGGTGTACCTCAAAATTAATAGTGCACTGCTAATCTCCAAAGTGCTTAAAATTAAGAAAGGAACTTATAGAAGGATGTACCAAAAAGTAAAACTGCATCCCAAAATGCAAAAGTATAAAAAAGTGATAAAAGGAATTAAGCAAAGATGTACCCCAAAATTGAAGATGTACCCCAAAACCAAAAATATTAGGAATCGAAAGGAGAGCTTACAGGATGGCATACCCCCAAAAGTAGGTCTGTACCCCAAAATGTGACACCCCAAAGGTGGAAAAATGGAATTTGATCCAACAAAAGAGTTGTTTTGGGCTCTGGCCCAACAACAGGAAGCATTTCTGAAGGTTGCTCAGCAGCAAAATGAGATGCATACAGAACGGGCTCGCCTATTGCAGACACTCACCCACCAATTAGTGAATACACAACCAAAAGTTGAGATTGTGCATACAGATGTCTGGGCTGGACCTTTATCTTCAACTAAGCTCACCTCAGATGACGATCCCAAGGCTTTTTTAGTTACCTTTGAAAGGGTAGTAAGTAAGTAATGCTAAATGGCCCAAGGGGTCATGGGCTTCAGGCTGCCTATAGGGCCCTCTCCGATGTGGATGCACAGGAGTACAAGGTTAAAAATGCCATACTGGCCTGGATAGGGATATCAGAGGAAACCTACAGATCTCAATTTAGAACTCTTCGGTTTTCACCTCAGAGTAGACCACAGAGTTTTGCGCACCAGGTAAAGGATCAGGCTGTAACATGGCTAAAGCCATGCCAGAGAACAATAGAGGACGTTATAGAGGAGGTGGTCTTAGACAAGCTCCTCTCTTCTTTGCGATGGGATCTCTGTGTTTGGAGCAGGAGGAAAAATTCTGAGACTCTCGATGAGGCTGTAGCAGCCATCGAAACCTATTTATTGATGACACAGCTAGATCTGCTAAATAAAGAAAAAAGTATCCGGGTGGGATGATACCCCGTAAACCTGTGGGTAGAATGGATAATACCTGAATGTTTCGGCATCGAAATCAAGGAACTAAAAAGAGATTGAACAGAGCAGGATCCCCACGAGTAGTAGAGTCTCCAGGAAGGGAACAAGGGGATTCATGGAGCTGACCGGAAGAGTCCAATAGAGAAGGCTGTGGGATCTGGTGTTTCTGATGCAGGGTTTATGGACATTTGCAAGGAGATTGTCACCTTATGGAGTGTGATCAGGCTTGGAGACTATATGTGTTAGCTGCTAGAACTGCCAACCCTAACCATCAACTACATAAATATACAAAGACAGTCCAATTAGGCAATTGCAGAATGGTAGCCCTTGTGATTTGGGTTCTAATCAGACTTTGATAAGGTCCCAGTTGATTTCCCCCAGTAAAATAATCCCCAATAGAGAAATTACATTTCATTGCATTCATGGGGATGCAAAGAAATACCCAGTGACATCAGTTCAATTTAATATTGGACCCCGAGAGTATAACACAAATGCTGGTTATCCTTGGGCATGACTGGATGGACCCATCCCAAACAGCAAGATAGAATTCTAAGGAATCCCTGCCCTTGTCAATATAGACCAAGGAACAGAGAAGGGAAAGCGAACTACAGAATAAGCAAGAGGGCTTACCGATCGAGGAAGAAGAGAAAGTATAACTACCAAGTACAAAAGTAGTATGCGACTTTGTCCTAAAGAAACAAAAGATCAACAAATGCAGGAATTCCCTGTTATGCAACTTAATTATATGCAAACTGAAGAAATAAAAAGACAAAGTACTAAGGAAGTACAAACAATACTAAAAATACAAGATATTGAAGCTAAGGAACAAAATATTGCTATAGAGAAGGGAAGTGCAGAAACCCCAAGGACAGAAGAGGTGTTAGGAAACAAGAATATGTCAAAAAGGAAGAAAAAGAAGAACCAAAGACTCATGTCCTTTACAGAAAATATGGTGGCTGTTATATCACCCCAGGAAACAGAAGGAGGCAAGACGGACACTACGCTAATTCATAGTTGTGACATTTATGTATTTATTTATTTTATTTATTTCTTTATATTTATTAGCCACGCCCCTCATGCCTACGGCATCTCGGGGCAACTTACAAGAGCCAAAAATCCATAACAATAACATTCAATAAAAATACTAAAACCACAACAGCATTTTAAAAATATCTTAAAAACCCCAGATTTACCCCCAACTACCCCACCCTCCTCTCCGAAGGCCTGGGTGAACAGCCAGGTCTTGCAGGCTCGGCGAAAAGCCAGCAGACCTGGGACCAGGCAGGTGTCCTCTGGGAGGGAGTTCCAAAGTCGGGGCCTGGCCACCGAGAACGCCCTCTCCATTGTGGCCCCCCGTTTTTCCCGGGGGACCTCCAGAAAGGCGTCCCTGGTGGACCAAAGGGATCGCTCTGAGGCATGGAGGGTGAGGTGGTCCCTGAGGTATGAGGGGCCCAGACCGTGCAGGGCTTTATAAGTCAACACTAACACCTTGAATCTGGCTCAGTATGCTATAGGCAGCCAGTGCTGAGTATGGAGCACAGACGTTATATGCTCCCACCAACCCATCCCTGTAAGGAGACGGACTGCCGCATTCTGCACTCGCCGCAGCCTCCGAACCAGTGTCGAGGGAAGCCCCATAGAGGGCGTGTTGCAGTAGTCTAGCCTCAAGGTGATGAAGGCGTGGGTGAGGGTGGCCAGATCGGGTCCGGAAATGTACAGACGCAGCCTCCGCACTAGATACAACTGGCAAAAGGTGGTTTAGCCACTGCCTCCACCTTTCAGACAGAGGTCTGAGTACAGAAGCACTCCCGAACTCCTAACCTGCTGGGTTACAGGAGGGTGGACCCCCCCCCCACAAGGGGAGCCAGAACCTCCCTCACCCTGCCCACCACCATCACCGCCATCTTGTCAGGATTGAGCTTCAGTCTGCTCTGCCACATCCAATCTGCCACAGCCTCCAAACACTGGTAAAGTAATGAGACAGCAGGACCTGGGTCAGTTGAAAACGAGAGGTACAGCAGAGTATCATCAGCATATTGGTGACATCACACCCTGAACCCTCTCACGATCTCCCCCAAGGGCTGCATATACACATTAAATAATAACAGAAACAAGATCGAACCCTGCGGAATGCCATAGGTCAGGGCCTGGGGGCTTGATGTTTCAGCCCCCAGCACCACCCACTGGCTTCTCCCTGAGAGGAATGAGTGGAACCATCCTAGGACAGTCCTGTCCAGACCCCCCCGGGTCTCGCAGCTGTCTCAACAGCAGCCCATGGTCCACTGTGTCAAAAGCGGCCAAGAGATCTAGCAGGATCGGAAATATTGAACATCCTGTGTCCATTTCCCAGTGGAGATCATACACCAAGTCCACCAACGCTGTCTCAGTACCATAGCTGGGACGGAACCCAGACTGAAAAGGGTCAAGGAAACCAATGTTATCCAGATGCGCTCCCCTAAAAAGGGAAGATTAGAGACGGGTCGGTAGCTGGCGAGTGCGCCCACATCCAAAGATGGCTTCTTCAGCAGGGGGCGCACCACAGCCTCCTTGACACTGGGTGACAATCTTCCCTGCCAAAGGGACACGTTGACTACCCTTGTCAGAACCATCCCCAAAGTCTCCCTGGAGGCTTTCACCAACTAGGACAGGCATGGATCTAATTCGCAACTGGTGGCTCTGACAGACCCCAGGACATCCACCGCATTGGCTGGCGTCACTTCCTCAAACTCATCCCAAGAAGGTAAACCAGACGGGAGCTCCATAACCTCGCGCTCCTCACCTACTGTCTCCAACCCGGTGTCAAAGTTACTCTGGATCTGAGCGATCTTGTCTGCAAAGTGATGGCAAACTCCTCACAACAGGCCTGGGACAAGTCCCTGTCCAGACAGAGGGAGACTGGACTGACTAGCCCCTGCACCACACAGAACAGCTCAGCTGGATGCGACTTTGCAGATGCTATGAGGGCAGCAAAGAATACTTTCTTTGCTGTACTCATAGCCTCAACATAGGACTGCAAATGGGCCCTATGGAGAAGTCAGTCAGATTTAGAGTGAGTCCGACGCCAGCGTCACTCTAGTCTCATGCCTACCTGTTTCATACACCGCAGCCCCTCAGTAAGCCAAGGGGCTCTGCGGTGACGAGACGGAGGCAGGGGACGTCTCAGCGCCACCCTGTCAATGGCCTCCCCCATCAAGATGCTCCAATGCTGGACCAGCTCATCGACAGAGTGACTGTCAGGGTCTAAGGTTAACTCCCTCAGAGCCTCCTGGAACCACTGCGGTTCCATCAGCCTCCAAGAGCAGACCAACCTAATTGGTCCAATCCCCCTCTGGAGGTGGTGTGCTGAGAGGCTGATCTGTAGGAGATAATGATCCGTCTATGACAAGGGCATGACCCTCACATCCCCCACTAACGGATCACTCTCCTCAAGGCCAGTACAGAAGACCAGGTCAGGGATATGCCCCCCCCCCCATGGGTCGGGCATTTGAACACCTGGGACAAGTCCACGGTTGCCATGGCAGCCATGAACTCTCGCTCCATTCCTACAAGGCCGGCGTCGGTATGGGCGTTGAAGTCCCCCAGGACCAAACTCCTGGAGGAGTTCAGCGCCACCTCCAAGGCCAGCTCTGCTAGAGCGGCAAGGAATGTTGCCGGACAGGAAGGGGCCTGGTATACCAGCAGCACCACGAGATTGCCGCCAGCCAAATCAAACACCGCATGGAGGGCCTCAATACCTGGAATCTCCTGGACTGGGTATCTCCTAACCAGCTATTCCTCTCTAAAAACAATGTCTACACCACCCCCCGGTCCTCCATGCGGGGCTGGTGCTGCATGGCATACCCAGCCGGAACGACGTCATCTAAAACTGGTCCCGCCTCCTCGTCCAGCCAGGTTTCCGTAATACATGCAATGTCTGCTGCCCCATCCAGAATCAAATCTCGAATTATTGCCTTGTTCACTACGGACCTTGCAGCAGCCCTTTACAGGTGAACCTTAGACCCTGCTCCTCCCTCACCCACAGTGGGGTGTGTGTGATTCTCTTAACCTCCACCAGGAACCTCGGTCCCCTGGGAGTGTGGGTCACCTGTCCCCTTGGACCATACCATCCTCACCCCACAACCACCCCTATAGCCACTCCTCCCCCTCCGTCCACTCCTTCCTGACCCCCTCCCCACCCACACCCTCTCTCCCTGGGATTCCCTCTCTCACAGTCCCCCTTCCCTATCATATGGGAGGTGCCCCCCTGTCTCCCCAGGGGGCCCCACTCACCCTCCCCAAGGGCCATCTCCCCTCCTCTCACCAGGGGGATTGGTCTGATCCTCCCTAACCCACTCCCAATCCCTCCCCAGGACTTCCCCTCTCACAGGGAGTCCCCCCAACCCTCCCCAAGGGCCACCTCCCCTCCTCTCACTGGGGCGGTTGACCCTGTCCACCATAACACATTCCCCATACCACCCACTCTCAGGCCACACCTGCTTCATCCCCCCCAGAACCCCTTAAAACCACAAAATAAAAACAAGACAGCAGCGAGTCTAGCGATGGCGGCAGCAGCAGGGATAAATCATAGATAGCACTTGTGGAATCAGTAGAGCAGCGCAGGGGGGTGGGGGCCCTGGTGCCACGGTTCAGCGAACGGCCCAGCTAACATCCAACACCCTTTGGGTGTTGCCCTTCAGGCTGGCCCCACCCTTGGAGATGTTACCTGGGAGGGGGAGGGGAGAAGCAGAGTGGCATCCGGCTCCTCCAATAACACAGCCCCCTATCCCCACAGCAGCGGACACAACTTGCAATCCCCACTGTGATGGTGACTTTTATACCATGCACTGTGATGGCGACTTTTATACCATGCAAAAGGAAGGACCATGGCATCAGTATCGCTGTCAATGTTCGCTTGGCACACCACATTGACTAAGGGCGTTTATAAACGATCCCATTCACAAGCAGGATCGTTTAATGTGCCACATCTCCCCCACGCCTACCTCTCTCGGATGGGTCTGATGTTCAGAAGAGCATCAGACCCGTCTTAGAGCTCAGTGCGCATGCGCGACCTTCTGCGCGTGCGCACTTCAGAAGGGAACCCGGAAGTGCGGCTTAAAGCCGGCACTTCGGGGATCCGCGTCGGAGGGGGCAGGATCGCCTTCCCCCTCCGACGTGCGGTAACACGCAGCTGGAACCAGTAGACGAGTGCAAAGAAAGGCAGCTGATCAAAGGATCATCCACCTTTTTTGTCTTGTGTATAAACGCCCTAAGCTTTGATCACAAATCAGACATTGCCTCCAAGGGTTAATTTAGAAGGAACTATTGGAGCTTCAGTGGCTCTGGCTTCTTGTTCTTCATTTAAAGTTTAGGTGAGAGAGAGAGAGAGAGAGGGGAGGGTGTTGGTAGCATGTCAATAGATAAGGAAACACCAGTAATGGTATCATGGTCCTGGGAATCACTGAATCATTATTATTGTATTATTAGCAAGCATTTATATAGTGCCAGCAATGTACCTAGCACTTTTATACATATAGTTTTGGCCGATTCATATGGGGGGGAACCATTTGAAATAGGACGGAGATCTACCCTTTGGGAGATCCGCTCTTTGAGAGGGTGTGTGTGTGGCAGAGTGCTGCCACAAGATGGCATCTTGAAGTAAGACTAAGGGTAATTTCAGACGTTACAGGATTGGGTGCAGTGGCCTGATTGGTCACTGTACCCACCCGTCTCCCGAGGCCGGGCAGCCATGGGCGTGTGGGGTGGCGGGACTGAGCAGCCACATGTTGCGCTGCGCAGCCCCGCACCCTCTGAGATTCCCCTCTGCGATCAGGCTGGCATGTCTTATGGACGGCCGGTCTGATCACGGACTGGGATCTGAGACTGATCCCGGTCCAGGGTTCAGCGTGGTGGGCCAAAGGGTCCGTCACGTCTGAAATTACCCTAAGAGGTAAAATGGGAAAAGGGACACTGGCTCTTTAAGAAAAAGCATTAGAGGCCTGGCCTAGGCATATATAAAGGCGGCCTGAACAGCATGGAGGTGCAGTTGGCTGGAGATAGTTTGTGAGTAAGATTTCTCCAAGCTACCATGGCTAGGAAGCCCCAACTCAAGACCTTGAGGGCCTTACTGGACTACTCAAGTCACAGGCTGCTCAGGAGCGAATCGGCATCATCTCAAGGACAAGAGAGAAACACTGCACAAAGGTGTTCTCTTTCCTATTTGGACTTTTTGTTATGTTTATACTTTGTTTAAGAGGGACCCACCTTTGATGGGAGAACTCCTTATTTGGTGGGTGTAGGTCTGACGGTAGGGGCGAGTGAGCTACTTGACCCCAGGAGCGGGAGGCACCCCACTAATCATGTGTAGGACCAAGCTGGTTCCCCAACCCCAGAAATTAAGGGGCCCTGCCACAGCTAGATGGACTATTGGTCAAACTCATTAAGGTATTTCTTATATTTTGCATTCTGTAAACTTGAGAGACTTGTGATAACAGCATAAAGCTGACACGGCTGTGCAGGTCAACCAGACTTTACTAGAGGCAATTTAAACAGATAGTTTCTCCATCTGTCCCAACAGTGGACTAAGAACCACACACTGTAGTGAGGGTCCATGAGTTCTGTATTTGAAGAGGGTTGCATTGGGCATTTTTACACACACTTTAAAGCTCTGGATTTTTCAGTCTTCTGGGTTTATAAGTCCACAAGAAAGTTCCAGATGCATTTTTCACACACACGCTGCCTGAGGCAGTTCCTGGATTCATTCTTCACACAAATGCTGCCCTGAGGCAGCCTAAAGTAGGTGCAGCTGTAGATGTCCCACCCCCTCCCCCACCCTCCTCACATCCTTCCCTCCTGCCTCTCTCCAGGAAATCTCTGCTCCTCTCTCTTCATCAAACCCCTCCACCTGCCCCCTTGACCCGATCCCTTCCCGCCTCCTGACCTCTATTGCTCCCACTGTCGCTCCCCCCCTTCTACATGTCATCAATCTCTCCCTTTCCACAGGCTCCTTCCCCTCTGCCTTCAAACATGCCACTGTCTCCCCCATCCTCAAAAAGCCTACCCTGGACCCTTCTGATCCCTCTAGTTACCGGCCAGTCTCCCTCCTTCCCTTTGCTTCGAAGCTCCTGGAACGTGTCGTCTACTCCCGCTGCCTGAACCTCCTCTCTGCCAACTCCTCCCTGGACCCTCTCCAGTCCGGCTTCCGCCCCCTCCACTCTACTGAAACTGCCCTGGCCAAGATCACCAATGATCTACTTGTCGCTAAATCGAAGCGCCACTACTCCGTTCTTGTCCTCCTTGACCTCTCTGCTGCCTTTGACACTGTCGACCACTCGCTCCTCTTGGACTCGCTTTACTCTTTGGGCTTCCGTGGCTCTGTCTTTGACTGGTTCTCCTCCTACCTCTCTGACCGCTCCTTTAATGTCTCCCTCCCCGAGTCGACCTCCCCCTCCCTTCCCCTCTCGGTTGGGGTTCCCCAAGGTTCTGTCCTTGGCCCTCTCCTCTTCTCTATCTACACCCTGTCCCTTGGCGAAATTATTGCCTCCCACGGATTCCAATACCATCTCTATGCTGATGACACCCAACTCTATCTCTCTACCCCCTCTCTCTCCTCCTCTATCCGCTCACGCCTCGTCGACTGCCTCTCTGATATCTCCGCCTGGATGTCCCGACGCCAACTCAAACTGAACATGGCCAAGACTGAACTCCTCATTTTTCCTCCATCCCCCTCCTCTCCCTCTGACCTGACCATCTGCATTGATGGGGTCACCATCCGTCCTGTTCTCCGTGCCCGCAGCTTGGGCTTCATTTTTGACACGCACCTCTCCTTTAAACCTTACATTGACTCTGTGGCCAAATCCTGCCGATTCGCTCTCCTCAACATTGCCCGCATTCGCCCCTTTCTATCTGTCTCCTCGGCCAAAATCCTTGTTCATGCCATGGTTATCTCTCGCCTCGACTACTGCAACCTCCTCCTTGCTGGCCTCCCTCGCTCCCACCTGTCCCCCCTTGTGGCGATCCAAAACTCTGCCGCCAAGGTCATTCACTCTGCCCGTCGCTTCGACCATGTGACGCCTCTCCTCCTCTCCCTTCACTGGCTCCCCCTTCCTGAACGTATCCTGTTCAAACTCCTGGTTTTCACGTTCAAATCGCTCCATGACCAAGCTCCCCCTTACCTCTCGGACCTAATCGCCCTACGCGCTCCTGCGCGCGCTCTCCGCTCTTCCGCTGTCCCCTCCCTCGCTCTCCCTCGCTTCTCCTGCTCGCCCAACCGCCTTCGTCCCTTCTCCCTCGCTGCCCCGCATGCCTGGAACTCCCTCCCTGCCGACGTCCGCCTCGCCTCCTCCCTCCGCTCCTTCAAATCCCTCCTCAAGACCCACCTTTTCCATGCTGCCTTTCCCAATGCCCTCTAGTCTTTCCCCTTGCTCTTACTGTCAGCCCTCCTCTGCTGACTGCTGCTACCGACCACCTTGTAACCAAGCCAAGTACACGCACCTGAGACTTCGCATCCGCCTGAATGTTTGTTTGTCTTCTCCCATGTCTCTCCCGCTGTCCCCTCTCCTTGTCTCCCCCTCCTTGTCTTTTAGATTGTAAGCCACAGGCAGGGACCGCGTCTGATTGTATGTTCTGTACAGCGCCAGGTTTTGCAACTGGCGCTTTATAAATGTTTATTAATAATAATAATAATAATAATGTCAGGGGCTGCCATGGAAACCAAGTGACCACAGCTGCCTGGAGCAAAGCAGTTTACCAGGAGAACTTTTTACACACAAGTTCTGGGAGAAGTTCTATACAGAAGTTCAAAGAGCCAGATGTTTAAGATCTGGGTGAGTGATTTAGACACACATAAAGTTCAGGTTGTAACGGCAAACATGCAGGAGAAATGTGTGTGTAAAAACGCACAATAATACGTATCATCAGTTGCACTTTTAGTCTTCAAAGGACGTTACAAACATAGGCTTTGATCCTGCAATCAGACCTGTGTAGCAGAGCCCTATTGCAAGATCCATTTTTTGTTCTGCTTTTAGAATGCAGAGAGGTAGGAATTTCACTGAAGCACGTATATCTTGCTCCAGACTTGTGAGTTTCATGCATACTAGAGCTCTGTAGGCACTTCAGCACATGGATAATTTACCATACGAATGCAGTCTGCTTGCTGATGGGTTAACTCCTACATCTAGGACACACAACAAATGCATCCATTTAAAAATAGTTAAACTGTGTTTGGAAACCAGCTTAATGATGTTGGATCAGACCGCGCACATGGAAACTCACACATTTCTGTAGCTTTAAAAGGTTGACTGCTAAAGGAATTTCACTTATCTGGCTTCTTGTGGAATAACAATGACATCCAGTGGCTGTCTACTTTAATAATGTATCAGGAGTTACAGTGCAGATGTGCACAGCAGATAGAGTGAGTGGGCAATGGGAATCATATTCCAGGGGCTTCTCATTGTGCTAATTCAGGGTTCTTCCTAGAGAAGTTGGCATTTGAAAGAGGGGAAAGTGTGGGGAGGGGTTTTATTCTTAATGAAGTACGATACTTTAATGAGGTAATAAAGTAAGCAAGACTGTCCCATCTTACATGCATTTACCTGCCATTTCTCCCTCAGGGAAGAAGGAATTATTGGAGTTTTCTCATCCTCCCTTTTCCTCAATAGGGTTGAAGTTCTAGATATCTGCCCTACTAACTGATACTCAGCGGGTGCCTGGGATGAGGAGGTGCTTTGTGGAAAATGCATCCCACTCATTTTCACCTTAACTCTAAAGTGAGAGTCTGGACAGCACATGTTCAGATGTCTAAAATTTTTAATACCAAATGGTTTTTATTCTGTATATTTCAAGGCATCTGTTGCTGTCCCATCCATGTTCTTTCCACAGCCTCTGATTAAATAAACTAGCCCAGAGTAATTTGGCAATTGAAATACCAACAAAGTATATATTAAGTTTGTTTTTTATTTTACTTAGTTACCCTGGCAACAGCTTATTTTTATTATCACAGACACTTATTGCTATGATATTATTAACTTTGGGTTGTGTCTTTCACCCCTTTTCTTGGAGGAAAGCAGCTTGGCTTGTCGGGCAGGGCTGACCTTAAGCAGGGCCAAGAGGGGCCCTGGCTTGAGTCCTGCAATCAGAGGGGGCCCCACAGGAAGGCCAGTCCTGGTAACTGTTGTAAGTAGGCCTCCACTGCACACCCTATCAGAAGTTCTAAAGTTATGCCAGTGGAAGAAAGAAACATTTGTTTAAAGACAAGGTTGAAAGGTATATGAAGTCAACCATGTTACCATGACAGGAAGAGCTTAAAAAGGAGGCTGATCTTCTAGTCTACAAGCAAAATAGAAGATGGCATTCCGAGAAAGCTAACGAATATGAACAAGAAGGGAGATTCCATAAAACTAATGTTGACAGAATCTTGCCATTTGGATGGCTCGTGCCCCTAGGGGACCTAGGTGCCTGCAGGAGGTGTGGTGTGCCATCCCCCCTCTGGGGTGAAGGGAGGAGCTAGGTCCAAGGTCCGCCTGTGGGGGGGCTGTTGCTGCTAAACGTGAGGTCCATTGTCAACAAGACCCCAATCGTCCGGGATTTAACCTCGGATGGGGCTGTGGACCTCGCGTGTATTACGGAGTCCTGGCTGGACGAGATGGCTGGACCAACTTTAGCGGATCACGTTCTGGCTGGGTATGCCGTGCAGCACCAGCCCCACATAGGCGGCTGGGGAGGTGGTGTAGCGACTATTTTTAGAGAGAACTGGCCTGTCAGGAGATATCCAGTTCAGGAGATTGCAGGTATTGAGGCCCTCCATGTGGTGTTTGATTTGGCTGGGGGCAAGTTAGGGGTGCTGCTGGTATACCAGGCCCCTTCCTGTCCGGCAGCATCCCTTGCCACTCTAGCAGAGCTGGCCTTGGAGGTGGGGCTGGGCTCCTCCAGGACTTTGGCCCTGAGGGACTTCAACGTCCATGCCGATGCCGGCCTTGTAGGAGTGGAGCGAGAATTCATGGCCGCCATGGCAACCATGGATTTGTCCCAAATGGTCAACTGCCTGACCCATGTGGGGGGGGGGCATACCCTCGACCTGATCTTTAGTTCTGGTCTTGAGGTGGATGGTCCGGTAGTGGGGGAGGTTAGGGTTTTGTCCTTGTCATGGGTGGACCATTATCGCCTCCAGGCCAGTCTCTCAGCACGCCACCTCCAGAAGGGGATGGGACCAGTTAGACTGGTCCGCCCTCAGAGGCTGATGGAACCCCAGCAGTTCCAGGAGGTCCTGAGAGAATTAACCTTGGACCCAGAGGGCCACTTGGTCGATGAGGTAGTCCAGCATTGGAACAACTTGCTGTGGAAGGCCATTGACAGGGTGGCTCCAAGATGCCCCCTGCCTCTGTCTCATCACTGCAATGCCCCTTGGTTTACTGAGGGGCTGTGGCATATGAAACAAGTAGGCAGGAGGCTAGAGCGATGCTGGTGTCGGACTTTATCTGACTCTGACCGACTTCTCCATAGGGCCCATTTATGGTCCTATGTTAAGGCTGTGAGGACAGCAAAGAAGGAGTTCTTGCTGCCCTCATAGTGTCTGTGAAGTCATGCCCGGCGGAGTTGTTTTGGGTGGTGCGGGGACTGGTCAGTCCAGCCTCCCTCCGCCTGGATGGGGACTTGTCCCAGGCCCACTGTGAGGAATTTGTCACCTACTTTACAGACAAGATCGCTCGGATTCAAAGCAACTTTGATGCTGGGTTGGAGACAGTAGGTGAAGAGTGCGAGGTGATGGAGGCCCCGTCTGGTCCCACTTTGTGGGGGGAGTTCCAGGAAGTGATGCCAGCTGATGCGGTGGATGTCTTGGGGTCTGTGAGAGCCACCAGTTGTGAACTTGATCCGTGCCCGTCCTGGTTGGTGAAAGCCTCCAGGGAGACGTTTGGGACGGTGCTGGCAGAGTGGTTAATGCGTCCTTGTAGCAGGGGAGGTTGTCGTCTAGTCTCAAGGAGGCTGTGGTACACCCCCTGCTGAAGAAACCATTATTGGATGTAGACGCACTTGCCAGCTACCGACCTGTCTCTAACCTTCCCTTTTTAGGGAAGGTTATGGAGCGGGCAGTGGCGATCCAGCTCCAGGTGCATCTAGATAGCATCAGTTTCCTGGACCCTTTTCAATTGGGGTTCCGTCCCGGCTATGGCACTGAGACAGTGTTGGTGGCCTTGGTCGACGATCTCCGCCGGGAGATGGATGCAGGATGTTCTACATTTCTTATCCTGCTAGATCTCTCGGCCACTTTTGATACCGTGGACCATGGGCTGCTGCTGAGACGGCTGCATGACCTGGGGGTTCTGCACGGGACTGTTCTTGAATGGTTCTGCTCATTCCTCTCGGGGAGAAGCCAGCGGGTGGTGTTGGGAGCTGAAACATCTTGCCCCCGCGCATTGTCCTGCGGTGTTCCACAGGGTTCTATTCTGTCTCCATTATTATTTAATGTATACATGAAGTCTTTGGGGGAGATCGTGAGACGGTTCGGGGTGCGCTGTCACCAATATGCTGATGATACTCAGCTGTACTTCTCTTTTTCAGCTGACCCAGACCCTACTGTCTCATTGCTATCCCAGTGTTTGGAGGCTGTGGTGGAGTGGATGTGGCAGAGCAGACTGAAGCTCAACCCTGATAAGACGGAGGTGATGGTGGTGGGAAGAGTGAGGGAGGTGTTGCCCCCCCTGATTGGGGGGGTTCGCCCTCCTATAGCTCAGCAGGTTCGGAGTCTAGGGGTGATAATGGACTCTGATCTCTGCCTGGATCAACAGGTGGAGGTGGTGGCGAGGGGCACCTTCCGCCAGTTATATCTGGTGTGGAGGCTGCGTCCATACGTCTCTAGACCGGACCTGGCCTCCCTCATCCATGCCTTCATTACCTCGAGGCTGGTCTACTGTAATGTGCTCTACGTGGGGCTGCCCTTGTTCCCTGGTTCGGAGACTGTGGCTAGTGCAGAATGTGGCGGCCTGGCTCCTGATGGGGATGGGTCATCAGGAGCATATAACACCTGTGCTCTCGACTCTGCACTTGTTGCCAATAGCGTGCCGAGCCAGGTTCAAGGTATTGGTATTGATCTATAAGGCCCTTCACGGTCTCGGCCCCTCTTACCTCAGGGACCTCCTTGCCCTCTGTGCCCCAGAGTGGCTCCTTCAGTCTGCCAGGGGTGTCTTCTTGGAGGTCCCCTGTGTTAAGCGGGGGGCCCACAATGGAGAGGGCATTCTTGGTGGCTGGGCCGCGTCTTTAGAATTCCCTCCTGGAGAAAACTCACCTGGCTCCAAACCTTTTAACATTCTGATGGACTTGTAAAACCTGGCTGTTTGCCCAGACCTTTAGGGAGAGGGGGGGAAGGGGGTTAGGGTTTTTAACTCCTCCCTACCCTTTGATTTATTTGTCCTAACCCTGTTTTTAAGTTGTGTGCTGTTTTTAAAAAATTGTTTTATTTAATTGTTTTTATCTAATTGTACGTCACCCCGAGATGCCGTAGGAATATAGGGCAACTAAGAAATGTTTAAAATAATAAATAAATATAAATAATTTGAATGATGGGTACAGAACATATTATTCACAGAACATGGGTTTCATAAACAAAGCTCAGGACCAGTGCTCTAAGGCCCTGGGATGGGATATTTCTACAGGGCCCTCTCCCTGCCCATGACTCTCAGTCCTCAGGGTGGCTGATGCTTATGAGGCCCTACTCACCGCCCCCTTACCTCACCCACTGCAGTGGGGGAGCCCAAGGCAGCTAACTGTTAAAGGGGTGGGGCTATAGAGGGCGGGGCTCTGGGGTCCTCAGTCCTGCAAATTCTAAGGCTGGCACACAGTGACAGGTCTCATCTTTGCAAGGGATGTTTTTTATGTGTAAAGGCCCATTGCAGTGCAGGGGTATGATGGACAGGTTTGGCTTGCATGTTGATGTTCTGTGATGGTACAGAAACTATAATTTTTTAATACAGTATGAGCCCTCACTTGACCCTATGGAAGACAAATGAAGTTTGACTCTCTTCAGTCAAAGCAAGACTAGACCTAATGCAGCCAATGATACCTTAAGACCATATTTTTAGTCTTGCTGGAAGTGTTTGGTGCCAGTGGGCAATAAGCATCATGCTGTGAAACAAGGAGCTCAGGATGAAGCTCCTCCTCTCTAGCCCTTTCCAGATAGGTGTCTGTGTGGACTCGGTGATCAAAAGGGCCGTTTTAAGAATCTGAGGCCTGAAGCAAATGGATTTTTGAGGCCCCAGAGGAAAAAACAAAACATTCAACTTCCTCCTCTTGTTCTCCAATTTCCTGTTCCCCAGGCAGTTTTCCTGGTAGCAGACACTTTCTGCTCCAGCACGTTATTCCTCCAGAGGGAAACAGCTGGAGGCAGGCTGGGGTGACTAGGTCCCACAGCCGCCTCTCTCAAGATTGAAATCAGGGAGTCAGGTCTCTAGTCAGTCACCCGCTGTCTACGATTGGGACTAGGCCTGAAACAACAAATAGCAGCAAATGCTGTTTCTGTTGGAAATGGGCCATTTGCCTTCATTCATGCGACGCGGAAGCTTACTGGCTTTTCCACTGTTTTTGCCATTTGTCATTGTTTTTCACAAGTTGAACAGAGCAGCTATGTGGCCAGTCCCAAATCCTATGCGCACCCCCAGTGGGTACGGTACTACGGAGACACAAAAGTGCCAGCTAAGTTCCAGAGACGTGCCATAAATTGTCGTAAAACTGTCATAAATTTCCCAGAAAGTAATGAAAAGTGACAAAGTGAAAAAAAATTATGAAAAATTATGAAAATGCCAGAAAATGACAAAATGGACAGGAAATAACAGAAAATCACAGGTGCCAATATCAGCAATGGGAACACTTGCTTTCATTTCAGCTTTATTCTGGACCTAGCGGAGCCAGCAGTGATGGGTGACTAGGGGACTGGACCCACTTCTTCTGGCCTGGTCATGTAGGACATGGCTGAGGGATCCAGTCACAATGACATGCCCCATATGAGAAGCCTAAAGCAACGATTTTTCTTTCCCACCATGACTACAATGTGAACATGCAGATGATCGCTACCCTACAGTAAACATACCAGGGAGGAAGTTAAGGCTGCAGAGGTGAGTGTAAACATGCCATTTTCTAATCCCAAAGTGCCTGACTGAGCAATCTAAATAATGTCCTTTTAATAGATAAGAATAGAACCGTGTGTGTAATTTCTGAAGTTTCTTCTTCAGTTAAGGGCAGGCAGCCTTTCCCTACTCCAGTCTTGCACCAGCTCTGGCAGCTCTGAGGCATTCCCAGTGTAATATGTGCTGGGTTGTTCGGCTTTACTGGTTGAACTTGTCTTAATAACTTGGAGATCTTTTACCAGCATGGCCAAACTGTGGCTTAGGAACTACATACGGCTCTTGGCCATGGCTGGTTCTGAGCCCCATGCTTCCTTACTAGTACTGCTTCTTCATTGCATCTGACTCTCTGCAGCTGAATTTGCAGCTACTCCAAAGAACCTCAGCAGTCAGGACCACCGAAGACTAGCTTTGCCAGCCAATCATGCCTGCATTTGTGTATGCACATCTTGTGGTTCTCGGTAATACAAAAATGTTGGTACAAAGCTCTTGGGGTTGGGAACTTTGCCTGCTGTTTTATACTATAGATAAACATACATTTTAGAATTGATATGATTAGGAGTCTTTTTGAGTGAAGGTGTAAACAGAAGTGACTGCAAAGCACCGCTGTCACAACCTGACCCAGGTCAGGAACATGCTGCCACCACCGTCCAGACCCAGCTGTCTAGCACAACAAACATGCCAGCATCTGGGGTGGGCAAATACATGGATGTGCAACCACCAGGCCCCGCTATGATGCACAGACATGGCAACCAATGATGGCTGCCATGGCAGCTTGCCATGGCAGACCTGATCCTGGCCAGGCCACAGCAGGCCTTACAGCCCGCTGTGATCTGCTTTGGCCTGATAGGGCCGACGACAGCCTGGGCTGTAATCATGGAGGTCTCCAGGTTACAGCCTGGGCTCACCGCTGACATGCCTGGGAACAATTCTGGACAAACATCTGGTGGGGCACTAACAAACATCCCAATGTCTCATGGACCAAAGCAGGCCTCCGTGTTTGTTAACACCCTTAGTTGATCATGTTTGTTAGACTTGATGGAGTTGATAACATTGTGCCACTAAAACAGAGTAGAAAAAGCGCTATGTAGCACACCTCTGAACCATCAGCTAAGCCCGACCCATCTACCAGGTTTCAACCCATCAAACTCAGGGCCTTTTATGGTGGTAGGCCTGCAGGAACTTTCTACACTGAGCTTTACAGACATCCACCAAATCTGCAGTGTCATTAGTATCTTTCACTCTTCTGAACCTTTCCATTAGAGTTGAAATGAGAACACCCGTTTTTACAGATACTCCTTAAATTTTTGGTATTCAAATTTACTCGAAAATATCAGGTACAGACCCAATTGTGACTTTATTTGAGGACCCACTGTTCCTAGATGTCCTGGAAAGTCGTCTTCCAGTCCCAGAATGTTGACTTCCAGTCCCAATTGTTTGGTTTCCCATCCTGGCTTACTGATTGATAATCAGAAAATAAAGAAATTGGTACTGGAAATTACTGATTTTTTCCAGTATCTGATCAGTAACTGGGTAGCCCATCGAGTACCTGATGTGGTATTCAAAAATGCAGCTATTACCTCTCTGCACATCTTTCTTGAGCAAGCTGGTTTGGATGGAAAGCAGAGCGGAAACAGGAGTAGTTCATTTGCTCCCCGTGGGTATCAGGACACCCTCTACACCCTGCTTCCGATGGGATTACCTGCCATCCTATCACTTGATATAATCTCACCTTATCAATTGTAAAAGATCGGGCACACCCACTGCATTTCCAGAAATCTCTGGAATAACCTGCATAACCATCTTTGGTTCCGGAAATCTCAAGCTTATCAGCCAAAGCTATAAACCTCCTCGTGCTGTTCCCTCTCCTGTAGGTTTTACTGATGGCAGGACAAAGAGGCTCCTTTTCTCAAAAGGAGCAATAACCCCATGGGATCTTCAGACTGAAGCAGAGATGACAAGGGTAAGGACTGGAAAGATGGCAAGCCATTTGGCCTGCTTTGAGCCTGTGATACTTTTCTTATTTGGTGGATGAATACATAAGTTTTGGTCTCAGTGCTATGTTATTTTATTACTAAACACATTTTGTTGTCTCCCCCACTCTTTTTTCCTTCCTTTCCTTATTTTCCATGCCTTTTTAAATTCCCATTATATTGTTACCATAGCAATTGTTCTTTTTCCCATCAGCTTTTACTTGCTGTGTGAGATAGTATTTATTTTGCAGGATGCATCTTAGCTTTTTATAATTTTCAGACACCTTTCTTAAGTAAAAATGCTTGTTTCATTTACCTGCTCCTGATATTTTAAAATTTATTATTTCACAACAGTTTTTTCCCCTAATGTATACAGTGTTACAAAAAACAAACTAGTGTAGTGACCCTGTTTCACCCATAGATGGCACTGCACTCCATTAAACGAGCACCAATGTTACTTTACAATTGGAGGCTAAAGTTTTGACCACCAACTATTCTACAATCTGCCTCATTGAGGTGCTGATTCTGCCATGCTGAATAACTATATTGTACTCTACAAGAAGCCCTATTGAAACCTATGGAGCCTTACAAAAGTGGATGTAAAATTGGCCTCTTAGTAAATGGAGAAATTTTAGTATAAAACTGCAAAAGAAAGTATTAAAACAGTTGATGCCAATATTGTAAAAGGAAAATACTTGGGGGCAATTTGTGCCATATTAAATGAGCCAAAATTTTGAGACCACCCCCTCTCACCCCCTGGTTTTTCCACCTTCCCTGCATCAGCCTCCTTTGGCATTAGAGGAGTGAATTGACAATACCTGTCCACCATTGTGGATCAGTTTTGTAACATGTCTCCTTATATTCTGTACCATTGGAGGGCGAGGGAGTATCCAAAGGGGATCTTTTTAGTGATTATGAGCAGCACAGTGGGTCTCCAGGGGACATGTTGGCTGGGGCTCATATGCATGCCCAATTGAGGTGGACTTGTCTAGGGTTTTACAGCATCCACTCCTCATACCCTCAGGAAGGTATGGCCTCAAGTGTGGGTTGTGATTGACTGATTGGTTGGGCAGGCAGTTACTTGTCCTCTCAGAACCACTAGGAAGGCTGGCAGGGTGGTTCCCTGGAGTTCAAATCCTGTTCCTGCCTGGAATTTATGCTAATAGGGTTCCCATGGGGTACCTCCCAACATTTCAAGTGCATAAAGAGAGATGGAATTCATGCCCCTGGAAGCCATGCTCCTGACCCTGGCAGCAATGCCTTTCTGTTCAGTTAATGTAACCTCCACCAGTGCTTGAATACCCCCACATGGGACAATCAGTTCAAAATCCTGCCCCCTCCCCTCCCAATGCAAACAAAATAATAGAGAAGTGCAAGTGTCAATAGGGTTTAATAGGCTATAAAAGTGCAAAAAACAACTAAATCAACAGTCAAATATCTGAGGTGCAATAAGACAGGGAATGACAATGGGGATCAACAGAGAGATTAAATGCAAACCAATATAAACTGCCACAAGAACTGTACCAACAGCTGTTACGTTGGTTCCCTATTGCTCCCTCATTGACATTCCATGAAGTCCTTTGTCATTGCACCCATTCCAGATTTCCCTCTGTCATTCTATGTGTTCCCTTGTCATTCTCATATTTTCCATGGCCTCCTCGCTGACATTCCATCCAGTCTCTTGTCATTCCACCCTATCCCTCATCTACGGCCCCGCCTTGTTCAACCTAACTAAATGTCATTCCATCCTTTCCCTGTGATTCAGGCTTTTTCATTTCACACAGTGGCTTAAATTGTTCCATTCACTCCTCATTATCCTCTCTTTGTCATTTTACCCACTCCCTTGTCAATGGGTGATTTCAGACGTTAGGGGTGCCCGCTTCACCATAGTGGATTCCCAGCAGTGGTGAACCAGCTAACCACCACCCGTGGGCAAGAGAGGCCCCAAACAGACGTGACGGGAGCGGAACCACAGCAGGGAATCGGACTCGCAGACCACGGCCCGGGGCAGTGTAACAGACGTTACGCTGATCCCAGGCCGTGGTCAAAGCACCTGGAAGGCGCCAGGGCAGCTCGTCCCAGCTACTGTCGTGTGCCCTTTAAATCTCCCTCCCCGGCCTGTGTTGTTGCTCGTTGCCTGGCAGCGACACTGCGTGCTTTGTCCCCGGCTGGGAATCATGTTGCTTGATTCCAGCCAGTGGTTGCCATTCAGTCATTACTTTTTTTTGTTTCCCGGTGGGAATCGCTTTGACCACGCTTTCGGAGATGGTCTGGGCTGGAGCTCAAGAAGTGTGGTTATTTTTGACCCCTGGTGGGGATTGACTGGTGAACATCTGGCGCCCGCGAAACAGATGTTCAGGGCGCTTTGGCCCCACCACGGGATTGACCGTGGTTAACTGTGGTTGATTGTGATTTCGTAACATCTGAAAATACCCAATGACTATCTCCTTGCAATTCCCTTTAAATGTTTGTCATTTCATTTTTTGCTCATTATCTTCATTGTTCCACTCTGTTCCCATTATGCCTTCCTTGTCATCCCACCTGTCATTCCTCCCTGCTCATCACCCTTCTTTTTCATTTCACTCAGTCCCCACCACCTCTTCCTTCTCATTCTGTTCTTCACATTTCTATGGGTTACCACAAGTCATTCCACCCACTCACACTAGTGCACCTGCTTGTCATTCCATCTAATCCCTTGTCTTCCCACTCATTCCTTTTTATTTCCTTGTCATTCTATACAACATCCACTGTCCCCCATTCCACCAATTTTGGCCGACCTCGTTCCAGCTGGGTATGCGGTGCAGCACCAGCCCTGCACTGGGGATCATGGAAGTGGTGTAGCTATTAATTTTTAGAGACATGGTCTGTTAGGGGGTATCCAGTCCAGGAAATTCTGGGAATCAAGGCCCTCCATGTGGTGTTCAATTTGACTGGGGGAAATCTCTGGGTCCTGCTGGTGTACCGAGCCCCTTCCTGCCCAGCAGCATCCCTTGCCATTCTAGCAGAGCTGGCTATGGCAGTGGTGTTGAACTCCTCCAGAACCTGGGGGACTTCAATACCCATACCGATGGCCTTGTAGGAGCAGAGCGAGTATTCATGGTCGCCATGGCAACCATGAACTTGTCCCAGATCATTAACTGCCTGACCCATTTGTGGGGACACACCCTTGACCTGGTGTTCTGTTCTGGCCTTGAGGCTGGTGATCCGGTAGTGGGGGATGTGAGAGTCACACCTTTGTCATGGATGGATCATTACCTCCTACAGTCTAGTCTCTTAGTTCACCACCTCCAGAAGGGGAAAGGACCAGTTAGGTTGGTCTGTCCCCGGAGGCTGACAGAAACTCAATGGTTCCAGGAGGCCCTGGAGGAGTTAACCTTAGACCTTGACGGCCACTCTGTTGAAGAACTCATCCGAGCTTGGAACATCTTGCTCGGGGAGGTCGTTGACAGGGTGGCTCCAAAACGTCTCCTACCTCTGTCTCGTCACTGCAGGGCCCCTTGGTTCACTGA
Source organism: Sphenodon punctatus (assembly GCA_003113815.1). Lineage (NCBI taxonomy): Eukaryota > Metazoa > Chordata > Lepidosauria > Sphenodontia > Sphenodontidae > Sphenodon > Sphenodon punctatus. The sequence goes on along the minus strand of QEPC01001722.1, from coordinate 1,548,971 downwards.
GGGGCTGTGGTGTATGAAGCAGGCAGGTAGGCGATTGGAGTGATGATGGCGTCGGACTTGTGCTGAATCTAACCGACTTCTCCATAGGGCCCATTTGCAGTCCTATAGGACAGCAAAGAAAAAATTCTTTGCCACCCTCATAGCGTCTGCAAAGTCATGTCCAGCGGAGCTGTTCCTGGTGGTGTGGGGGCTGGTCAGTCCGGCTTCCCTCGGCCTGGACGGGGACTTGTCCCAAGCTCGCTGTGAGGAGTTTGCTATCTACTTTGCAGACAAGATCGCTCAGAACCAGGCAACTACGACACAGGATTAGGGACAGTAGAGGTGGAGTGTGAGGTGATGGAGGCCCCATCTGGTCCATCTTTTGGGGCTGAGTTTCAGGAAGTGACACCATCCGATGCTGTGGATGTCCTGGGGTCTGTTAGGGCCACTAATTGTAAATTAGATCCATGCCCGTCCTGGTTGGTGAAAGCCTCCAGGGAGACCCTGGGGGCGGTGTTGTCGAGGGTAATCAATGCGTCGGAGGGCAGGGGAGGTTGTCACCTGGTCTCAAGGAGGCCGTAGTGCACCCCCTGCTGAAGAAGCCATCCTTGGGTATGGATGCACTCACCAGCTACCGACCTTTCTCAAACCTTCCCTTTTTAGGGAAGGTTATTGAACGGGCGGTGGCACTGCAGCTCCAGGCTCATCTTGACAGCATCGGTTTCCTTGACCCATTTCAATCGGGGTTCTGCCCCGGCTATGGCACAGAGACAGCCTTCGTGGCCTTGGTGGATGATCTCCGCCGGGAGACGGACGCAGGACGTTCAACACTTCTGATCCTGCTAGATCTCTCGGCCGCTTTTGATACAGTGGACCATGGGCTGCTGTTGAGACGATTGCGAGCCCTGGGGGAGTCTGGCCAGGACTGTCCTTGGATGGTTCCAATCATTCCTCTCAGGGAGAAGCCAGCAGGTTGTCCTGGGGGCTGAGTCTTCCAGCCCCCAAGCCCTGGATTGTGGCATTCTGCAAGGTTCCATTCTGTCTCCGTTATTGTTTAATGTATATATGCAGCCCTTGGGGGAGATTGTGAGAGGGTTTGGTGTTCATTGCCGTCAATATGTTGATGACACCCAGCTTTACCTCTCTTTTTGAACCGACCCAGGTCCTGTTGTCTCAGTGCTGTCCCAATGCTTGGAGGCCGTGGCAGACTGGTTATGGCAGAGCAGACTGAGGCTCAATCCTGATAAGATGGAGGTGATGGCAGTGGTTAGGGTGAGGGAGGTGGCAGCTCCCCTTGTAGAGGGGGTCTGCCCCCTCGTAGTCCAGCAGGTTCAGAGTCTGGGAGTGTTATTGGATTCAGACCTCTGCCTAGATCGGCAAGTGGAGATGGTGGCTAAGGCTGCCTTTCACCAGCTGTGTCTGGTGTGGAGACTGTGTCCATATATTTCCAGACCTGACCTGGCCACCCTCATCTATGCCTTCATCACCTCGAGGCTGGACTACTGCTACATACTCTACGTGGGGCTTCCCTTGATGCTGGTTTGGAGGCTGCTGCTGGTGCAGAACGCGGCGGCTCATCTCCTGATGGGCATGAGCCGATGGGAGCATATTACTCCTGTACTCTGCACACTGCACTGGCTGCCTATAGCATACCGAGCCAGATTCAAGGTGTTGGTCTTGGCCTATAAAGCCCTACATGGTCTTGGCCCTTCATACCTCAGGGACCGCCTCACCTTCCGCACCCCAGAGTGGCCCCTTTGGTCCGCCAGGGGTGTCTTCTTGGAGGTCCCCCGTGTAAAGCGGGGGGCCACAATGGAGAGGGGGTTCTTGGTGGCCAGGCTGTGATTATAGAACTCCCTCCCGGAGGAAGCCCATCTAGTCCCAAGTCTGCTAGCCTTCCACTGGACCTGCAAAACTTGGCTGTTCTCCCAAGCCTTCGGAGGAGGGGAGGGAGGGTGGGATAAAAGTTTTTTGGGGGGTGTTTTTAGGGGGTTTTTTTAGATGTTTTAATCTTTTTGTTTTATGGTCATTTTTAACTTTTTGTTGTTTTTGTGTGTTGTAAAACGCCCCGAGATGCCATGGGCATGAGGGGGTGGCTAAGAAATGTAACTAATGAACTAAATAAATAAATGTCCCACCACCACTCCTTCTCATTCCCTCCTTGGTACTCGTCTTGACATTCTACCTCATCCCCTGTCATTTAATCTATCCCCTCTTTCTCCGGGCTTGTAATTCCACTAACTGTACATTGTAATTCCACCCGCTCCTCTTGGTCCAGCTAGTTTCTAACAGGTCATGACTGTAAACCAACTGTTCATTATGAGGGCAAAATACTCGGCCAAGAGCATCAGAATGGCTGCCCATTTTTTTATTCATCTCTGTTGGAAAGTCTCTTATTCAGCTTTAGAGGAAGATCTAAAATAAACCAGTCAACAAGTGAATTAACAGTGAAAGTTGATTGTCCTCAGCCCCATAGAGTAAGATGGTAGTCACTGTAAATCCAGTACAGTAACACAGGGATTCCTCTGCAGATGCTTTTAAATCAAATATCCGTGCTCCTGGCATGGAATCAGGGACCACTACGATGGGAGTAGGGTGGCCATACCTCCCCTTTAAAAGAGGACACTTATGAAAAATACATGGTACAGGACTGCATTGGTTCCAGTGCAGCCCTGCACCATGTATTTTTCATAAGTGTCCTCTTTTAAAGGGGCAGTATGGCCACCCTACATGGGCGGCAAGAGGCCAAATCTGTGTAAAGCTCCATACAAACAACCAGTTCTTACCAGTTATGTGCGCATGATTTCAACATGATAGGAAACATAAGGTGTGTATCTTTGCACATATATATTTGACGGTCTAAGCCTAGGATGGGCCACTTGGAAAATTAGTACAAACTCTGAGGGCCGCAGTGAAGTTGGGGGTGGGGGCGTTTAAGGGGTGCACTCAGGAAGAGGAAGGTCCAGATCATGGATCTGTCCTCTAGCCTTGTGTGCATGGCTTCATCTCTGCTCCCTTCCCCTGAGCTCAGCCTTTCAGTACTTGAGGTAGGAACTGCACCTTGGGGACAGATTGAGGCACTGGAAGGAGGACAAATAAAAACGAGCTTTGGGCCACATTTGGCTCCTGTGGCTGAGGTTTCCTGCCCGTGTCCTAAACATTATGAAAAAATTGGTCTAATATTTTTGTAAAAGGGAAAAGACAAGGGAGTATTATGAGGTCTTAATATTAGACTTTTAAATATTTAAATGTTCTTTCATTCACGTTCCGAGCGCTGATCAGAGCTATGGGTGCAAAGCACTCTTTAAATAGCATCTCAGCAGCAGCAGGTCTTGCCTGTGATTGGTCATCACACCTGTGGTTTAGTTGCTGTATATATTTCTTGTATTTTGTGTAGCACAGTTAAGGGAGTGCCATGTTGCTGGCAAGGCTGTAATGCACTGCAATTGTAGTTGTCTGTAACCTTTCTATGAACTCCAGCCCTCTGCAGCAGGTTGGGAGGCCCATAGCAGTCAGGTGACATACAGTGCCATCTGCACTTCTATACTGGTCATCTGGCCAAAGTGCTGACCTTTCTGAACATGATACAGTGAAATCTAAATCCTGAAAGCTGCTTGGAGGCAAAATCTGCTCCTCAATGTCAGTTTCACTACTCAGTCACTTAATTGTCCACTGCAACTGATAAAGTAACCATTAGATTTAGGTCATGAACTACAGCTTATCATTCACATGCAATCATATGCCCTTAAAAACTATTGGTTTCTAAATAACAGCAGCACAGCCCTTGTCCCCACTGCCACTTAAAAGTGCCTGGAACTTTTCTTGCACATAAAATACAACTTACAACAGGTGAAACTGCATGAGTTTCATAGAGCTAAAGAAGCGATTCTGTTTGATGTGTCCAACCCTGCATGGTTTAGAATTTGCACTCTGTGTTCAGAGAAACCTGGCCCTCTGTAAAATAGTATCACAAAACAATCATTCAGAAGAAAGCCGGATTCTCCTGCGTTGCCCTGATGTAAATTGGGGTGGCTCCACTGGAGTCAGTTCTGTTACACTGATACAAAGCAGAATCAAGATCAAAATGTTTAGACTCTGAAAGAAATTCTTTTGGCCCGTGTTCATTTTTCCAGGTGGAATATCTTTCCAAATGGAGAAGGAATATTATATACTACCTGCTTTAAGCTTGGCCCCACTGGTCGTGTAGCATTATCATGCAGTGTCAGTCACCCTCAAAATAACACAGCGCTGTAGTGACTTTTCATCTGGGGCCCCCAAAAGCTTTCCACCCATTAATTAATTAAAACACACAACACCCATGGGAGGTGGGGAAGAATTATTAGCACCACTATAGGTGCAACATGAGATATTGAGAAAAATGCTAGATGCAGTGCTTAATTTTTTTATTTGGGGGAGGGGGGGCACCAAACTCAGTGGGGTGACCCTGCCAGTTTCCCCCACTCCGATAGCCTCTGTTCCTAGCCCTACTTTGCCAGGCCTTGCTCTGGACTGATCAAGTTTGATGGGGGCTGGGGGTGAGAGCTGGCTCTTTTGCCTCTGATCACCTGTTCAGTGGCAAAACGTTCAATGCTCAACAGGCAAAGGGTGGCAGTAGAAGCAAGGGTGTAGCAAAGCTGTGGCAGGCCCAGGCTCATGTCCCAGTTATGGGGTCCCCTAAAGGCCAAGGCGTGGGGTCTCTGGCAAGACTTACCCATGCAGATGGTGCCACCCCAGCTCCCAACAGGCCCCCCCAAGAAGTGGCAACTGGCAGCAATTCTGCTAGAAAGGAAGTTTTAAGAGTGGACGGGGTGGGGACAGCATCCTTGCTCCAGGGTAGCTGCACCCCTGAGTAGCGGCACTGTCTGCTGTCCATTGCTAGAAGCTCCATCCCCAACGCAGTCAGGGGAGGGAGGGAAATGGGGGTGTATGGAGCAGTAGCCATGAGAGCAATATTGCGCCAAACACAGAGCACTGGTAGAGGAGAGACCAGGGTTGAGGTTGATGCTTCTGCGGGTGGGTGGGGTGTGGGGTGCCGCCCTTGCCACTCGTCATCAGCTGTTGAGCAGTGGGTGTATTTTGCCACTGAAAAGCTGATTGGTGGCAGCAACACCAGCACCCATCACATTTTATCTGGCTGTTGGTAGGGCTTTACAGAGGAGGAGAAGTGGCAGGTTCTGGAGGAGGTGCTGGGTCTAAGCCCTGACACAAGTTAACACATGAGCCAGCAATAATCCTGCACCTCAAGGATGGCAAAAATCCCAATAGAGGCAGAGCCCAGCCTATGGAGGCTGTGCTGCTGTGGCAATGTCTCCTCTCCAGTACCTACTCATAGCCCCTCTTTTATTGTCCCACCAGCCACTTCTTGTAGTTTGACCCTAAGACTTTCATAGGCCAAAATGGGAGCCTCGGGGCCAGAGTGCAAGAAGCGACAACCCTAGTGGAGGGTGATTTAAAAGCTCTAATGTGAATCAATGGCAGCAGAACCATGACTGGAAACCAAGACTCTGGCCGCTCCGTTTTTCACTCTACTGGATTTCCTCCCAGCAGATAGAGTTTGGACACCGGTAGAACAGCATTTCCATTCTAAAGCCATCTATTTTTGAAAATGGTAGATTTAGGGTGGCGATGCTAGCCTGTTTATGCCTTACCAACGTTTATTGCAGTTTATATCAATATTTGTTCTTTAAAATGTAAATATAAGAAAATATTAATTATTATAGTTTCTATAGCACATTCAGTATTCAAAGTGCATTACAGTCCTTACCTAGGTTAAATTCACAACAATCCTTTGAGGTAGGCCATTATTATTCTAATTTTGCAGATGGGGAACTGAGACTGAGTGAGTGACTTCTCCAAGGCTGCCCAGTGAGTTCATGACTATATATGTTACAGGGCAACACTGCAACCCTGCAACATGTACAGTCATGTATACATGTTGCAGGGCTGAAGTGTTCCCCTATGGGTGCCCTGTAACATGCATAGTGGGTGGGTGGGTAGTGGGTGTTTTGCTGAAAATGCCCTAAGCTAGGATTTGAACCCTGGTCTCTCAGGTTGAAGTCTAGCACCTTCTCCATTAGGCTACACTGGCAAAAGGGTATCAAGAATGATTTTTATGAAATGGAGCACAGTAAAATGCTGGGTTCTCTGGATATTTCAATTATAGGAAGTCCTAACATCTTAGTCGGGGATTCTCAACCTGGTATTCAGGAGCATCAGAGTGCTCGGGCAATGTGTGGACATGATCCCTAAGCCAGCAGTCAGTAGTGCTGGAGAACACCTTGAAACAGTCTTTCACCCATTAAAGTCAATGTGAGCTGGGCTGTTTGACGTCAGCGGGTGGAGGATTACCCTTAATGTCCTGTTGTTAGTAAGGGAAATTTTTCCTTTGTCTGGTAAGCCTGTGTTGGTGCTTCAGCACCGCCATGTCAGAAAACACCCTTTGTCCTGGAAGCTCTATTTCTGAGGCTCTAAAGTTAGGGATTTGGGCGTTCATATCCCCACTGTCTGAAAGTTCAGGGAGCTGTATCACCACTATTTCCACTATAATTACGTCCCTGCTAGGTTATGAATTTGTGGCAGCTCTCTGCTCGGCTGCATTAGGCACTTGCTGTGGGTCCAGTGGCTCTCTGTGGAGAAAACAAGCTCCACTCCTTCACCATCTCTCTTTGCCACTTTAAGCAGCAAGGGGACATAGTGAAGGAACTGGGCTTCTTTGCCACCCAGAGAGCCCTCTGTGAAACTCACCAGTGCTGTACCCCTGCTCAGCCTTTAGCCCAGGAACCACAACATTGCCTGCCTGCCTGCCACCATTGCAGCTTTGTGCCCATCCGTAGGGATGGGTGAACACGGTTCGGAAGTTCAGAGTTCGGATCGAACTTGACCAGTTCGGTCGACTGAACCGAACTTCCGAACCGAACCAAATTTCCAAACTTGGTTCTGTTCGCCCATCCCTATAAGATAATATTCCATTTAGTTCAATGGAGTTTGAATTTCTGAACTCTGTTTGGAAGTTCGAAGTTTGGACCGAACTCGAATAGTTCGGCTGACCGAACCAAACTTCCGAACCGAATTCGATTTTCAAACCAAACCGAATTTATGAACTCAGTTCTGTTCACCCATCCCTACCCATCTAGGGCTCTTTCTGCCCTGCCACCATTGCTGCCCCTGTTGGGGGAGTGAAGCCTGACCTGAGCCTGCCTGCACTGGCTGAAGTCTACCTGGGGATGCCACCACTGATATCACTGTGATCATGCCAGGGCAAGAGCCTCCTTCCACACTGTGAGGCCTCCCATCATAAGCCATTGCTGTAAATGGAGTAAGTGAATTGAACTGAATTGAAGCAGGGTCAAATTGGGTTGGGGAATTGATTAATTATTTCAATTTCCATTGAATTGCAGAAAGGAGACTGAATTTATGCAAATTATGCAGTGCTCCCAAGTAGCCACATCACTGAAGTGCTCGTCACTGGAAAGAGATTGAGAATCCCTGATCCTTAAGTTATGATCAAGCTAGACCAAAGGACGCTAGAGAATATCTTGTGCACTGGAGGGGACTTATACCCAGAGTTTTAGTAAAACAACTAATAGAAAATGTGTGTGTGTGTGTGTGTGTGTACACACACACACACAGAGAAGGAAGCTCCTTTTCAGGGTTTTATATAGAAGAGAAGATCTTCATGAGGTCTAGGCCAAATTCTGTACCCAGGATATCCTGAACTTCCACTGACATGGCACAATGAATGCATAACCAGGCTCTTAATTTTTTAAAAGGGTTTAACTATGAATGACAGCCCCACCACACTTGTTAATTTGAATTCCTCATGAATGGTCCAAGTATGCAGGAGCTTCTAATTTACTTGAGTTCAAACTGGAACTTCTATCACTCTGTTGGGAATGCCTTTGAAGCTTTCAAGAGCTTTGTCAGAACCTAACCATTTCAAAGAGAGAGCTTTCTATACCCATTTCTCCTTTCAAAATGGAGATGAGTTTTGAAGATGTTCATGCAATGATACAGTCCATGTAAGGTAAGATAATTTAACATGGTTCTGGAAATGTTTTTGGCTTTGTAATGATCTGTACCCTAATACCAACAAGCAGTCATGGTGTGAAAGGTAGCTTAGGCACCAATACTGCAAGGACTTAATTTTAAACACCAACTCTTTTTGGAAATATGGCTTTTTGCCTCACAGACAGTGGTGCTGCTTTTGGACAGTGGGCATCATATATCTCACCACTGCCTGAAGACTGGTCACACCAACACATGCAAAAAGTGTTGTCCTCAGGAACACACCTAGTGATCTCCACAAATGTGGAGATGGAATTTCTATTCTAGAGAAATATAAGATGGTAACAATTCTTGTGATGAGTTTATGGTAGTTACACGAGAAGCTTACTGTGAACTTACTTATTAGGGATGGGACTTTCGGTTTTGGTTTTAACCAAAAGAGGCCAAAAGTGTCTTTCGATTAAAACCGAGAGATCCGAGAATTGGGCCCCTCTCAGATCCCAATTCTTGGATCTTCTGTTCCCATTGAATCAATGGGACTCCTCCCATTTACTTCAATGGGAAGAGAGAGAAACCTCCCCCCCCCCCCCACCTAGCCTCTGGGGGGGTGGGGATCCATTACCCCTAACACTCCCACCTGCTGCTGGGCGGCAAAGAAGGCCGTCGCCTGGCAGAGGAGCCGGCTCCTGCCACTAGCAGGGGAGGCCCAGTCAGCGGCAGCGGAGCTATCTCCTCTTCCAGGCAGCTGGGACGTCTTTCGTCTTCTAATCTTCTAGGTCTGCCGGAGCTGTTTAAAACGCTGCCAGATGGGCAGTGGCGCAGCACACATGTGCAAAATTGCTGCCCCAATCCAAAATGGCACCAGCAGTGTGTCTCAGAGGGTTTTCTTTCCTATTGAAATCAATGGGGAAATTTCAATGGAAAAAAAACCAGACACCGATAAATCAGATACCGATAAGAGAGCCAAGACCCAGTGGATCTGAATCTGAAACTGATATCTTGCCTGGAGTCCCACCCCTTCTACTTATGCTATTCCCCATTCCTGTAATAGGCTGGGGGCCCTTCTATATGACGCTGCTAGGACTAGTGGTGGTATGTTCACTGTCCCAAGCCAATTTCACCAGCAATCTAAGTGAGAGAAGCGCCACTTGAACCCTGCTCATTTACGTCAGAAGTGAATTTGCTCTCACTTAAGTTCAACTTGACTTGTTTTCTATAATTGACCTGAGGCTCAGTAGCTGACATTTGCATATGTGCAGAAGAACACAAGGGTTCCATACAGTTATCTGTGTTCCTGTACCAGTGGGTCTCTGACTTTCTGGACAAATGGGCCACTGCGAACCCTCAAAATTTATTATGGGCCACCATCTGCTGGGGCCCTGTTCATGCGCACTGTGAGCTGGCAGGACTGCGCAAGGTACCCACCCCATCCCCAAAGTCATATTCATGGAGAAGGGGCCTGGAGGATGAATACCCCATTATCAGATCGATCATGAATAGTGTGGCACAGGTAAATAGGTAGCTGCTATTTACCCTTTCTAAAAATAGTAAAACCAGGGGTCACTCCATGAAATTAACAGGCAAAAGATTTAAAACAAATAAAAGGAAGTAATTTTCACCCAACATATACAATAAATCTGTGGAAATCCTTGCCAGAGGATGTTCTGCAAGCCAGTAGCATAACTGGCTCCAAGAAGGGACATGATTCATGTTTGGAGGCCAGGTCCATAAAGGGTGGCTAGTGCATGTAGTCAGGAGCATGAGACTTCTGATTCTTGGGAGGAGGATGAGTATAGCAGGAAATGGATCACTCCACTGTAACCTGCTGTATTCTTCCCTGAGGAACCAAGGCTGGTTGCTGTTGGAGACAGGATGCTGGGCTAGACGGACCATTGGTCTGACCCAGTAATGGCACTTCTTACATTCTTAATGCAATGTGCATGTGCTGGCCACAGGGAAGCCATGGTCAACCTTGGCTCACTGATCACCGCCTTCATGAGGCCTACAGCACCTGTGCCATCAGGGACATAGCTGCAGACTCGCAGACCATGGCAGGTGGCAGGGTGGGAGGGAGGGAGGTCCATGAACTGCAGTTTGGAATCCACAGTTCTAGAAAGTACACCAACAATAAAGCCAATAACTTTGAAGAAACTACCAGAGACCTACAAGGGGTGGATACTAGATTATCTGAAGAGCACTAGTAAATGCTTCTCTTTCAGGTCCTGTTATTTGTGTGTGTGGTGGGGGGTGCTATGGGCGGCGGGCTTTTACCACCCTATTTGTTTGTGACTTCTTTTCTATAATCTGCTCGATTGCATTGCTGTTAGACTGGTAGGAATTACAGGGTGAAAGGACTGAGTTCTTTGTGAAAGTTAAATGGTGGCTCACGTAGCCAGACTTGGCAGGGCCGTCTCCAGGCCTAGTTATTCATAGAGAGGGTTAAAAAAAACCAGGCGAATCAAATGCTAACTGAGTTAAAGAGAAGAGGAGATAAGAGCTTAGGCTTAACCTATAGGGGGACCTAAGGAATAAAGCAACCTGGAGTCCAGTGTGGCAAAGAAAGGAGAGAAAGCAAAGGGGCTAAAAGAGATCAGGTCTAATGAGCCTTTCAAGGAAAATGGGAGACTGGCGCCTCAGAACGAAAGAGTGGCCGAGCAAAGCAGGGATAAAGTGGATGTCACAATGTCACCAAATTGATCCAGAGTTCAAAAACCATCAAATCAGTATAGACGAGAGAGAGAGAGAGAGAGAGAGAGAGAGACATTCAAAAATATCAGGCTCCCCAAAGAACTTGTGCTGACATCTGGCATAATAACAAGAAGGGGGAGGGGGACAGGAAACACATCTGTAACATAATGTGATTATTTTCTCTTAAACACAGAGGATTTGAAATGTACACGCTGTTCCAACGTTTTGTACTGTACAGGCCAAACATCATGCACCTGTATGTCCAAGGAGATTTTCCTCTTGTATGAAAGGAGACAAAAAATTATGATGGACAAACTAAGGGAAAGTTTGTTAGTCAAGGGTTTCAATGGGACCAGAAGATCAGGTAGCTTCTCCTCTCCTGCAGAGGGTTAAGAGACCAAGTTCCAGCAGGTGCTGGGTTCAGAAGAGGAACTTTGGAAATTGGAGTAACACAAGAGAATCCTAGCACTGAGTTATACAAATGTTGGGTACCAATATGACAATGTTAGTTAAATTCATTTTAAGGGCATATAAGAAGGCTTCCAATCCAATTGTTAATGCATCTGTCACCTTAGTATCTAAGGACTGAACAAAAGCAAGCCCACACTTCTATTTTTTAAAGCCTGTGTGTCTCTCCTAGTGATGTTAACAGGAGACAATAGCTATAGGTAGAAGGTTACAGCACTTAAACACCCGTGCTCCTCTGGCTTGGCGGACTTATTTTTGATAAGTGGTGCTTTAAAAGTGTCGGTATGAAGCAAAAGTAGGTAATGCAAATATGTTACCGACCCCTACCATCACTGGCAATTATGCAAATTTCCAAATCCTCCATCTTTTATAATTAGTTGTAGTTAGCTTACAGTAACTAACTCCTCTTACTGGCCATCGTAGCCCTTATTCTGACATCCCCACCCCCAAAAAACAGGCAAATGGTGTATTTTCTAAAAAGATTTAAGATCTGGCCAGTACTTCCAAAGAGGACAGCATGCATCCCTTTAGCTATTAATTTGTTTGGTCTTGCATAAAAGATGCATCTAAATCATGGAGGTACTTGTTAGATAAGATCTTAGAACTGATTAGAATTAAGTGTACTAGCAAATTCATCTTAAGGGTATGGAATACTAACTAACAGATCCAAAAGGCAAGTTTGATTAGCTTGGATAAGAAGGGAAGTGGTGGCCGTGCTGGAGAAGGGAAATTGCCCATAACACCGCCCCCCCCCCCCACTGCCCTGCAGATTAACTGGTGTTTAACTGTTTAATGCAAGCCAGAACATCCTGGAAAGAGGAGCCCACATGATTGGTCTCTATGGTCGTTAGACTGTGGGACAAAAGGAGGAACAGGGTAAGGGCCTGACCTAAAGTCCACTGAAATGATAGAAATATTTTCATTCACTTCTGACTGTATGAAATTTGCCGGTCGGCGGTCCTCTCAGCAATGACAATAAGGGATGGGCCTTTTAGTACCTCATTTATTTCATTAGCAAAGGTAACAGGCTTTTCTGAAAGTGCTTCACATGTAAAATGTTACAAACAGCAAATGCATGAACGCAGCTGAGCCTTGTGTTTGTCTTGATCAAACAGTGCCAGTTTTAGCTCTCTCTTAACAGCGATGCTCCAAACTCATTTGAGTAAAGCTGCCATCCTGAAACCACTCATTTCAATGAAACTGCTCTGGAGTAAGTGGTTTCACGATTACAGCCTTATTCAAATCATTTTGGACCATGATTGGATATCTACCTACCTCATGGCATTTAGTTCCCTGCATGTCATTTACCCACCATTAATAGGTTCAGCTGATTAGACTTGTTTCCCAAGACCCATAACATTTAATTGACATAATACTGGTCAATCGAATGATGGAGGCAGAGAGACAAAAAGCCTTGAGTCTATTCTTCACTAACTTGTGCCAACTTACATTTATGCCTACTCCATTCAGATTTGGTAGCAATTTATATTTTCTCCAAGTAGAGAGCCAGGTGTGCTGCAAGGCAGTAGAACAATGGCTTGTTGTATAAGCCTTAAGTCTGTGCAATAGCACATGAATATATACTTGGGTGGCTCAAAGTGTGCAAGGACCACCTCCACCCCATCATACACACATTTTACCTCAAAGGGACAGGATTTGACTGTCATTAAAAAATAGTGAATGTAATACTTGGCATGCAGGAAACTAAATCCCACGAGGTAGGCAGATATCCAATCATGGTCCAAAATGTTTCAATAAGGCTCTACTTACTCCGGGGTAGTCACCCAATACACTAGATCTGTAGCGCTACAAGGAAAATAGTAGCTTGTTGTCTATCCAAATACGTGGCTAGTCTCTCACCCTTAATACTGATTGGAGAAATGCCATCAGCAATTAGATCCCATCGTTAACCATAGTTAAAGAAAGACACAGGGATTGTTTTTTATTCTGTTCTATTTTTGTTGATAACATAGGTAACTGAAGATGTCCCCGTTTCAGTTACCGATTATAAGGTACAGAATGCCTATGGTCTAGACCAGGGGTGGGGAACTTCAGGCCTGGGGCCAAATGCGGCCCTCGGCAAGTTTTTATATAGCCCCTTTCCAGTGCTTGGATCTGGCCCCTGGATCCAGTCTCTACCCCCAAGCACTGAAAAACTGAGCTCAGGAGAATGTAGCAGAGAGAAGGGCATGTCATGCACACAAGGGTAGGGGACAGATGAACGACACAGATCCATAATCTGGGCCCTCCTTTTCATTAATACACCCATTAAGCACCCTCTTCCCCAACCTCTATGTGGCCCTTGGAGCTCGTATTCATTTTCAATGTGGCCCCCAGGACAGAAAAGGTTCCCCACCCCTGGTCTAGACTGGACAAAAAAATCCCCAAAAGGTGTATATTGTTGAAGTATTTCAAATCAAATGAAAAACTAATTAGGAGTTAACCATCCATAGATGTTTTGGCAGAAGAAGTGCCTTCTCTGCTGAAGTTTTCCAAGCCATAAGTTGAACCTGGGGATTATTCGGTGGTGCCAGAAGGATCTGGTGTCCTCAAGTATAATCAGTCATAGGCCCCAATCCAAGGTCTGCATGTGCAGGCCAAACCTACCCTGCATGTGTGCATGCACAGCGCCACAGAGGAAGTCCACTGCCTCCCAACGGTGCCACCACCAGGCATAGGGAAAGATAGAACTATAGTGGGGGAAGTGCAACAGTGTAGTCGGGCGGCAGTGGACTCTCTCTGTGGCCCCAGGCACATGCACAACAATGGGTACTTTCACATGGACATGGGGGTGCACAACCTTTGAGTAAGTCCAGAGGTGCACACCTGTCTGCTTGCAACAGTGCCCGGATTCCATTTTAAATGGATCCAGTAGCTTCCAAGGCCAATGGTCTGCCCACACTACCCCCTCCCCCACACCATAGCATTGTGGGTAGATCCCACCTCTGGCTGATGCCCCGGGGTTGGGCTTCCCATTCTGCTGGTGGTACTCTGAGATGTTCTGGACCACCACCATCAGGGCAGCCCCAGAGCAAGGACAGCTTGCCCTGCCTCTGCTGCGCCTGCACATCAGCCTTTAAATGGATGGCCTGCCTGGGGGTGTGGCAGGGCAGGTGTCTGTGTGAAGACACCCAATGTGTGTGTGAACACAGGGTAGGTTTGGTCGTTGTGCATGGACCTTGGATTGGGGTCATAGTGCATGTGTTTCTAATCCACCCCTATGGCCAGCCCTGGCCAGGGATAAGTACAGTTAGGTATAGACTTTTGTGGAGGGATAAGTATGCATTGGCATTTGCAGATAGGATTTCTGGCTGTAGTGCATTGCTCCCTTGATTTCTTTGGGAAAGCTTCCAAGTTGGTTTTTGCCCCAGTTAGTCAGCTGTATTTTAATGCATAGCACAGGCACCCAGACTGGTGGCATTTTTGCCTGGCATAAATCTGGAAAAACAGAGGCAGGGAGGTATGAAAAGCCTGTCCTGGTGAGATCCACATAATGCTTGCCTTCTGCTAAAGAGAAGATATCTGTTCCTCAGGTTATCCGTCTGGCATATGTCACAAGCAATAAGTGTAATTAAAACTGAAGCAGCTTCACAAAATTAAAGATGAACCACAAATCGGTGCTCAAAAGAGAGTAATTTAGGATTAATTAATTACTGGTTCTACAAGGGAGGTGAGATATGCTCACAAGGCAGCAGTGCTATAGTATATAAGCTACTTCCAAACAATGGAAAGGCTTTGTTCAGAAGGTTTGGTACCAAAACTTATCTGAGCCTTTTAACTGATAATTCAGTCCGGAAAATTATTTTTAAAATGGTTATTGTTTGAGTTTTCTACTGTATTTCTTTGTCTGGGCTGTGTTAGGGAAAGTACAGTACAACCTTGTTTATAACGCATATCATTGTAATGGGAATTTGGTACCAATGCCATGTGAGGTATGACTCCCAATGTGTCATCAAAAATGCAACATACTTTGTTTTTTTAATTAAAATCACACTTCAAACATTTAGTGCAACCAATAACACAAGTTTTAAGCATCCTCATTACAACAAAACATTTTGCTTCCAAATACCACATTTTAATCTAGCTCTACTCGCAAATATAGCATTTCTGGTTTCCAGCCTGGCTAAAACAAGGAAAAGTAGACACAATTTCAACTCTTACTAAACTTACTCATGTTAGAAACTTTGTGTGCAGACAAATTGATTCAAGTGGGCAGCAACTATTCAGGTTAATTCTTGTTTTCTCCTCCCTACTTGCTTGTATCGAAAGGGATTTGGAAGTTCCCTTTTTTTGTTTCCAAGATAGGCTAAATTTTTCGACCAGGAAAGCTGTCTCCATAGCACTTAATAAGTGGCCTGATTTTTTTTTATTTAAAAAAGATTTTGAGCACCACCAACTCTGACTTCATTGTAAGCTGAGAGCTTTATGGCATCTTTGAAACCTACTCACTTAGGTGCCCAGATACAAAAGTAGGTAGACTAACTTTAGACGCTTATGTATGAAAGTATTAGAAATTTCTTCCCCTCCTGGCTGATCTATAATTTTTATACAAAAGCTAATTCTATTCTTAACATCTACAGAAATACGGCCTTTTATGGCACCTGGACAGCTATGCAAAGAATTAATGACACCTGATGTAGTTTTGTATGTGCAATAGCATGGCATCTGCATATTGGTTTAATACAAAGGCACTATTGATAATATATGTCTTTTTTACTATGAAGATCTTAGAAAAAAAAAAAACCCACCAAGTTGCTAAGACAGTGATGGCAGATCTCTATTTTAAAGAACGAGGCTGCTTTTCAGTATTGGACAGATGGACTCTTTTTTTCCCCCAAGGCACACAGAAACAGATGTCAAATAGCAAAGCGCTATGAAAATCTGCCTTTTAAAAACTAGACCAGAATATAGTATTGACACAAGATGGCACCAGGGACCATCCTCTTTGGGATTCTCATTGCTGATCATTGTACCCACAGTAACTGCAGGTGGTTTAATACACACAATTCTTTGAGCAACAACCCAGAGTTGGAAATAAATATTAAATGGAGATTTTATGTTTGTATTTGGGAGTGTACAATATATTTATTTTATGGATTTCATTAATAAACAAAGTATTCATCTTGCTAAAACACAGCAGCTACTTTTTGTGTTAGAGAAATGCTTTTTTCTGCTATATTTTGTTAACTTGTATCTGAGCTAAAAGGAGATTTAAAAGCCTTGGCTGCTGGGTGTGGTACCTTTTTGTTTCTAGTTTCACAATATGTTTTTTTTTTAAAAAAAAAATAGAAGGAAGAAAATTCCTTGCCAGCATCAGGGATGCTGACTGCGTTATGCTGTCCTTACACATATGATAATGCAGAATGGTGCGTGATAAAACTTTCATAAATACTAAACCCCCGAACACCACTCTTTTTCTTTCAGAATACTAGTAAAGCATTCATTGTTGCCAATAGCCTCCAAGTTGCATATTACTATCTCACCATGCTTCCTTCCATTCTGTTTTAATTATAGTACCTCTTAAAGACGTAAGACAAATTAACTGAGATCTGCCTTCTTTGTAGTAGAAGATTTCTACGAATACCTTAATCATCCTAAGACTTACCTAGTGTAGCAGTTCCTGGTTCTATGTCCATGGAGCATATAGGATCTATGGAGTAGTGGCTGGTGGTCTAAAAAGTGCTGGCTAGTCACATGGTGTGGATGTCCCGCCTTGTTACCACTGCTCAGATTAATTCAAAGACAACCAGAAACACACCCGTGCTTTCTTCACATTTTTCTATGCAAGAAATTGCCCCAGAAGTGACATGAGTTTGTAAATGGGAGGAGAAGTGGTCTACGCTACAATCGTTCTAATAAGATGCGGTGTGAGAGCCACTGATCTGGATTATAAACTCTTCAGGCCAAGGCCTTGTCATCCTATTTGTATATAAAGTGCTAAGCACACCGATGATACTGTACAAGTAACAAATGATACAAATATTAAGTAGCACCGATAGGAAGGATTATTGATCATTTAGTCTCGCAACATGTCAAAGTAAAAATATTCCAGCGAGTAGCCCAGCCATTGACGCTAACTGCACCACAGCCACATCTGGCAAAGCTGAGGCTTTCTGACACAACCGACATTCCAACAATGAGCATAAGAACATAAGAAGTGTCTTATCAGGTCAGACCAATGGTTCATAGAATCCAGCATCCTGTCTCTGGCAGAGGGCATTCTCAGTCACTTGGGAGAAGTATCCAACAGATCATAATGGAGTGATCCATTCTCTGCTGATCACTTCCAGCTCCCGACAAACAGAAGGTTACATTCCCCACAACCTACTTGACTCATAGTCATTACCTAACCTCTAACAACGTATCCAATCCTTTTTAAAACCCATCTATGCAACTGGCCTTAACCAGATCCTTTGGCAGCAAATTCCACAAATTAATTGTGTGCTTCACGAAAAAATACTTTATTTGTTTTAAATCTGCCGCCTGTTAGTTTCATGGAGCATCCCCTAGTCTTAGTACTATTTGAGAGGGTAAATAAATAACAATTCCTTATTTACTTGTTCCATGCCATTCATGTTTTTATAAACTTCTATCATATTCCCTCTCAGTCATCTTTCTCCAAGCTGAAAAGCCCTAACCTATCAAGTCTTTCATTGCATGGAAGCCATTCCTTACCTTTAATCATTTTTGTTGCATGCCCTTCTTTATACCTTTTCCAGTTCTACTATATCATTTTTGAGATGGGGTGACCAGAACTGCATGCAATACTCAAGGTGTGATCACATCATAAATTCATATAGTGGCATTATGATGTTTTCAGTTTTATTTTCTACCTCTTTCCTAATAATTCCAAACATGTATTTATTTATTCATTCAAACTTATATGCTACTCTTCCCATAATGGTTCAGGGTAGTTTACAATCAATAAAAAACTCTAAAACATGTAAAACCCTGATTCCTCTCCCCAGAAACCCTACCTCTAAACCCCCCAAAAAACCTTCCCTCTCCCCAACCCACAGCCTCACACAACCCCCCAACCAACCCCAATCCCTATCCCTGCCTGCCAAATATTTTACCAGAAAAACCATTCTGGACCACCTCCAGAGGATACTCGGGCTCAAGCAAACCTCCAGGGGAAGGAAGTTCCACAACACTGGGACAGTGACTTAGAATGCTCTCCTGCAAGCCCCCATCTGACAGACAAGAGCAACAGATGGAACCTGCAGGAGGGTGCTCCCAGCTGACTGCAGGGGCCACGATGGAGCATGGTAGGACAGACAATCTTTCAGATATGTGGGACCCAAGCTGTTTAGGGCTTTAAAAGTCAAAAATAGCACCTGGAATTGTACCCAGAAAGGTATAGGCAGCCAGGTATAGGTAGCCAGTGTACAATATTGTCTGGCTATAATATTTTGAAATAAAAAAATCACTGTGCATGCACAAAAAGGCTGTTGGACCATTCTGCGCATGTGCGCACTTTTCAAAACTGATGCTGGCAGTAGTGGTGCCATTTTGGAAATGTGCAGAATGCCCTGATGGCCATTTTGTGCATGCACAGTGATTCTTGTTTAATTAAAATAAAATGAAGGGGAAAAAATATACCAGAAACGGATGAAAGCAAATGTATGTTGTTTGCTTATTCATTCGCTTTCAGAACATTTGTTACCAAAACGAGTGGGGCTCCATTAGTTTTAGTAACTAATAAAAACTAAATGAATTGCATATCCCTAGAGAATGGGTATCTGTGCATAGGATATAGACAGAGAGGTTATTATATGTAGATGGTATATGTTTAGTATACATACCGATACCCATTCCCTTCTTTTCTCTATGAGACGGTAGAGGTAGATGTACCAAAAATGTACATCCACTTGTTGTATGTATAATTCATCTATGTGCACAAGTTGTATTATCTATGAGGGGCTGGGAGCCAGGACTCCTGGATTCTGTGGGAGGAAAGTGGAGGGGAGGGGGTAGTGGGTTAGATTTAGGGTAGGGGGAATGGAGCCAGGACTTCTGAGTTCTCTAGAAGCTGCAGGCTGCGCTGGAGTGTCACTGGTGGGATTTGAACTAGGACAGTTTACCGTGGGGTAAATGCTGCCAGGGAATAAGCTAAGAGCTTGTTGCTTGCTGTGTTGATAGATTCCAGAGCTGATGAGACTGGAGGAGCTATGCAGTGCTCAGAACAGCTTGCAGCTACTTCCTCACTCTTGGGAGAAGTTCCCATGTTAAATGAAAGTCCCCAAAAGCCCCACAAATTCCCAGACAGTCCTGAAAAGTTTCCAAAAGTCCCCCAAAGTTGCTGGACAGTCCCCAAAAGTAGGCTCTATGTACACACACTTTGCCTTGGACTTTCATCCCCAGTCCTCTTCCTCTGCAGGTTGGGGGAACAGGACTGGAGGAAAAGGATTGGGGCTGAAAGACCAAGGCAAAATATGGGTGCATGGAGCCTACATTGTAAGCGAACACAATATGTGAGACTATACAATGGGTGATTTCAGAAGTGACGCGTTCCAATTCACCACAGTGAATCCCACCCCGGTGTGAATGGATTAACCGTGGGCTGTGGTGACTCGTGCGGCCCCAACAGAAGTGACAGGATCGTGACCACCACCCTGGGGCAATCAGAGAGAACATGGGCTGGGGGAACACAACAGACATGCAGTGGAGATGTGGACCACGGTTCGAGCCCCAGAATGCACCACGGCTGGGGTCAATTCCTTCCACCGCGGCAGTGGGTTTCCGTTCAGAAGTTACTTTTCATTCACCCCTGCCGTGGTGACCATTCACCACACTTCTGGACCTCCTCCCGCCCCAACCTCACAAGGCATTAGCTTCACCCCGGGCCATGTTTGACTGTGGTGAACATCTGGATGCGAACAAACAGACATGCACGGCGCTTTCACCGCCCCCTGCGTTTGACTGAGGTTGACTGTGGTGGACATTCACCACATCACTTCTGAAATCACCCAATGGGTATTTTCAGACGTGATGGGGCCAATTGGCTCCATCACGAAAATAATAAATTCATCCCCTGCCGGGATGACCCCGTCACGCCCTAACAGATTTTCAGCGTGCCCCCTCCAGAAGGGGAAGGGACCAGTTAGGATGGTCCGCCCTCGGAGGCTGATGGAACCCCAGCGGTTCCAGGAGGTCCTGAGGGAGCTTACCCTGGATGTGGACGGTCATTCTGTGGATGAGCTGGTCCAGCATTGGAACATCTTGCTGGAGGAGGCCATTGACAGGGTGGCTCCGAGGCGCCTTCTGCCTCGGTCTCGTCACCGCAGGACCCCTTGGTTTACTGAGGGGCTGCGGTGTATGAAGCGTGTGGGCAGGAGGCTAGAGCGACGCTGGCGTCGGACTCGGTCTGTCTCCGATCGTCTTCTCCATAGGGCCCATTTGCGGTCCTATGTGGAGGCTGTGAGGACGGCGAGGAAGGAATTCCTCGCCGTCCTCATAGCGTCTGCGAAGTCGCGTCCAGCGGAGCTGTTTCGGGTGGTGCGGGGGCTGGTGAGTCCGGCCTCCCTCCGCCTGGATGGGGACTTGTCCCGGGCCCGCTGTGAGGAGTTTGTCATCTACTTCGCAGACAAGATCGCTCGGATTCAGGCCGATTTCGACGCTGGGTTGATAGCAGTAGGGGAAGAGCGCGGGGGGGCGGAGGGTCCGTCTGGTCCATCTTTATGGGGTGAGTTTCAGGAAGTGACGCCAGCCGATGTGGTGGATGTCCTGGGGTCTGTGAGGGCCACGTGTTGTCAACTAGATCCATGCCCGTCCTGGTTAATAAAAGCTTCCGGGGAGACGTTGGGGACGGTGCTGGCGAGGGTGGTGAATGCGTCCCTTCGGCAGGGGAGGTTGTCGCCTTGCTTAAAAGAGGCTGTGGTGCGCCCCCTGCTGAAAAAACCATCGTTGGACGTAGACGCGCTCGCCAGCTACCGACCTGTCTCTAACCTTCCCTTTTTAGGGAAGGTTATTGAGCGGGCAGTGGCGCTCCAGCTCCAGGGTCATCTAGATAATATCGGGCTCCTTGACCCTTTTCAATCTGGGTTCCGCCCCGGCTATGGCACCGAGACGGCGTTGGTGGCCTTGGTGGACGACCTCCGCCGGGAGATGGATGCGGGATGTTCGACATTTCTCATCCTGCTCGATCTCTCGGCCGCTTTTGACACCGTGGACCATGGGCTGCTGTTGAGACGACTGCGTGACCGGGGGGGTCTGGACGGGACTGTTCTTGAATGGTTCCGTTCATTCCTCTCGGGGAGGAGCCAGCGGGTGGTGTTGGGGGAGGAAACATCGAGCCCCCGCGCCTTACCGTGTGGCGTTCCGCAGGGATCGATCTTGTCTCCATTATTATTTAACATCTATATGCAGCCCTTGGGGGAGGTCGTGAGAGGGTTCGGGGTGCGATGTCACCAGTATGCTGATGATACTCAGCTGTACCTCTCGTTTTCTACTGACCCAGACCCTGCTGTCTCGGTGCTATCCCAATGTTTGGAGGCCGTGGCGGATTGGATGCGGCGGAGCAGACTGAAGCTCAACCCAGATAAGACGGAGGTGATGGTGGTGGGGAGGGCGAAGGGGGTGGTGGCCCCCCTGGTTGGGGGGGTTTGCCCCCCTGTAGCTCAGCAGGTCCGGAGTCTGGGGGTCATATTGGACGCAGACCTGCGGCTGGAGCGGCAGGTGGAGGCAGTCGCTAAGGCTGCCTTCCGCCAGCTTTATCTGGTACGTAGGCTGCGTCCGTATGTCTCTGGCCCGGACCTGGCCTCCCTCATCCATGCCTTCGTCACCTCGCGGCTCGACTACTGCAACGCGCTCTACGTGGGGCTTCCCTTGTTCTTGGCCCGGAGGCTGCAGCTGGTGCAGAATGCGGCGGCTCGTCTTCTTACGGGGACGGGTCGCCGGGAGCACATTACACCGGTGCTCCGAGCGCTGCACTGGCTGCCGATAGTGTGCCGGGCCAAGTTCAAGGTCCTAGTGATGATCTATAAAGCCCTATACGGCCTTGGCCCCTCTTACCTTAGGGACCGCCTCGCCCTTCGCGCCCCGGAACGGCTCCTGCGGTCTGCCGGGGGTGCCCTCCTGGAGGTCCCCCGTGTTAAGCGGGGGGCCACGATGGAGCGAGCATTCTCGGTGGTAGGGCCGCGGCTGTGGAACTCCCTTCCGGAGGAAGCTCGCCTGGCCCCAAGCCTTTTAACATTTCGGCGGAACTGTAAGACCTGGCTGTTTGCCCAGGCCTTTGGGAGGGAGGGTGGGGGGGTGATTTTTAATCCCCCGCCCGTTTATTTATTTATTGCTGTCCTTTAGCCCTGTTTTATGGATGTATTTTATATTTATATTTTAATTGATTTTAATTGTTTTTATGAATGTTGTTAGCCGCCCCGAGCTGCGTTGCAGGAGGGGGCGGGATACAAATCTATAAAATAAATATAAATAAATAAAAATAAATAAAACAGATGTGCCGGGGGATCCCGGCGGGGAATCGGGGAGGGGGCGGGGCTGCTCAGCGCAACATGCGGCCACAAAGCCCCGCCCCTCCACACTCCCCGCCGCCCACCCTCTGGGGAGATGGGCGTCTGCCGTGGCCAATGCAGCCGCAGCGCTCACCCGATTTGGCCACGGGCCGGAATCCCTGTGGGGATTCCGGGCCATGGCCGCTGTCCAGAAGTGATGGCGGGGTTCATCACGGTGGGGAATCGCCTTCGCCACGCGATCACTGCCGACCCCGCCACTTCGACCACTAGCATGGCGAAAGTGATTCCCCACCGTGGTAACATCTGGGGGGGAACATCCATTCCCCCCAACAGACGTTCCATGATCACAGCCACCACAGGGAATTGACTGTGGTTGGCTGTGATCTCGTAACGTCTGAAAATACCCAATGTCTTCACTACTTACAAGGGACAGAAGTTAAGGTGAGAGCCATAATTTACAATTTTCATGCTTTTGGGAGCATGGTTCAATTTATAAGATCCTTAACTCAACTCATAAATGGAAGGTTTTTTGATTCTATAGTTTTTTTCATCTTTAGCAAGTCATTTTTCAAATTCCTTGTGACTGGTCTTATTAATGTTTTACTTCTGATTTGCCATTGCTTATGCTTTTTCCTACTTACCTCATTAGAACTAGCTTTCCATAGGACTTCTTTTTGGCTCTAATATTCTCCTTCACCTCACCATTTAGCTATGCTGGAATATGCTTGGTCTTCTTGTTACCTTCTTTTATTTATGTAATACATTTAATCTCAGCCTCCAAGATGCTTTTTAAAAATAATTTGCATTACTGTTGCAGACATTCAGTCCTCACAACTACTCCTTTTAGTTTCCCTCTAAGTAGTTTCCCTTTTTGCATAGTTCCCCCTTTTAAACATTACAGTAGTTTTATTTAGCATTCTACCTCCTATAAGCATATTGAATTTAATTTTATTATGATCACTACTGCCAAGTGGCTCCACCACCATTACCTCTTGCACCAAGTCATGTGCTTCTCTTATGATGCTCCTAGTCAGAGGTGAACATGTTGGGGACATAGGACACGGTATATAGCATTTGTATCTCACACTACTACATCACTAGCTACAATACATAGTATGGTTAAACTATATGTTAACACAGTTTATACTAAGAATGTAAAGGTACACAATATATTATATGGTTAAGCAGAATGTTAGCTTGAGATTTTAGTATGGTCAAGCAGGAAATTAGACTGAGTTTCGCTTCCATATTACTTGGCAAAGTGAAGCGAGAATCAAGTGGTCCTGGGGTGTTGGTGTTGAAATAAAACTATTGCAATTAAGGTCCATTCCTGAGAAAGATAAGCAAAATTTTACCTTGTAAGGGGTATGATTATATCTATCTTCCATTACCATTGTAGGCATCAACTGAAATCTAAGCAAAGTTAAAGACTTGCGAATAGTAAAATTTGTTACCACAGGGTGATTTCAGACGTGACGAGATCACGCTGAACCACAGTGAA
The DNA here is from genome assembly GCA_003113815.1 of Sphenodon punctatus. Lineage (NCBI taxonomy): Eukaryota > Metazoa > Chordata > Lepidosauria > Sphenodontia > Sphenodontidae > Sphenodon > Sphenodon punctatus. The sequence goes on along the minus strand of QEPC01001722.1, from coordinate 1,524,863 downwards.
CCACGCTCAACCCCCCCGCGGGGCCAAAGGCCCCTGAACGTCTGCTGGTTAGTGTACAGGGGCCAAGTGCTAGTAGCACAAGACCCAAAAAGGACAAGGTAGTTACCCTAATAGATGTACCCAGAGGTCTGGGTTTTATAATCCCTGGGAACCCTTCAGTTGTGAGAAGGGAAGATATTTCTCCCCCCTTGTAACAAATAATGAAGGATTGTTATCTGTCATATATATATTGTAGTTTGAGTTAAATTTCAGAACAGGGTTTTATTAGGCAAGCCTCCATTGTTATATAGCCTATAGCAGATGTCAAATTATTTTCTTGGTATTGAAATGTTTGTCTATGATGTATTGCTTATTAGTTCGTTTTATTTATTTGTGTGTAATTGTTATGACCTATGGTTAAACAATAAATATTACTACTACTTCTGATGGTGTGTGGTTTAAAAGAGCTTATTNTGCAGGGGTGACCCCGGCGGGGAACGAAGACGTTGCTTCCGGTACGGGGCCAAAGGGCCCCGTAACGTCTGAAAATACCCACAGTTAGATATTGCTCAAACTGGTGTTGGTTTTTGATCTTATATAACATAGGAGCTATTTTGCTCTGTGAAAGTATTGCTAGATCATTTTGCACATAAATGTCTTTAAGATGATCAAAAATCAAGGTTTTAGCCTTCGACACAGGGTAGTTCCTTAGAAAGGCACTCGGGAGACCTACCTGTTCAGCTAGGACATCCGGCTACCTTTCCATAATGAGAAAAAACATTATTTTGCTTCTCCTGCCAACATAACTTTGGGAGCGACATACTTATGTGTCTGACATACTTTCTAATTTGAACCAGTAAGAGAAGAGACTATAGCGAGCTCTCATCTCTGTTGGTAGAACTCCAGTTTCAGCTCTCATCGTACTTGCGAGTGTACACGTAGGTGTACCCAAAATAACATGGAGTATCTTATTTTGAAAGACCTCCAGCTCCTCTACTTTCGTATAGCCCCAGATGTTGGCCTCATACACAGCTTGGGGTCGTAGTTTATGGTCAAGAAGTTTCAAAGCTGGGAGTAAACAAGACAGTTGATGAATGATACCAGGGAAGAGAGACTCAGACTTCTGATAAGAGGTGGATTTACGAGAATTAGTTAGTAGGGTACGTGCTAGACAGTATATGGGTGATGTTGCCAAAGTGGGAAAGGCTTGGACCATGTTTTTGGGTGGAAACCATAGTAACTGAAAAATATGTATTAAGTTGCATGTACATATTATGATGCAACGAACCAATCAGTTGTTGAATGATTCTGTTACAGGACAACACAAGCCAATCATTTATTGGACAAGATAACATGAACCAATCGATTATTAAACATAATGAGGAACCAATCAAGTTAGATTTGATAAGTATTGGTGGTTGGGTATATGGAGTTTATGTAATCAGGGGAAAGGGGTATATAATCTGTATGGCTCCTCTTTGCTACTGGCCAAACTTGATGCTCCAGAATGTAACCAGTGCCCCTCCTTCCAGAGGTCAATAAAGCCTGTATTGTTTACCTAGCAGTCTGACCTTTTCTCTGAGCTTCTCCCCACCATGTGCTTCATAGGAACCTACACCCACCATACCATCTACGATATTCCTCCTTTTGTAGGTTCCAGGACTAGCTGCTCCAAGAAGTAGTCATTTTATGGTGTCCAGAAATTTTACCTCCACATCATGCCCTGAGATGACATTCACCCTGACAATAATGGGTAGTTGAAGTCACCCATTATTACTGTGTCCAACTTTAGTAGCCACGTAATCTCCCTTAGCATTTCATAGCCAGTCTCCTGGTCAGGAGGCCGATAGCCCCAGTGCTATACACTTTCCTATTAAACATGGGATGTCTAACCATAGAGATTCTAGAGTACAGTTTGTTTCCTTTAAAATTTTAATCCAGCTTGACTCAATGCTGTCTTTAACAGTAGGGCCACTCCACCACCAGCTATCAACTATCATTTTGATATATATTTTGTATCCCAGTATTACAATGTCCCATTGATTATTCTCATTCCACTAGAACTCTGTAATGCCTATCAAGTCAATAACTTCATTTAATTCCAAGCACTCTAATTTGCCAATCTTACTTCTAGCATTTGTATATAGACACTTAATCATATCTTATGATTAATATTCATTAACATACATAATAATTTATTTTCCTGATAAGTGGCTGCTTCAGTTAATTTGGAATAATTTAAACTCATCTCTGTACCAGTTTCCACCTGAGCGTACTCAGCTTCTATCCTTTCCACTTTCCTGGGATACCCAATAGCTCTTTTTACCAATATCATCCCCAAGGAATGCCTCAGTCCAAACCACATGTTTCACGGCACCTGATTGCTTCCCCTCCCCCCCCAGTTTAAAAACTCCTCGACACACTTTTAAAATCATCTTAGTGCCAGCAGTCTGGTTCCATTTCGGTTAAGGTGGAGCCCATCCCTCCTATATAGGTTCCGCCTTCTCCAGAAGATCCCCCAGTTCCAGATGAACCTAAACCCCTGATCCCTATATCATTGGGTATAAGCAGAAAGACTCGGAAGTTGCCTGTCCTCGGAACTGCTCTAGGGCTGCACCCCTGTGTCCACCCACTTGCAGCTCCACTTCAGTCTGCTTTATACCAGTCCACCCATGTGATCCACTTGTGTGGTGCCCCTCCTGCACCATAGAGTTGCAGCCACTCACCCGATGCTCTAGGCTGGCGGCCGTGATTCCATGGTGCTCAGCAGGGCAACAGATGGCCAGGCATGAAGCTGAAGCGTGGGTCCACCCAACAGATGGACAGCAGCACCACTTTCAGCCATTGCCCCAGGTTTGGTCAGCTTGATCTGCATGACCTGCTCTGGAATCTTCCAGAGCACTGCTGGCGGGGCTGCCCCAGAGCAAGCATAGCCTGGCCCACTTTGCACATCTGGATGGTGCCTCAACATTGACTGATCAACCTGGGAATAAAGCAGGTAGAACCAGAGCTGCTTTCCATCTAAAAGTACCCACTGTCACTTTAACTAGGTCCTGTTTTTTCTCACTATGCCCTGGTTGTAAAGACCAGTGGGCTACATTCTGTGGTCAGTTGCACCCATAAACCCCTTTGAAGCCCATGTGGTTTCACAAGTAGAACTGAGAGCAAAATCCAGCCAGGTCTCAAAGCCACTGCAGATGTAAAGCATGAAAAGCAGATTGTCATACTATTGGCAGGCTGTAGGGATGGGCGAACGCGGTTCAGAAGTTCGGAGTTCGGACCAAACTCAACCAGTTCAGTCAACCGAACCAAACTTCCGAACCGAACTCGATTGTCGAACCGAACCGAATTTCCGAACTCGGCTCTGTTTGCCCATCCCTAAAAGATAATATTCCATTTAGTTCAATAGGGTTTGAATTTCCTAACTTTATTTGGAAATTCGGAGTTTGGACCGAACTCGAATAGTTTGGTCGACCAAACTGAATTTCCGAACCGAACCGAATTTCCGAACTCGGTTCTGTTCGCCCATCCCTAGCAGGCTGCCTGGATTGTCATCTGAAATTATAACACATTGGTTCCCATCTATTGTTATGGACTGGTTTGTAGCCAGACGCTGAAGTAGCCAGATGTGCTGTCAAAGTCTTGCGATGTGTCCAAGTAAGAACTAGTGGAAACATGATATACATAATTCTCACAAGCCCATTAATATGCAATTTCCTCTCATTATACTCCTGTGAGGCCAAGACTTAGAATGTAAATGGCGTCTACTGATTCTCACTGCTGAGACATCGCAATTTACCATGACTGGAGCATCCAAAGGAAAATTCAACAAACAGGAGTAAGAGTAGGAATATAGTATGCTTTCAGCTGTCACTGATTCTAAAAACTACCCTGTACAGTCCCTGAGGATCTTGAAGAACAAAAGGACTAGAGGCACTGTCCAAATGGCATTGTTTGAAAAGAACCACTACTGATATTGGGCACCCCAAATAATGAAAGCAAGTGGACAATACCTTATAGTTCTGTTTGCTTTGTCTCACAACAAATGTGACAAAGCCCTTAGTGCTTTGGGGCTTTTGCTGAGCTACCCACACCCAAGTCTAAGATTGTTTTTAGATGAGCGTGCAGTGCGCTCGCGTGTGGTTTCCAAAATGCTGTGAGACGGGGTTAGATGAGACGCTGCCATGAGTCACGCGCACGGGAGGGGGACACACATTCTTTTCCAGCCGCGATTTGACCGGGTCAGTGATTGAGGTGGTCAAATCGTGGCTGGAAAAGAATGCGCGTCCCCCTCCCATGCGCATGACTCATGGCAGCGTCTCGTCTAATCCCGTCTCGCGGCATTTTGGAAACCACGCGCGAGCGCACCGCACGCTCATCTAAAAACGGCCTAGGTGTGATCCAGGCGTAATCCTCACTTCAGTGCCTCAGCCTCTGATAGCCCCTGTTCCACTCTTGCTGGTGCTACCCTTTAAAGGGCCAGACCCTCCAAATGGCCTGCTCCCTGCTACAGTATGTAAAGCAATTTTAGGTATGAAATTGTCTTTTTCTAGTAGTCTACAAAGTTAGAATTGGCATATTGTGATAAGGAGATACTGAGCTACATGTAGACTACAGGTCTGACAAATATGTAAAGGTAAAGGTTAAACATGTATGTAATGTGAAAGATGAGACCTGGAAACTCACTTCATGCAATGGAGAAATGCTAAGTCATGACCTTGAGTGAGTGTGTAATCAGAAAAAGCCTAATACTTCTGCAGACATTAGCAGTAGACCATTGAGTTGCAAATGGATTTCTTCCTGTGGATGTGACTGAAAGCACAGAGTCACCTGGTGGAAAAATAAAACAAAGGACCCTGGAAAAGTACTTAAGGACAAGACAAAGGAGAGAGGTCTGCTTCATCTGCATCATCATATCTTAACAACCAGAGAGAAGGGCTGCACCAAAGAAACTATGAAGTAAGGATTCTTGGAAACTCTAAGACTTATACCCAATCAAGCTTTCCACCACTGGCTGTGACATGAACTGAAATACTCTTGGACCTTGATTAGGGTAAGCCTAAATTAGGAGAATCCAAGTACAGATAGGGATGTGTTACTGGTTATGTTATTTTGATTTCTGCACTCTTGAGTATAATCTTGTACTCCATGCTTATTCATGATTTATTCATTAAACTTCTTTTAACTGAACTTAGTACAGTCTAGTGGAATTTCTAATCCTAACATTGGTGAGACACAGTTTGGGGTTGATTCTGTGTTTACAAACACAGGCAAACCTAGAGAGAAAGAGTCTGTGCAGGGAAACTTTGTGGCTCAAAAAGGGACAAGAAGGTTCACCCATTGCAGGCTCAATCAGTTCTAGAGAGAGAGCTGATCCAGTGGGGGCTGCAAGCCAGGGAAACTGAGTCATGACAGCCTGGAGTGTGGTAGCGAGACCCCAATCCCTTGACATACATAAATTGTGAGATTGGCAGGGTGGTTTTACAGATATTCTGAGGAAGTGTGAAAAGTATCTCTTGAGCCATACTTTCTTGGAAAAAAAAGTCACTATCCCTTCACTTTGCTTCTTTCTTTAATGAACAGTGGTCCAGCCCAACCATAAGTCTCTATATGAGCTAAGTCTGTGGTTCCCCTTGGGAAGTGCCACTCATGATTTTTGACCACCTTTTGATTATTTTTGAACTCACTGTCATGGAGGAACATAGGCTCACACACATGTGATACTGGCCTACATGTAAACTACAAGCCTAGTAAATATGTAAAGCAAAACATGCAACATGTATGTAATGTTACAATTGAGAACTGTAAAACCCAAATCAGGACTGTGACACTGACCAAACTCCAGGAAGTAGGGACAGTTAAAAGATTGTGTATTGGCAACCCTTGCCAGACAGAACCCTATGGAGATGCAAATGGATCTTCATGTTTGCCTGGGTTGGCTACGTGAGGAAAGACACAGGCTCATGAGTGGGAAACCTGAGACAAAGAGACCATGAAAGGTACTTAAGGAGGCCAATAAGCAACCTTCAGGAGCTCTCTCACTTAGCCATCTTGAGCAGCTACATCTTGCCAGCAAACAAGGCTGGAAGACATGAACTGAGAGAAGGGACTTTGCTTTCTAGCAACTCTAACACTGCTTTTAAACGAGGGCGCGCTGAAGCGCCTCCAAATGCCGCATTAAAGAAAAGCTGCCGGAAGTGACGTTCTCCCCGTTGCCGCCGGCGGCGGCAGCTGGAGACACGGGGCTTTGCAGCAGCGCGTTCTTAAGACTTCAATTATTAGGCTTAAGAACGCGCTGCTCCAAAGTCCCGTGTCTCCAGCCGCCGCCGCCGGCAACGGGGATAAAGCCACTCCGGCGACTTTGCTTTAATGCGGTGTTTGGGAGGTGCTTCAGCGCGCCCTTGTTTAAAAGCAGCCTAAGTCTGAAGACCCAGTCACTTACATCAAGGACTGAGAAGAACTTATGGACCTTTCTAGGGTAAGATGCTTATTTAGGAACTCAACCAGTATAGGTTAGGAATGCGTTATATTAACTTTGATTTCTAGTAACCACTCCGTATCAACTATCTTGCTTATGTAATCAATAAACTTACTGCTTATCTTTAAGAAGAAGTGTCTGTGTCTAACATTGGAACACAAGTGAGCAACAAGAGTTCTCAAGCTCTTGCGAACCCAGAGATTAAAGAGTCTGTAAATGGGAAGAATCAGGCCCTTGAGTGACAAAGGAGTTGTCCCTGCAGCAGGCTTGAATCAGCCAGAGAGAGAAAACTGGTTCAAGTGGGCTGTACGGGAGGGAAACTGAGTCACACAAACCCGGTAAAGTGGGGGTGCGAACCTCCAACCCATGACACTCACTGACTTATCTTTATCTCTGGGGAGGTGGTGTTCTCTGTCACTCTCCTTTCAGTGGTCTCTGGTGTTATCCTGGAGTTATTAGCTCTTCAAGTACATTCTCATCCATGGGTCTTCACCTGTGTTGCTCTGATCTCCACATGAGCTAAGTCTTGCAGTTTATAGTTTCCCCTTCTGGAGAGGACCGATTATTATTTTATTTATTTATATATATACCATTTTTTATCCTGCCCCTCCTGCCCATAGGGCAGTCCAGGGTGGCGAACAACAAATATAAAAACAATAGAACAATAAAACAATTAAAACAGTTTAAAATTCCACGTATATGCAGAAAAAACCCTCCCTCACCCCCCACCCCACCCTCCCACCCTACCCTTCCCCTCGCCAAAGACCTGGCAGAACAGCCAAGTCTTACATAAATGTCAAAATAACAGGAGAATGGGGGCCTACCAATCCCCCTCTGGGAGCAAATTCCACAGCACAGGGGCGGCCACCAAAAAAGATCGAACATCGGTGGCCACCCACCTCACCCGGGGAACCTCCAAAAAGGCTCCCACGGATGATCTAACATGGGGAGTCAGGTGGTCCCGCAGATAAGTAGGACCCAGGCCATGAAGGGCTTTGAAGATTAAAACCAGCACCTTGAACCTGGCCCGGTGCTTCATAGGCAGCCAGTGCAGAGCCCGGAGCACAGGTGTCATGTGCTTCCTGTAGCCCGCCCCAGTAAGGAGACGGGCTGCAGCATTCTGCACCAGCTACAGTCTCTGGACCAGCTTCTCCGGCAGCCCCACATAGAGTGCGTTGCAGTAATCCAACTTCGAGGTGATGAAGGCATGGATGACAGTGGTGAGGTTGGAGTCTGAGAGATACGGCCAAAGCCGCCGGACAAGATGTAACTGACGAAATGCACTACTCGTCATGGCCACAACCTGAGATTCCAAGTTGAGCTGTGAATTGAGGAGCACATCCAGACTCCACACTTGAGAGACCATGGGAGGGCGACCCCCCCAACAAGGGGAGATTCAACCACCCCCAGGTCTCCCAAGCCCTCGCCCACCAACATCACCTCTGTCTTGTCAGAATTCAATTGCAGATGGCTCAACCTCATCCAAGCTCCCACAGATGACAGGCACTGGGAAAATAAGGAGACCATGACCTGGGTTGATAGAAAAAGAGAGGTAGAGCTGAGTGTCATCAGCATACTGATGACACTGCATGCCCTGAAACCCTCTCACGATCTCCCCTAATGGCTGCATACAGATGTTAAACAAGAGGGGCCACAGAATGGAACCCTGTGGGACTCCACACATGAGGTCCTGGGGGGGAAGATGTACACTCCCTCCAAGTCCAGCCAGTGAGTTCTCCCAGCCAGGAATGAACGAAACCAGTCCAAGACCCTCCTGCCAGTCTCAGCATAGTCCAGCAGGTGGGCTACTAACACCTCATGGTTGACAGTGTCGAATGCAGCCAAAAGGTCTACCAGGACCAACAGGGTCTGACGATCTGGTCCAATGCCAGATGGAGATCGTCGACCAAGGCCATCAATGCAGTCTCCGTACCATAACCAGTCCGAAAATCAGACTGAGAGGGATCAAGGAAACCGGTGCGGTCCAAATGTTCCTGGAGCTGCCGTGCCACAGCACGTTCAATAACCTTCCCTAGAAAGGGAAGGTTAGAGACTGGTCGATAACCAGCAGGAGCATCAGCATCAAGAGATGGTTTCTTGAGCAGGGGCCTAACCACAGCCTCTTTCAGGCAATCTGGCACCCTGCCCTCAAGCAGGGAGGCACTAACCACCCCAGCCAGCAACGGCCATAACGTCTCCTGGCTGGCTTTCACCAGTCAGGACGGGCAAGGATCTTGTTCACAAGTAGTGGCACGAACAGATTCCAACAAGGACTCCACATTAGCAGGTGATACTATCTGAAACTGATCCCACAAAACAGGACAGGACAGTGCCTCCATAACCCCAAGATGATCCTCTGCAATAACTGTGGTACTGAAGTCGTGGCGGATGCAAGCATTCTTATCCACAAAGTACTCAATAAACTGGTCACAGCGGTCACTGGATTGCTCCAGGTCCAGGCGGAGACAGGCAGGACTGACCAAACCTTTCACCACCCGGAAAAGCTCAGCTGGTCGTGACTTTGCAGATGCTATGAGGGCAGCAAAGAACAGCTTCTTTGCTGCCTGCACTGCCACAGCATAGGCGTTTAAACTGCTCTTATGCTGCGATTGATCGCGCTAATCATGAGTCCGGTGCCACCAGTGCTCTAACTACCTATTCTCCCGCTTCAAACACCGCAGACCCTCAGTAAAGCAAGGAGACCTGCAGGAGACTTGGGAGGGCAGCGGATGCCTAGGAACCACTCTGTCAATGGTCTCAGCCAACAAGACATTCCAGAAGGCTACGAGATCATCGACAGAGCGGGTGTCGAGGTCGAGGGAAAAATTCCCCGGAGCATTCTGGAGCTGATCCGGGTCCATAAGTCTCCAGGGGCGGACCAATCTAAAACATCCTGCACCCTGTTGGGGGGTGACATGCGCCAGGATGCACGCCTTAAGGAAGTAATGGTCAGACCATGACAAAGGCTCCACCCCCCTAATACCTACTAAGTGATCCCCCGCCTCAAGGCTAGTGCAAAAAAACAAATCCAGCATGTGTCCCTCCTCATGTGTGGGGCTGCAGATGACTTGGGACAGGCCCATGGTTGTCATGGAGGCCATGAACTCATGCCTTACTCCTCCAAGATCGGCATCAGCGTGGATATTAAAATCCCCCAGGACCACTAACCTAGGGGTCCGGAAGATCACATATGGAACAAGGTCACCCAAGATAGGGCCCGACTCATTGTCCAGACAGGTCTCTGTAATACACACGAGGTCGGCGTCCCACTCCGGGATTAACTCCCGGATGGTAGATGATTTATTGGCAACTGACCTCGCATTCAGCAGCACCAAACCAAGGCCTAGGGTCTCCTGGATCTTGACCCACAACCCACTCGCATGAGGGGCTGTGAGAGGAATGGGCACAAAGCACCGCTCCTTCCTCACAGATGGAACATATCTCCCCCTTGGACCAGATCTCCCCCGGCCTGTAAGGACCCCGATGGCTGTGGAACCCCTCCCCTTCTCAGAGAACCCCATTAGACACCCATCCTCCATAGGCTGCCCTGACAGACCCGCGAGAGGGACCCAACCCTCCCCCCCTGCCTCTGCCACCAGCAGGCAACCCCTCCCCCCCGAGGGATGTCCCCGCTCACACCAGGGACTCCACCCCACACCTCCCCCTCCTGCCACAAGGGGGAAGCCAACAATCCCACCACCACCCCAACAGCACACTCCCAACACCCCTAACTAACCCCCACATCACCACCTACCCCAAACTACCCAACCCACTAACCAATTTTTACTCCCCCTCATCATGAATCCCCACAAAACAAATATAGAGCCCTAGCCCAGGTGCACGGTCCGCGGCGCCTACTGGAACCGGGCCACTTGTCTAGGGGCGGCTCTGGATGTAAAGACTCATAGCTGCCTCCACCGCCTACAGCCCGCCAACGGCTCTTCGCCCTTTGGCGGCGCCCTTTGGCCATCGCCCTCAGGGCAGCTCCCCTTTATGCTGGTAACCTGAGGGGAGGGGAGGAGAGGAGAATTACAGAGCTGCAAGGGTTCCTAGGCAGTTTGTGCAGCTGCAGCCAAGTCTTATCAGGATCCCCTGCCCAGCCCCGTCCCATATCTATGCCTCTTCCATGGCCCCAGTTCTTCTTACACTCTTGTTCAGTCTTCACCCACCAGGCACATTCCCTTTGGATCCCTAGCCCTTCTAGGCATGCTGACTTTCCTGTCATCTTGGGGATCTTGGCCTGCCCCCATTCAGTCTTCCCTAACCCTAGGGCCCCACTGTCCTGGGTACTCTTGGGATTATAGGCCTACTCCCATTTTGCCCAAAGGGCCTCCTCACCCCCCACTGAATTACATGTAAACACCCTTGTGGCTTGGCCCCCAGCCTCCCTCACTTTCTCATAGGCCCACCTGCCCTGGTATCTGGCTCTTCCCCCTCCTTGGGGTTTTTGGGTGGTCCTGGGTCTCATAAAGCCTTCCAGTGACTGGGCTACTGGTATGCTTCCTGTTCCCTCTTGGGTTTACTTACCGTCTGTGGGACGCCACCAAACTGGGCCCATGCCCTTGGCCTTGGGTAAACTCTCTGGACTCCCTTGGGTTTGCTTGCTCCTGAGGTCTCCATCACTGTCGAGCCCTTGGGCAAGCTCTCAGAGCCGAAAAGGTGTTAGATCAGCATTTCATCACTGGGCTCCACACAAGCTCCACACCCTGAGCCCTGCTCCTCCCTGTTGGTAATCTGCCTATAGAGACCCTTGGTTATGTTACCAGGTGCTGGTAGTGCAGCCCTAGCTTTAGAATGAGCTACCAGTTTTTCCCCTTGTACCATAGTCTCACTTTGAGCTCAAGGGGGTTGCTGCAACCTGCTCCTCACTAGCATCCCCTGGGCACTCTAAGATGCTCCTGGCCTAAGATGCTTCCCTCCAGGGCCTTCCTGAACCCCTTTGCTCTTCTCTGGATGTGGATCAAGTTTGAGGCTGAAACAACAAATTGCAGCAAATGCTGTTTCCACTGGGAATGGCTCATTCACCTCCATTTACACGACGCAAGCACTTACCAGCTTTTCTGTTGTTTTTACCATCTGTCATTATTTTTCATGAGTTGAACAGAGCTGCTATGGGGCCAATCCTAAGTCCCGTGTGCACCGTGTGTGTGCCCCCAGAGGCTGTGGAGATGCAAAAGTGCTGTTTAAGTGGAAGGGAAGTGCTGTAAATTGCCATAAAACTGTTGTAAAAGTCCAGAAAGCTATGGAAAATGATGAAAATGCAAAAAAATACTGGAAAGTGATGGATTTGACAGGAAAGGATGAGAAATGACAGAAAATCACAGGTGCCAATATTGCATGGAATCACAGGAGACTGACAAACACTCTCCCGAATGGTCAGTATTTCCCTCAGGAACAGAAACACTTGCTCTTGTCTCAACCCTAGTCAGGGTTCTTGCCTACTTCCCCAGCAGGGTGGCTCCAAGCTGACTTAGGAGTACAGCTGCATCAGATACTAAAATTAGTACCCACAGGTAATGCCCGCATTTTGGGGCACCCCACTGGACTCCCGATGGGCTACTTGAGAACCAGTTGGGTGCCTGATGCCCCAAAATGCAAGCATTACCCAGAGAAATGGACAAGCTGGGAGCACTGCAGAGCCCAGCTCCACAGCTCTTCGGCCACCAGGTCTTTTCAGTTTCAAAGGCAGGCCAGGGCTTCTCCCACATAGCACTTTGATAGGCACTGTAGCTGAGAAGCCACTTTTGAAACTGACAAGCGCTGACTGAGAGCACTGCCGAGCCCGGCTCTCCATCAGTCCCAGCCGAGACCTGTCACTTTCAAAGGCTGTCCGGCACACCCCACACCCCTCCTGTAGTGCCTCTCACCTGTGAAGGGGGAAGCAGCCTTTAAGCTTACACACCCTGATCGGGACTCCTGCATAGTAGCAGTCCTGTCTGGGGCCTGTCACTTTCAAAGGCCAGTCGGCACGTTTGAGCAGCCCCTCAGGTCCCATTGGTGCATTGATGGTGTCTGAACAGTTTGAGCACCCCAGATTCATTGGGGATGTTCAAATCTTTGGGTGCCTGGTTGCAGCTCTACTTTGGAGCACCACACTCTACTGCCTCCAAGCTGACTCTCAATTAACTTTCCTCTTTTTGGCTGGGCTGGCTCTTCTTATATAGCCCCACACTTCTTATGTGACCAGCCCCTTCTGATCACATGACTCTTTGCGGCTCCAGCTTAACCCCATTTTTGCTACTCCAGGTGAGCTGTGGTGAAGTGCTGACATGCTGCAGGCTTGCTCTTTCAGCAATTTACCCACAGTGTTTCACCACACTTTCCTCCCCACCTTGTGGCAGGGTGCAGCCTGGGAGCATTGCTGCCCCTTTAAGACAACCGCTAGCACTAGCCTGAGGGCTGGGCCGATGGGGCTGAAGGTGGTGAGCAGAAGGAGGAACAGTACCTGAGTAAATAGGGGGATCAGGGTGTGACCAAGTCAGTCAAGGAGACCAAGATCCCAAACATGTTCCCTGGGGACTGTAAAGACTGAGAGTAGCAAAGTCTCTGAGCATGCCCAGTAGAGACCCGAACTGTTGCAGAATCTGAGTCCCTGGGCATGCTCAGAGTGTGTGGACCTGTCTGAGCATGCCCAAGCACTATAAAGGCCGGAGGACTCATATGTCAGGGTACAGCCACAGGAGAAAGTTCTCTCCTCAGAGCTCTGCCTGAACCTGGGTGCTGAATGCTAGGAGGGCTCAGAAAAGTTGTCTAAGCCAAGAGGAAACTGGACCCAGAGTACAGGGCATAGCCCAGAGAGACCCAGGAACTAAAGGGGACATTGGAGGGAGTCTAGCCAGCTAGAGGGCTGCGAGGAAGTTAGCAAGAGTTGGTACCAAGGTTGGTAGCATAATTGAGGAAGGAAGGAAGAGTTGGTATCTGTCTGTCATGGCTCTATAGAGAAACTCTATAGAGAAACTGTATAAATTAATAGTGAACTGTGTAATGGTGAACTGTACAGAATAAGGGACACTGGTGGTGGAGTCTGTATTGCTATAGTTCATGTTACAGAAGTAAAGGACTTTTCATTAATTCCTGTAGAGAACTGTGCCTGTGGAAAGTGAGTGACTCGAGCTAATTTACCCCTAAGAGTGACTTATCAGGGTTTGATCCTGCAGGGACTCACTCGAAGAGACCCACACCCTGTTACACACATAGTCACTCTTTCCTTAGGCAATCTACCTGTTAGGGTTGGGGGGCAAGGCACGGGGACGGAGGCAGTGGGGGCGCCCACAGGCCCTGCCGACACCACTTCCGGTGTGGGGCCTTCCCCACAGCAGCGCTCAGCCCCGCCACCACATGCGTCCACAGTTGCCCAGCCAATCAAGTCAGGCATGCGCAGGACTGCGCGGCTCCAGAGGACGCCCAGAGGGGCGGGGCTGCGTCCGGAGCCCGTGCGCCTCTCAGCGCGGCTCCTGGCATGCCAAGGGGGCGTGGCTGACACTTCTTAAGCCAGCAGGGGGATAATCCCCGCTGCCGGTAATTGGAGCTTGAAACTGGCCACGAGACAAAGCTAAGTGATTGTGGAATTTGGTTATTGAAGCGTGTGGGGAGGTGCTTGTGTGACTTGGGTGGTGTGGTTAAGGGGACGTGCTTGTCTTACCCATCCCCGATTTTCCCTGACCTTACTAGGGTGCGTGTGTGAGTGCGTGGAAGCGTGAGTGCAGTGTGTGATTCCTGCCTACCCCTACCCTGGGTGTGTCCCTTCCCCTGTCTCAGTGTGCGAGTCTCCTCCCCCTACAACTCCCCCTCCTCGGCTGGGCCCTCACCTTCCC